>JAHDVE020011568.1:40000-380830 GCA_022606495.2 Halesus radiatus | reverse complement strand
AAAAGATTTCATTTATCACAACATCTATGGAGTTGGTTGAAGTAGCGGTTGAAGTTTTGCAGTTGGGCAGCGCCAGTTTATTCTTTTTTCGCGATTTAATTAACATTAGAAAAAAGCTATGCAATGGTGGTTAGAGAGAAATCTCATCCACTACCTAAACCTCTTTTTGCTCTAATAATTTCTACAAAAGAATATAAGCATGCAGAGCAAATCGAAATAATAATAAAAGATAAATTAAAAGTATCTAAACTAGGTATTGGAATCTCGGGATTAAAAAAAAACATACCAGAACAAAATAATACTAACATGTGAGAAGCAAAACGATATCGAAAAAATAAAAAACGAAATTAATAATTACCCGGATATTGGAATATACGCTAATGAAGTCAAGAAAAATAAGCCTTGCGTTATCATTAAGGGGGTTGATGCTGGCTACAAGGAAGAATACCTCTTGTTTGATTTAATAAATCAAAATGAACACCTAAAATATGCCATGAATTCGGAAAAATATAATGTCGCAATTATAGTAAAAAAAGCTGAAGAACAAAAAAATTGATAAATTTCATCATTCAAACAGCACCTAAACCAAGGAAAATAATTATATCGAAAGAAAGGATCAATATTGGATATACAAGAGCACACGTAGAATACTGTGATCCGCTGATGCAATGCCACCATTGCCTTGGTTACGGTCACACATCTCTAAGATGCCTGAAAATAATGAAAAGTCCCAGATGCCTCCACTGTGCAGAAGAACGTCTAATAAAACATTGCACCAAAAAACAAGACCCTGCCAAATGCCACAACTACACAAACAGAAAGGGTTACCAAAATAAACATCCAGCCAATAGTCACTTATGTGAATTTCGCAAGAAAATGCTACAAAATGCAAATTGAATATGAGTGAGTTGCATTACGCTAACTTATTTTTTCCCCTAAATTATGAATAATTTTTTCGCTGAGGAATTAGATATAAACTTTAATATTTCGCAATATATTTGTAATACTTTGAATGATTTTAATAACATCATAGATAAAATACCAAATTCCTTCTCAATATTACAGTTAAATATCAGATCTATGAAAAAAACTTTAACGAATTTTTATTATCAATTCATTTATTAAATAATAAACCGGACATTATCGTGTTAACCGAAGCATTTGCCAATGAATGCAACAGAAATACTTTTTGTATACCCAATTATAACAACTTTGTAACTTCTTGTACGATAAACATAAATAGCGGTATTGTTGTATTTGTGAATTCTTGTTATTCTAATATCACAGTTAATGAAGTACCTTCAGAATGCAGTGAGTAAATTGTTTACATATTACTTTAAATGTAAACAAAGTAATGGTTAACATTATTGCGGTTTACCGAACACACGGATCCAATGAATATACTTTTATGGATGAATTCAGAACCATTATTTTATCAAAATAAACATAACATAATAATAACTGGTGATTTTAACATTGACATTTCAAATAAAAATAAAAACAAAATAAAATCTGAATTTATCAATTTCATGTCTGAAATGAATTTTATATTGTGTATAAAAAAAACACTCGAGAAATGACGGGCCAGCGCCCATCATGTATTGATCATATATGGTGTAGAACAAAAGATACATACAATAATATTAAAGAACAATATTACGGACCATCATACATGCATCTATATACAACAAATTAATACAAAGAATAATAAAAACTCGGAATGCAATTCTTATAAAAGAAAGTCAACAAATCATACTAAATTAACTACAAAAATAATTAATGAAAATTGGCTTCCCGTATTATAATCCACATGTACTGAAACAAGCGCAATTGTTTTTGATAATAATCATAAGAGATAATTTCTATAGCGCAGTTTTGTGAAGGTTCATTCACCTCAAGTGCGCTTGATACTATTCTTTGTAATCATATTACGGCATCAACTGATATTAAAAATATAAAAATAAATGCTAAATTCAAAAAATTAAACCATCGATCTCACATGGTTCAGTCGTGTCTATTAGAAAAAAAGAATTATATCGCCTGATTTTAAATATCCTACGATAAAAAAATTATCTCCTTTTACAAGAAATTTAGGAACAAATTAACCTCTTTAATAAAAATAACCAAAGAAAACTTTTGCAAAAAGGAAATTGAAATGGCTAATCAAAATGTAAAACACATTTGGAAAACAGTAAATTAAATGAATAATAAAAAAAAGAAAAAAAAAACAATCATCCAAAAAAATTTATATTGAAAATAATTTTATAGACGCCAGAAGGGAACCGAAATGTGCTAATGCCTATAATAAATATTTCGCTAGCGTCGGACAAAATTTAGCCATACAGATCGATGAAAAATATAAAGTAGATAATTTCAGGAAAGACTGTCCTAAAAAAATAATCTGCTTGTATTCCAACCGGTAACAATAAATGATATTGAAAATATTATTAATGATTTAAAAGGTGGATCTGCACCACGATTTGATGGAGTCACAGTAGAACTACTGAAACAGTATAATAAATTACTAAGCACTTCAATTACCCACATTATAAATTTAAGTTTGAATAGTGGAATATTCTCATCGGTTTATAAAAAATCTATCGTAACTCCAGTTTTTAAAGGCCAAACAATATAACAAATTATTGACCTATATCTCTCGTATCAAATATTGCTAAAATTTTTGAAAAGGTCGTCAAAAAGCAACTCATGTATTATATGAAAAAAAAACAAAATACTTAGTACGAGCCAATTTGGATTTTGAGAGAAATTAGGCACTCAGGACGCCATTGCAGAACTAACTTCAACTATATACCATGCATTGGATAATAAAAAAAATGTGTAGCCATTTTCATAGATTTACGTAAGGCAAAAAAAAAATATACAAATAGGTAGGTACATCATACAAACACATCACAAAAACACATTTTTTATTGATTTAATTATGTAATAATTTGACTGTATAATATGTACCATAAACTGTTATTGATTTAATTATGTAATAATTTGACTGTGTAATATGTACTTTATTCTGTTATTTATTTAATTATATAATAATTTGATTGTACAATATATACGGTACCCATCTCCACCCCTCGGAGAGGCCGCCCAGGTCCTTGTGAGATAATTGTCACTGCACTTCCGCCCAGCAAGTCACCCACCCTTCGCAGAGGCCGCCCAGGCCCTTTGTCCGTAGTTAGGAAGTTACTGGTCTTCGACCTTCGGAGACCAGCCACAGAGACGCGAGGTGATATCCATCGAAAAGGGAAGTGTCTTTGAACTCTTGTCGTAATTCTCCCATTGCCCAGTGAAAACTGACACTTTTATATAACTTATAAGACCTGAAAATTAAAGACTTTTCCGTAGAATTAAGTACTACACCTCTAATTTTAATGATACATTTGTACTTAGTTAAGATCTTAGAGTAATAATATACCTAGAGACCTTTCTAATCTTCGCTAATAATAATAATAATGGTTGAAATACTCGCAAATATATATTGTTACTTTAATTTAGGACTAACCCCTCGAATGTTTTATGTTTAAGAATAAACGACATAAAGAAACACTCAAAGTGAGTTTTAGTTTCTACCTTTTTGTGTAATTTCAAGATATACAGGTGGAGTAAAACTACCATTATGGTTTGAATGTTTATAAAATTTATTTATATTTTTTATTTTTATTCGAGAATTTTGTGAAGAAAACTTGGGGAATTTGAAATGGAACACTACACAACAGAACAGCGATAAACAATTGTTGAATTTTATTTTGAAAATCAACGGTCAATTGTTTTGACGCAGCGCGCTTATCGTCGTTTTTTTAATGTGAGTACTGGACCTTCAGCACCAACAATAAACCGCCTCGTTGCAAATTTTCGACAACATGGTACAGTAAGACACCTTCCATGTACCGGAAGACCACGTGCGGTCCACACGGAAGAAAATATCCAACGTGTTGTGGATAGTGTGCAGGACAGTGCAGAAACATCAACAAGAAGACGTTCGGCACAACTGGGGCTATCGCGGAGGTCCGTTCAGAGGATTTTGGCCACATTGCACATGTTCCCGTATAATAAGGTGCAAGAATTGAAGCCGATAGACTACCAACAACGGCTGGATTATACCATTTCATTCCAAACCATAACGGTAGTTTTGCGCCATCCTGTATTATTACCCCCACCTAAGTGAGAACCTAACACACATTTACGAAAAATAATTACGAGAAAGTCATAAATATGACACATGTCCCAACAAGGCGAAAGAACCAACGTGCTCAAATTGCACCGGAGTTTCAAGAACCCACCGGGCAACAAATCCAGATTGCCCACTCTTGAAGCTGATGGATGAGCGCTTCAGAGAAAGGGTAGACTACGTGGGACACTGCTAAAGGCAACTTCAAGGAAAAAAAATGTTTCAATATACAAGAATACATCACTAAAAGCTCCTGTATGCGTATTATGTACATGAATGCTAGAAGCATCAGAAACAAAATTGACGAAATTGAAGAAACTCTAAAAAACATTTCAGAAACAGTTCATATTCTCGTAATCACGGAAACCTGGCTACGTAAAGGAGAGGAAACTTTTTTCAATATCGCCGACTACTCTGGAAATTTTGCTTCCCGTGAGATGGACAGAGGAGGAGGAGTCGCCATTTACATGCATAATACACTCGACAATAAAAAATCGAAGAATGCGGCAGTGAAAATACCTTTCTAGGAATTAGGATTACGGCAAAAAATATTAAACCTCTAAATCTGTATGTTTTTTACCGTAAGCCGAACTCAAATATAACAGGCTTCTTTGACTCTTTAGAAATAATATTAAATAAAAACAAACAAGACACATTACTTATTGGAGATTTCAATATCGATATTTCAAAAGACACTGATATTGCACGGAAATATATTCACACCTTGAAATCGTATACCTTTTATGTATGTAACACAATATTTCCCACAAGAGTAACTAACAACACCAGCTCGCTAATAGACCACATTATTACAAATAGGACAAATGGTTCCGGAAAAATCTCAAATATTGATGATCCCCTTAGTGACCATAATATACTTATATTGGATTATGAAAATTCCCTAAAAAACCTCCCCAATAACAGATCCGCAAGAAACCTCTCAAATGCTTACAAAATAAATTATCAAAAATTAAATAACACACTTAAAACTTGTAAATTTACCCATTCGTCTGACGATGTAAACAAAAATTATAACAACTTCGCTGACTATCTCCAAAATGTTATGAATTCGTGTAAAACAAAACTAAAAACTAATATAGGAGACAAAAGACCTAACAATACTCCATGGTTTGATGCAGAACTTGATAGGCTGATTAAAAAACGAAATAGCATATTTAAACTTTGGAAACAAAATCAAGGAAGTATTCCTTTGACAATAGAAAAAAATAAAGCTCGTAATACTGTCACCAACTATAGAAGATATATTAAAACTAAGTATTATACGAATTTGCTTAATGAAAACATGAATAAGCCACAACGAACATGGAAAACAATTAACTCCATTATATCAAATAGCTCCCGAAACCCAACAATAGCTTGTAAATTGCTATTCATAAATGACGAAGAAGTAAAAGAACCAAAGGAGATTGCAACCGCATTTAACACATATTTTCTCTCAGTTGGGGAGAGTCTAGCATCAGTCATAAAAACTTCAAAAACTGATTTAAATACCATCTACACGGCACCTCAAGCAAAACAATCTTTTAACATGATCGGGACAAATAAAACAGAAATCTTACGGATCATATCCAACCTCAAATCTAAAGCGGCAGCTGGTTCCGATGGTATAACCTCTCTCCTTCTCAAAAACTGCAAGGAGGAACTGGTGGATGACCTCGTATTCTTAATAAATCTCTCTCTGTCAAAAGGTATCTTTCCAGACAAACTAAAAGTTGCAAAAAGTATTCCTATACATAAAGACGAATGTAAAAAAAATGTCCAAAATTATCGTCCAATCTCTATACTTCCAGCTATCTCCAAAATTTTTGAATGTGTCATCAAAGAAAGACTATTGAAATATCTCGAACAAAACAAAATTCTCACCTCAAAACAATACGGTTTCAGACGACGATCTAACACTAAATGTGCAGTTTTCGATTTCATATCAAATCTGCAGAAACATATTGACCATGGAGATTTTACAGCGGCAATATTTATTGATCTAAAGAAGGCGTTTGACACGGTGGACCATAACGTATTGATCGAAAAACTGAAACATTTGGGTATTGTTGGTACTCCTCTGGAACTTTTCAGATCTTACCTATCAAATCGCCTTTCGGCAGTAGAACTGGGCGGAGAAATGAGTGAATTGGGTGAAATAACATGTGGAGTGCCACAGGGATCAATTCTTGGACCGTTGCTATTTCTAATATATGTTAATGACATAACAAAGCGGGGCATTAAAGGAACTCTTCAACTTTATGCAGACGATACTGTAATTTTTTATAACAAAAAAAACCTAGCAGAACTTGAAATGGAAATGAATGCCGATGTTTCCCATCTCACAACCTGGTTGAGAATAAATAAACTGACCCTTAACGTAAAAAAACGCATTATTTACTATTCGGCAACAAGAAAAATTCCAGCCTCGATATCAAAATTGGTGACAACTGCCTCGAAAAGAAAACGACAACAAAATATTTGGGCCTTATAGTAGATTCTCAACTCTCGTAGGATCTCCACATAAATCATGTAAAGGAGAAAATTACCCCCATAACTGGTGTGCTATATAGACTTCAAGGATTACTACCCATTCCGTTACTAACTGCAGTATATTACGCCATGGTACATTCACACATTTCCTATCTCTGCTGTAGCTGGGGCTTTGCCTCGAAGAAATTGATTGCTGATCTGCAGGTGGTTCAAAACCGAGCCCTCAGAAATGTTTTTGGACTTCCATGGGACACTCATGTCAGGGACATCTACTCAGTTTCCGGTATCCTTCCAATCACGATCCTTTCTAAGTATGAAATCACCAGCACCATCCTACAAATTACTCAACAATCAACTCACACTAAC
Organism: Halesus radiatus; assembly: GCA_022606495.2. Taxonomy (NCBI): domain Eukaryota; kingdom Metazoa; phylum Arthropoda; class Insecta; order Trichoptera; family Limnephilidae; genus Halesus; species Halesus radiatus. Next base: position 373,785 of record JAHDVE020011568.1, on the reverse strand, counting down.
GTCAAGCCACTTTACAATCAAGACATCCACAACCACAATACTCGAAATAACAATAAAATCCGCATTCCTCAAGCACACACTACAAAATATGGAATAAAATCTTTAAACTACATTGCCTACACACTTCATAATTCGCTTCCAGATATGTACAAAACCATCCAGAAAAATAAAAAATCTCAAAATGATGGTTTAAAGGAATACTTTTTAAGCATATTTAAAAATGAAAATCAGTAAATTCATATTTGTATATCTTGTTGTTCCCTTATATGTTTTCTCTTGTGTGTTGTTCTATTTAACTTGGCCTAATAAAATTATTTCTGTTTGTATGTGAAACTTCTATTTTTGATATTTTGCTGTCAATGTAAAATTGTATGTACTATCTTCTACTTATGTATTGTAAATTCCTCCCGTCCTAAAATGAGTTTTGAAACTCATTGGGATTGCCTTAGCAAGAAATAAATATATTAAAAAAAAAAAAAAACATTTTTTTTTTGATTAACAATAAAATTTATTTGACTATTAACACTTTTTCTAATTTTACATTTATCTAATTGATAACCAGTTGTATTCTATGCATATTATGAAATAGATATTCTTTTAGATTCCCACACAGAATCTCATTAAAGTGCCATCTGACAGTAAATTCATCTTATACTAAGATATGTTTTCAAAAATTGTACTATTATAAGAATTGCGTATTTCAATAAAGTAGTATACCTTAGGCTATTTGTAGTTCTAGATACATAAGGATTATTTTTATTTATTGTTGTGTTATATAATATTGTTTAACTCGGCTCTTGCTGACATGTTAGTTACAGTAGCTTTGCTGGTACAAATTACCATTGGATGAGAATGATAAAAGATTTTTAAAAAACTGAAAAATTGTTATTTCTAATAGAATTCTATCTATTATGCAGCTTTTATACAACCGCCATCTTTGAATGATAAATTTTGCCATCCGCCAAACACCCATCACGCCTCTATTATTCCTGGCGAAGTCTATGACGCCAGAAAGGCTTCCGCCAGACTGATAGCAGAAGCTTGATCCTTTGATCCTTATAAGACAGCCTGTTTTCGCTGTATAAAGTTCTAGTTGATCCCGAATCTCAGTTCTGTCGGCTTTCAATTAATGAGGAGGTACAAGTGCGTAAGTTTTTCTCTCAGTTTTGCGGTTTTATTTAAATATAAATATAAAGAGGTACTTACCCTTATTTTTGTTCCCATTTGCGAGGAAAAATGATGAGAAGTCCCTTGGCATTGTACATGAACTTATTAGCTGCATAACATGGTATATTTAGATGGTATAGGTGGATATGCCCACTATAAACTCAGATTACCCATTGAAACAATACATTGCAATTACTTAATGAAAGAACTAAAATTATTAAAACTCTCATACAGAAGACTTGTTTGTGAACTAACTTTTATATTCTAAATTGTCATTGGTATTATATACCCGCTCAACCGCGATATAGTCAGATTAAATAAATTTAATATTCCTACTAGAACTACTTGACTTAAAATTTTATTCAATTGTAACAATAATTTGAGGACTGAAACATTCAAAATTTCGTTTGTACCTAGACGTCACACAGAAGATAATACTTTTTCAAACACATTAGATATTTTCAACTGCTCGGAATACAAATATAAACAGACGATTATTGCGTACATCCCCAACAATTTGTAAGATATGTATCTAGAGTATAACTATCAGTAAATGTGAGGTATGTTTTGTATTTTTGCATTTGTTGCTAATAATTTGGAATGGTACACTTTCACCATGTTATTCCTGAATTTGTTCGTGAAACAAATTAAATATTAAAAAAATAAAACAATACCTTTGTTTAAATCACTTTTAAAGTGATGTAAGCAAAGTTAAGGTTTTATTTTTTAAATTATAATGTCACATCACCAAGTCACCGCTTCATATGTAAATAGAAAAAAAAAATTGTTGTAATTTCTCGAAATCTATCTATTTTTATCTATGTACCTACTGTGATGTATTTTGAACCCGTGTGACTAACAAAGTATTTGAAAGTCCGGATGTAATATAATATTTCAATTGTAGATTAATTGGTTTTTACCAAACGAAAGGCGGAATTTCTATAATTGTTTTAGAAAAAGTGGCCTTATGTGATTTATTAAAAGGTTGAACGTTTTGTAAAATTGTCTTTAATAGTGAAAAATTTGGTTGGAATTAAGTTGTCAGTGTGGCATAGCAAACAAAACATAATATTTAGCAAACCTATACAATTATCAAACTGCCGGAAAACAGAAATAAAAAGCGGCTTTGAGGTGATCATGTGTACCTTGTACAGTCCCTACTAACCGTATGTTTTTTTCTTAACCCTGGAAGACTAATCTCAGTTGTTTCAACTAACACTGCTTGGGTTTTATATGCCCTATCTCACTAACGAATGCGACGATGGCGTTAGTTCTCCATGCCTACCGACGAGGGCTGTTAGGAAATGACCGAGCTATGCAATTTTCTACACGACTCCTTTTCATAGCAGAGAATATAATGCATATAGATGTGTCAATTTTAACAAAAAATAAAATGAGCCTTTTTAAGTTAGTTATAGAGAACGAGAAAAAAGCTTTAATTTACGTTAATTTTCTTGATATTTGTGTCACCGGTAATATTGATCACGAATACAGTTTTTTTTTATAAATACTTTAACGGGGAGAGGGACGTCGGAGAGTTATTATTTATAAATCCAAAATAATGATAATATTATTGTGCAATACGATAAACACGGTGTTTTTAAAAGGAAAAATATTTATTACGTTTTCCTTTTAATTTGCATGAGCATTTATCAAAATAAAATCAGAAATATTACGCATTTCTGATCGTTCTACGCATGTTTTACAAAAACATTTGAAAAGTTGAATATCCTTAAAAAATGCTATGTAGGTTTTTACATAACATGTTGATGAGATAAATTTAAAAAAGTTGTAAGTGTGTAGTTTAAATTTTTCATAAACACTACGTAACTTTAATGATTTAAAAAAAAAAAAAAATTAATGCGGATTATAAATCTTTAGTTAAGTTTATTTACAAAAACGTAACGAGAAAGGATTAAAAATATTTTTCTCCACTTTAAAAATAATATTCGTATTTTAAATATTTTGTTAAACATACAATAGGACGGTCAGAAAAATTAATATTTCTGATTAGATTTTGATAAATGCTAACCCCATGTAAATTTATTAAATATTTAATAAATATTTTTCTATTTAAAAACATTATGTTTATCGTATCGCGTAATAATACTATCAATATTTCGAAATAATAAATACTTCCGCTTCGACGTCCTTCTCTTCCTTAAACTGCGCACATGTTTCAATCTTTTATCCTTTATGTAAAGTTGTTCTATCAAATAACATTCATGCTTGTAAAATTAAATTTTCGTAAACTAAAAATGCATTTTGTTAGTCAAATTGACAAATGACTAATCATTATACGTACAGACTAATCTGTACGTATAAAAAACGTGATTATTCTTCTAGGGTTAAAAAAAACGTATATCCACTTATTACATCCGAGATTCAAGTCACAGAATCCAAAGCATAGATTTGAAATAACGGAATACCTGACGGTCTCCGTGTTTAAGTGGTTACGATCCTTGGCGGCAAATATGGAGGTCGCGGATTCAAATCCAAATAAATTTTATTTGGTTAAATTGTGTAACTTCAAAATGTATTAAATAAAAAAAAAACATGTAGTATATTTACGCCGCGATCCAGAATGGTAGAGACTGTAAGTATCGCCCTGGTGAAAGACCACAATTCAGAATCAAAACGCTGCTTGAAATGGCTTTAGCCGTGTATGGTGACCAGACCTGAATAGCCAGGTACTTTTCCACCTTCATCTCTCCCATCTCCTTTCTCTCCTTAATACCTTCAGCCTCACAACACACCCTAATTGGGGTGTCATAGTTTCACTGGCTCCAGACGGTTGAGAGCAACTGGGAATCTGGTGTGGTAGAACAAAAAAAAATTTAAAAAATCTATACAAACCGACCGCACAAGAAGACAACATAATAAACGTCCTATGTATTATTTTATAACACAATTGTTAAATAATTAAAAGGTTATCAAACTATGAGTGTTGGTGGTAAACCAAAATACCTTTATATTATATTCGCATCCTTCACATGCATCGAGAATATTCAAGAACATTTTGTATTCACACTTCCTCAATAGATATGTCTTAACTCTGAGAGACGTGCGACGCCCGACCTGGACAAGTTGAACATCAATGCAAAGCCTATGCATTAATGTTCAACTGAGATGGTATCGTCTTCCCTTTTGACTGCTAAAATATTTTGAACCCTCCTACGTAAAGTATTGTAACTTACAAACCGTTACTTTACAAGAAAGTGGTCTAAAGAGACAGAAAACTACTGTAAGCTGAGCTTTTTATCGTTTTATACCACTGACGTCCGAATAAATAGACATGTCATTAGGCAAATAGTCAAATATTACTTATAAATAGAAGTGATAAACATAACAAACAAAACTGTCCCATTGTTTTTCATAGTTAAGCGTTATATGACTTATTGTTAGACTTACAATTCAATATAACACGTGAACAATTTAGTGACACCAACACTATCATCTCGGAACCCTGAATGTATACGTCCACATTTCTTTCGAGTGACTTTAACTGCGGTAAGCAAATTATAAACATTTACACCGACGGAATATTGTTTTTTTATAAACAACCTTTTGACTTATTCGCTATTTTTTTAATTAAAATTGTCTGTTTAGGTTAGTTAGGAAACATGTTAGCTCAGCTCTGAATAAGAGAATGTATTCGATAAATTCCGCACAATTGTGAAAAGGACCAGTTGATCATTAGCAGATTTGCTTTTCGAAAAGTAAATACGAATACTTTTGCAGCACAATGCGAGTTGTCTGCAAACTGTCCAGACGCATTTATTAGCAAATCAATTGATAGTAGCATGTCTACGCCCCCCCTCAGGCACCTATGCTATGTATACCATAGATTTAGTATTCATTGTGACAGTCTGACGATGCCCGTGAGATAGGATGAAACCGGTCCGGTCGAAAATAAATAAGTGGAAAAAAGTTACAAAGGTTTTTTAATTAAAAAAATCATTTTAATGTGGAATTCCACCATGAATTGACAGTTTCAAAATTAGAAATAATTAAAAATGTAGATATCTGTTTATATTAATAAAGTGTTGAATACAAACAATTCATTAATCGCTAATTTTACGTCTGAATTAGTTAGTTTATACATCACTAGTTATAAATCTTAGCTGAAAGATATTAGTAATAAATATTATTAGATATACGTCTAAGTGTTGAGTTATAGGTTAGAAAAATTATGTTGTAAAACGCCCTTAAGGTGATTTTCTCACGAAAACGGCGCTATAGAAATAATCCATTTATTATTATTTCCTTTTTAGCCTTGTGACTAAGTATAATGTGTTAACTATCTATCAATGACCATTATTTTCATCGTCTGATTAAAACCCTTTCACATATTATCCAGAGTGGAAGATACTTTCAGTGTCGCCCTGGTGAAAGACCACCATTCAGAATTGAAACGTTGCTTGAAATGGCTTTTAGCCATGTTTGGCGAATAGATCTGAATAGCCAGGTATTTCCCCACCTTCCTCTTAGCCTTCTCCTCCCCCTACCCAATACCTTCAGCATCACAACATTCCCCAATTGGGGTGCCATAGTCTCACTGGCTCCAGACGGTTGGGAGCATTTGGGACTCTTGTGGGGTATTCATATAAAAAAAAACACGCTACAGTCGAAAAAAACCCAAATACTGCAGTTTTTATGTTTGTGTATTGGAACTGACGGAAAAGATGACTCTACAATGAATTTTAATTATTTTTTTCAGTTACGTTTCCCATTCTAATTTGCAACCTTTTTCTTCAAACTTTGCCAGACTTTTAATTCGTGACATCTGTACCCAGACTAAAAACTTTTACGGTTGTATGAAATAACGGTAACTTATTGGTTAATACGTACTTACACATTTTTGTATTAAATGAAAAAGAATACTTCTTTTTTTAATTGCTTTTGTAACGCTCAATGGCTTCAACTTTTTTTTCACCAAAGAGTAACAGTCTCTAACATCTGCCCAGGGAAGAATGATGGTCGTCTGAGGAGCGAGGCAACTCTACCCTTTTTCCCGTTTATCTTTAATTAAAAACAAACCCATAAGCCGGCGTGATCCTCCGATGGAGTTTAATGTGCGATGCTCTACTCTCTTAGGCCTTCTTTGATGAGTCGCACGGGAGAACTTACTTTCTTCTATAAAGCAGGCTTTCACCGCCTATACGAATAGATTCCGAGAAAGTACAGATATCAACGTTTTTATGAATATATCTTTCAGCGACGATATTATTTAGACTGTTTATGGGAATTTCACGTGCATAAGAAAATAGGGCCTGGATGACGATGATTTGCGATGGAGAGTTTTATAATTTTTTTCAAGAATAATAATTTTTTTTAAATCTTATTTTTTCAATCTGAGTACCGGAGAAGGGTCCCAGCTGCGCTCAACCACCTGGAGCCAATGAGAATACGGTATGCCCGATTGGTGTATGCTGTGGAGACTGAAGTATTGAGGAGGGGAAGGAGATGGGAGAGAGGAATGTGGGGAAGTACCTGGGTATTCAGATCTTTTCACCAAACACGGTTAGAAAGCCATTTCAAGCAACGTTTCGATACTGAATGGTGGTCTTTCATTAGGGCGATACTGGAAGTATCTACCACTCTGATACGTGCCGGAAATATATAACATATTATTTTCAATAAAAAAATTGTAAAATAACACAAACCAATCAAATAAAATTTACATGCGCACGACGTGAATTGAATCCGCCACTCCCGGATTCGTAGCCTAAGATCGTTACCACTCAACCACGGAGGCCGTCAAATTATTAGAATGTTTGCCCCTCTGAACCTACGTTGTGGCATTGCTCGTTTAGTTTTACATTATGAAATGTCTTCGCCATTACATACAAAAACGTTTTCGAAGAAAATAACAAGTTTTTTTACTACCCTTAACTTAAAGAATTTCGTTTAAATCCAACAAATTACATATCCTTGACCTAAAAAAAATGACTAGTGATATCTAGTTCTAGTTTGATTAACATACCTCTGAGCATTTTGATCTCATTACTTTTTAAATGACCAGTCTGAACTTAAAACATCTTATTCGCGTAATTATATTGGTGACCAATATACACATAATGTATTATGTTAACAAATATTCAACCAAATAATATTTTATGCATTTTTTGTCCTTTACATAGTTTCAATAAATAGTTCTTCCTAAAAAAATCCTTTTTTTATCTCTCAAGAACATCTAATAATTATTTTGAGACTTCTCCCATTCAAAGATTGCACAGACTTGGTAATGAGTATAGTTCAATCGATGTTTCCGTTACAACACGGTGTCCAGGCTAAAAGTCAGTTTATTGAATGTTTATATTAAATTTGTAATTTTTTTTCGTATGAACCTTTTTATCGTTGTATTTATTATGTTATGTTTCAATAAAACACGCAATCGGGCATAATAAAGGTTTGCTGTATTGTAAACATGCTTTACAACTGTTCATGTTTTATAATAATTATGAACCTATTAGCCACCCATCGCGCTGTGGCTAGCTACTTACATAATCTCTACCTTCTTACTTCTTTTATACTGATGTTATTATATTATGTACTAAGCCACTTATAATTCTCTTTTGTACAACCTGCAGTTATATTGTAAACACAGGTAATACTATTATTCATTATGCTAAAACCACTTACTTATATTGTACCCACTTACTTCTTTAACACTTTAAATATTATTGTATGTACTATATTCTTATACGCCTCCTAGGCCTGAATAAATAAATAAATAAATATTTATCATTTTTGGTGGATTTATCTAAGGAATAAGTAGGATTTTTAAAGGAAACTTAATTTCTTAAGTTTGTTCCAGTTCCTTAAGAGGAACGGCTGCGCTGCCTGTTTCATAATTTAGGATTTGAGGCCAAAATATATATCCAAACCAAATGATATTTTTTTAATTTAAAGATTTTGTAAGTATCTAGTACGGATGAGAAGTATTTTATTTATTTTTGTTTTAAATTATATAGTATACGCCATGAAAAAAAAACAACTATCCTTATTTTAGTGGTAATTTAGAAAATTACTTCCGGGTTTATTGTAGTTTTAAAAAATAAATATCATATTTGCTTTTTAAATATAAATATAAAAATAAAACATTAAAAAAAACGTTCTTGCGGGTCGATATTTTAAATTATATACGGAAAATTTGTGTAGCAACGTCAGTTGGCCGTTTTTAATTTAATTTAATTTACCATCATACTTGTTTTAACATTTAAAAAAAAACTTATGTTTTATTACATTTTCAAAGCAGATGGGGTAAATATATTTTTTTAAATCACCGTTAGCTCCTAAATAATCGTTATAGGTGCCTCTAAAATCGCGAAAAATCAATTCCTTTAATGGCTTAATTTTGGATTTCAGGCCAGAAGACTCACCTAAACCTGATGATCTTTTTTTGTTCATCAAAAAATATAATAATTATGTAGTACGGATGAGAAGTAATTTATTTTGGTTTTACGTTATGAAATATAGGCCATTAGAGGAATTGATTTTTCGCCAAAAAAAAATTATCCCGTCTTCTTTGAAAATATGATGAAAAATAAAATAAAAAAAATAAATAATATTAAAATATGCATTATGGTGCACTTAAATTAAATGAAAAATAACAAATTTACGTTGAAACACAAATTTGTCGTACATAATCTAAGATATCGTCCCGATTAAAGGTTTTTTTTTTAAATGTATTATTTTTACATTTTTATTTACGTAATCTTATTTACATATAAAATAGGATTTTTTTTTAAATACGGTACACCCGCATATAATTTTCTATGTTGCCTCTAAAATTATAATTTTTTTTCTCATTGCCTATACTTCATAATCTAAAACAAAAATTAATAAAATACTTCTCATCCGTACTAGATATTTACCAAACCTTTAATTTACAAATATATATATATGTATATATCATTCAGTTTGGATGGGTATTTGGCCTCAAATCCAAAATGAACTTATGTATGAAATGGGCAGTGCAGCCGTTCCTCTTAAGTTGTTATATCACAGATCCCGCGGTAGCTAAGAATTTTTGCACGTACGAGTACATGATAAAAGTCATTTGACCACGTGTTAGAAAACTAATTTTACTAATTTGTACTCAAAACTACGGGTGTGCTGATATATTTTGGGAGAAAGCCGCATGCGTTGTTACGTTGAATTTTTCGATTAATATTACCGCCGTGTTATTTTTCCTCTTTTCATTTCTTGTGTCTCGGCATTATTATATTCCGTTGAACGTGATCTTTTGTTTTGCGAAATAAGTTTTTCCATTTTGGGAGTAGGTGCCTAATACATTATTGAATCCCGGATAAAGTTATTGCTTTTAGTCGATTTATTAATCACATTAAATCAGTGTTTCCTCTCAATGAGGGCATTTATTTGTTTCATTACAGAGAAATTACACACTGTATTTTCAGATGTGAATGTGTGCACGATGATACATATTACTCTCAGCTGTTTGCTGGTGGAGGTTAGCAAAATTTTCTAAAAATATTGCTGTCCATCTAAAATCCTTCACGGTCAAAAAATATATGTACTCGTATATTCATTGGTGTATAAAGGGATTGTGAAATACAAGGTATTATACAAAGTCATTGTTAAAAACAATATTACATACGTTTTTCATACTGTAACTTTACCGTACGTAGGTTTTAGATGCATCCGTAATGTATTTAAAGGTAAAGAGAAGTGGTTTTTTCAATTGCTTTTGAGATTGGTAGAAGGAAGCCTAGCTTTCCATCTAACAATTGTTTTGTAGCCAAACACGTAAAATGACGGCCTGCATGGTCGAGGGGTAAGGCTCGCGACTACGAATGCGCAAGTAAATTTTATTTAATTAATTTGTGTTGTTTTACAATTAATTCATGTAAAAATAATATACAGTATATTTGCGCACGTTCTTTAAATGAAATTGAAACGTTGCTTGAAATGGCTTTTAGCCATGTTTGGTGACCAGATCTGAATAGCCAGGTATTTCCCCACCTCCCTCTTCCCCTTCACCTTCCTCCCCCAATACCTTCAGCCTCACAATATTCCCCTATTCGTAATGCCATAGTCTCTCTGGCTCCAGACGGTTGGGACTCTTGTGCGGTATTCATATAAAAAAAGGAATATGTAGTTTCAAAAGTCATTTATGTCCTTGGACGTCTAATTGATAACATTCGGCTGATATAGAATTAAATTCCACGATTTTCTGAGAAGCATTCATTTATATCTAAAAGATAACATTGTAACCAAATTAGTATTCAAACAAATCAACATAAAGCAAAAAAAAAATTAAAACGGGGAGAGGGACGTCGGAGAGTTGCGATTTTGTAAATAAACGTAACCAAAAATGTGTAATCCGCATTAGAAAACATAATTTTTTTTTTGTAGTGCGGACAACCCAACGACAAATTATTCAACATACTTTTATCCACTTTAAAAATCATTTTCGTATTTTAAATATTTTGTAAAACATACGATGGAACGGTCATAAAAAAGTAATATTACGGATTAGATTTAGATAAATGCTAAGCCTATGTAAATTTATAAAATATATAACAAATATTTTTCTATTTAAAAACATTATGTTTATCGTATTGCGTAATAATACTATCATTATTCTGAATTAATTAATAATTACTCTCCGACGTCCCTCTCCCCCTTTTATGAATTTACGGAAAAACGAAACCGTCAAAGTTTGTAATGGAAACAAAATTGTGAGTGTAAATCATTCTGCTACAATTTCACATTCCTTAAGTAATCCAATTTGCAGTGGGAGTTCTAAATTTACAGAAAACATCTTTGTTAGGTTTATTAATTTTTTTTTGTTTATTTCATAGAACAGCATTTACTTTTTTTTTTAATTTTTGTTATACCTAAATCAAATTTTAAAATAATAAAAATAATAATTGGATGACTTGCAAAGCACTGTTTTTGGGGAAAATCACCTCAATTAATTTATATGATTCTTGTAATATATTAGTATCCATAGTTCCACATAGATGGCACTGTCCATCAAACGGTTCTAGTGGGGAGGTATTATCCCGCTCGGGGTCAGCGAGCCAGACAGAATATTACGATAGTATGTAGAGGAGCTTAACTTCCTGACTCTACAAATAGATTATGCGTAAGTCCCGTGTAACATGTTATTTATTAAATAAACAAGTGTTCTATGTTTATAATTTGTCTATACTTGAAATAATTATTTTTCAGTATTCTATATATCCCTGATGAGGAAAGCACTGATTTCGAAACTTGTTGATATGTATATATTAATAAAGTGGTCAATACGAAGTAATTTTTAATTCATTTATTTATAAACAAGTGTTTATTGTAAAGAAGTTTTTATTATCAAGTAATAAACATACAACAATTCTATTTAGCCCCACCCAATTTCAATTTTTATGGTGCCTAAAATGATTTATTACCGGTGAACCCGATTTACTGAGAAAACAATTGTGATAATAAATTCCCTATTATGTGATATACTTAAAGGTGAAATATGTTTACCTCCACTTAAATGGTAATGCTTTCTTAATTGTTTTGTAATGACGTACATGCTATTGACATATTTAAATGTGACCACGCTGTAACGCTACCTATATCGGACAGAAGGGAAGGGTCCCTACAGGTCCCGACGGAGCCAGTGTGAATATGATATTCTCAAATGGGTATGTTATATTGAGTGAAGGGAGAGAAAAAGGAAATAATACGGGGTATAGGAAGGTTAGGAAGTACCTGGTTACTCGGAACTGTTCACCAAACACGTCTAAAAAGGTCACTCTGAAAAAGCGTTTCGTTTCCGAATGGAGGTCTTTCACCGGGGCGATGCTGGAAGTATTTACAACTCTGAAACACTGCCCAGAAAGCGGAATATCAAAATGTTGAGTTTTAGGTTTATTAGACTACACATTAATATTTTTGGATGCCGTCAGAAACAAAAAGAAGAAAATGTAAGAAACGCTCCCGTGAGGTGTCAAATAGAAATAAAAAATACAAACAAAAAACATAATTATCGAAATTCCTTCTCGAATAGAAAATAAATTTCATTGGTAAGTGTCAAAAGGTCGAATTTAAATAGGCGGTATTTTTTTATGAAATCGGAACAAATCACACTATTAGGGATTACGAGAAATTTGATCCATAGCTTATTTAAACATCAGAATAACACATTTTTATACTGAGTATAATATTCCATGTATGGGATGATTCCCAGGCTCGCCTTTCTCTGGTCTCCTGCAGAATTTTGACATGTAATTACGAAACAGGAATACGAACACAAGTAACCCTCGGCAAATCTAAGGAGGCTGAAGGAAATTACAAGGCGGGCGGAGTAACAAAGTGCGTCTGCCTTGTCATTACGCCAACACGCAAAGAGTTAGAAGACATGCTTTGTGAACAACATCTAAGACATAAAAATTATACAAGTTATTCCTTTAAAGAGGTGGGTATTTAATATGTTTTAAGGTGGGTAAATGACTATTAAATAAGGAAGTGGAGATTTTAGGTTCAAAAATCAAGGTAGTTACAGGGTGTCAAAACTATACTGGGGAAGATTTCACACATTAATGATAATTAACTCTTCCAATGCGGTAATAGAAAATCCTTAATTTTTCTTAATTTCTTATAAAAGAAAAACTAATATTAACTGGTTAAGAATAACCCGTTGAACTGCCATCACCGTAAGCGAAAACGAAAGGCCGAGGAACTGAACTCACGACGCGACGCCCTACTTTGGTCCCAATCACCGATCCAACTGTACTTTGTTATCTGCTTTATCTATGTTATATTTTATGACTTGTACATAAACGATTGTGTTTATTGAACTAAAGTTACAATTTTTGATGAGTTAAGTGGCCTGTTTTCGTGGTTATTTGGCAATAAAACTACTTAAATATTTTTTTCAATAGATCCTGTTTAATAAAGATTACGAAGTATTCAAAATATTTCGGTCCAAAATAGTTGAAATTTTATTTGATAATTTTTACAAAATCACTGTTTACCTTAATAGGTTGTATCTTTAAAATGATTCAAAGTTATGATTGAACTTATTATAAATCTAAAGTACATACCACAAGGTAAAGCTTTCATAATTCAAAATAGGTAATTTGCTTTGACTGTAGATATACACGGATAGATGTTTGCACGGCGAATAACGATGGCGGGTGCTCGGTTATCTGGAGAAAGGTAGAACCATAAACTTCTAACAGACCTACGAGGTGCGGGGTGGTGATATCGCAAAAGTTTGATTGCACCATAGGCGAGCAGGTATTATACAATATTTTTGAAAAAAATGAGCCATTTATAAGACATGAAATTTCATAATTAAAGCAGATGGTTTTGGTTATGGGACGTCAGTGCGCCTGGGAGAGACCCGTATGTATTAACTAATTTATCAAACAACAGAACACATCGTAGAAGAGTGTTCCCGTCATCAGTTTTCCTATGGAAAATCTGTGCTAAACCAAGTGACTCCCGATGCCATCGACTGACTGAATAACCTCAGCATCCCACTATGACCTCCACCAACTCTCCTCCACCATACGAAGAGGAAGAAGACTAATTTTTTTACGATTTTTCGACATAATTTTTTTTTCTGTTGCATTCGAAAAGTATTTATAAAATTTTAAATACTTAATAAAATGCATAAACGTATGAACTTTGTAATATGAACTGTATTTACAGAAATATTGAAATAATTAGAGACATGTCAAATCAGTTGACAGCATCGGCTAGGTGATTATTACCTACATGTGGAGAAAATTACGCCAGTGTCTCTAGTGCTAGTCTCGCTGACTTTCAGAAAAGCTTTTCTTAGCAACAATGTATGGCATTCAGTGCTTCAAATAGGGTTCCATCCATTCAACCTTGTTTCAAGAACCTTATCAATTTTTCGGTCTCTCGTAAACATGCTTCTCAAATACAAAAACTCATACACTTACATCAATTATTCATCTTCCACAACTATTGTTTTCGTTCTCTCTTTCAACTACTATGATTTTGGATCTACTTGCATTCATTATTAAGTCATTTTGAATCCAAATTTCACTTATATTGAATACAAAACCGTAGATCTTCTATACTGTTAGATATAAGCACTTCATCGTGAGCATACAATAAACAACATTAATTCAGATTGTTCGTTTTCGCGCCAAGCCCACACTTTTCAAATCTTGCAAACAATTATCCATGTATATATTGAATAACAACGTTGATAGGACACAGTCCAGCCCTGTTTAACCTCCCGTTGTTGCCAAGAGGGGTAGTCAAAATCTCTTAAATTACCGTCATCTAGGTATTATTTTAAATAGAGACCTAATAGTTTTAATATTTTTTCTATTCCCGTAAAACCTATACACAAACATTATTGATCATTGGAAAAAAAACTTAAGTATATGCTAGATTAAAAGAAGTTTTGTTTTATTTATAATAATCATTTTTTGCGACAAACAATATTTACTGTGAGCTGGAAACATACGTGCAGATACACGTTTCCGTCATTCTACTTCCACAGTGGTGGGTGATGCGCGCCATCTCAATAGCTCGTGCTATTACCAACGCTGTGTGAGGGGGTAAGGTAATCATCCGCTGGACCGCCAGCAGGAAGCAAATTTTCTTACACGTGGTAAGTCAGCAGATCCCCAGCCGTCAGCCGGAGGCTACGTTCGTTAATTAATGTAGAGATATTTTTTAATATTTATATATAATTAACTATAATATGATCATTTTTTCGCGAGAATACAAAAATGCCCCTCAGGGCAAAACACGTTTTGTTTTACCACTTGGTATGCCGAAAGTTAACACCTTTACGGTATAGAACCTCACCGTAAAATCACCGTTCACTCCAAGAGATACGTAATTGCCTATCTGTATAAGATTCGTGCATTCAAATAAAAAAAGTATGATGAAAAAATTATCCTATGAGGTCGAATTAATAATTAACGTAAATCGCAAATGTTAAAACATGAAACGATTACAAAGTGCCAAACATCTTCCACTCCTCGCGCTCTAGTCTCTTACAAAGTAGGACTTTAGTTTAGGGCAAGCTCAAACACAACCTTTACCCACTACTTGCCGCTGTATTACGACCGAAGAAACTCCCTGCCCGTAGAACTAAGTTGGTCAACTTGCAAAACTCGTACTAGGAGTCGTTAACCCATTTTCCTCCACACATATGTTTATTGCTTATTGCTTCTAATTAAACTTGTATGTGTTGCAGATATTACATGGTTAATGTCCTTTTAACCGTTCCATGACTTAACATTTATTTTTATCGCAGTGATGTTCGGTTTAAGGCTGTTCTTTCTTTTTATTAGTTTTCCGGTCAAAGCATTGTCAGGTATGAAATAATTCATTCTCCCTTTGAAATGAATACGCCCAAATAATTGTACTATAAATAATAATAGTAAATACTGTAATAAAAGCATACGTTACGCTTTTTAAAGTGCTTATAGAGAAAATAAAGACTGAAAATAAATAAATAATGATTTAAAGAAGGAAAAAACTATTTCCATGAATATTATAAAAATGTTAATAATTTGTTAAAATTAAACTACGTTATTAACGTCCCCAATAGTCAAATTTTTCATCCAGAGCCGTTTTAGCATTCTCCGATATTACAACCTATATTTTAGACATTATTCAGTAATTCAGCAGTTACTACTGAATGATTATTTCCATAAAATAGAAGACACAGAAATTCATCACACAGTATCAAAAAGTATTAATTTTGTGTGAGAAACCTCATTATAACTCACCTTTCTGTATCAGAATCCTTGTCAACCGTTATTAAACAATCCACGTTCTTAGTACGTTCAGCTATTCAATCGGTTCCTCAAGCATTAAATAGTATTTTTTCGCTGTATTGATTCCCTTATTGATGAACATATTTCAATTTTTACCTAACTAGAATATTTCTTATATTTTACTTTTGAATTCTTTTAATTCTACTTAAGAGAAAAATACCACGAGAAACCTCCCCAATTTATTGATATTCTATTAATCACTGTACACAGCGATATCCTTAATTAAGTCCAGGAGTTATTATTAGCTTCTTCAAACAGGATATGTTCGAATCTCGCCGCCTCTGGCTACGGGAGTTCTGGCTCTTTGTCAGTAAACAATGTTCTTGAGAAATCGAATTACCAACAGGGTCTTTGGGGTACGCCTCGCCACTTTACGCCATGAGATAGAACGAGATACAAGACAAAAACGCTTGAGATCGAATAGCCTAGAAGAAAATAATGGATTCAAAATAGCCAAAGCAAAACAGCACAGGCTTCTTCAGGGGAATATTGGGTACTTGTTATAATTCCTTCACTGATATTCAATTCTATTGCGGAAGTAAATATACGCAGGCTTATATAACCATACCTTGTCATAGATACTTCACCGAACGTTTCTTAAACCTAATCCTCAACCCTCGTAAACCCTTCAACTTAACCCATAAACCTTAACCTAACACTAAGGGTTGAAAATCGACGAGGCTGTACAATTAACAAACATCTTGTCACGAATTAACGATACTTTTACAGTAATCTTTAATGAAAAAGAAGCAATCTTTTTCTGGTCGCAATAAAAATGAAAATTTACTGGAGATGTATCGTTTCAAACGATTTAAAGGGGTCATTTTAATATCGGGGTAATATTCCGAGGGTATTTTGTTTGTGATAATATTGTTTCAGGTCCTTATGTTGGGTTAGCAGATGGAGGTCAATGGGCGTCTCAGAGGAATTATCTCCTAACCGCGTGTTCCGTCACAACGCGTAAATTGTGTCAAATTCTGAACTAATTTCCTTTGTAATTGTGAGCGTAATGAGCTTAACATTACAGCATAAACAGTAACAACCGACTGCGAATGAAACGAAAGGACGGTTGGCTTTAACAACGGATACAGATGAAAACTCGGAATGAGGGATTTAATTTTTTTAATGTTTTGTTGGGGTCGGTAATTAGTGAGATTAGGCAAATACTTTAATTTAAGATTTCTAAATTGTAGGACTGATGAGCATAAAAATAACTTTGTTTTTTTTTTTTAATAACTGATATAATTACAATTGAAACTCAACTGTAAAAAGCCATTACATTTACAATTTAATCTCTTTATAATCAACCGTACTCGATTAACTGATGGATAAATGACTCATCCATATAAATTGAGGTGGTGAATTAGGTTAGAGGGTGAAACAGATAAAAGCGCTCTATCTGTATGTTGTTTGAAAGTGATACGTAATTGATAACTTTGTGGGCGGGGAGGTAAGATCATTGTCTCTTTGTTTAAAAATTTCTAATAACTATATTAGTATTCACTGAAAATAATATTAACAACTCTCAAAATGAAACCTGAAACCAAAAAGACAAAGAAAAAAAGTAATAGTATCAGCTGGGACTCGAATACAAGACCTCATGATCTATCCGGGACTTGGCACTCTAATCTGATGACCCACAGCTACCCCAATCCGTTGCATTTTCTCGATATTGGACTTTGATTTCTAAGAACTGTCAATATCATCTTCAAATATTTCCCATACATTTTTGGATACCACCCTTTTTACTACAAGATTCTATCCGAATATTTTGTAATCTTTAGATAGTGTTCAATTCCGGGATAACTTTTTCAAGCTTATATATATCATTGTAATATATTTTTAATCATTGAAAAAAATATTACAAACTCTCAGAATAAAACATGAAACCGAAAAGATACAGAAAAGATAAATTTATTAATGTAATATAGAACTTCTTTTTTATTAATGTTAAACCTTTTTTAAAAAATTAAATAATAATAACAGATATTATTAAACGTTTACAACTTCAAAGTAAAATGAAGTACTACAAATTAAACCTAAACACAATAGAACCGTTGCTCTGATTTAAATTACTTTATCAAGAGGGAACGTTGGAGAAAATAAGCGTAAAAATAAAATAACAGTTTAAAGAAAAACGAATAATTACTCATTAAAAGATTTTTATTGTGTCATAATATTTATACCATAAGAAAATGTTCGCACTAATTTTTAATTTAAATATACTTTTATGGATCATATACGAGTACATTAAATTTCATATTATGTACTGTCCTCAAAATAGTATTTTTTGGTTTATCAAATGGGATACATCGCGCAAATCACTAAAAAACTAAGAATAATTTTATTAAAATTTATTTAAAACACAAATCACTTAACGAAAAATGTAAAATACTTTGATCAACTAGAAACAAATCCCATTTTAGGACAGTCAAATATGTCAATATTAACTGCGCAAAATATGTTAAGATATTGAATAAATATCCCCTACCAAAGTCATAATAATTTCTTGGGTATACCAGAACTTAGATGCAGTATGATGGGACAACCTGCCATACATCCAATGTGACTATACCGGTGATGAAATAAACGTACGAAAAACTGATTTCGAGAAGAGGTGACCTCTCATGGCTCCCCGCAGCCCAGACTCGACACCCCCTGATTTTTTTTGTGGAGTCTTATCAAAAATTGGGTTTACATTAATAATCCAGCCATAATACTACCATTAAGACCAATATTCTTGAAGAGATTGCCGTTGTCGAAGTGTTTTTATAAATTTTGGTGCCAGATTCAATGAATGTCCTTACAAAATTTTATTTGTCTATTTTTATTAAAAAAATGTGCATTCATTTTTATACGACTTGTAGTTTAATTTTTAT
The DNA here is from genome assembly GCA_022606495.2 of Halesus radiatus. Classification (NCBI taxonomy): domain Eukaryota; kingdom Metazoa; phylum Arthropoda; class Insecta; order Trichoptera; family Limnephilidae; genus Halesus; species Halesus radiatus. The sequence goes on along the minus strand of JAHDVE020011568.1, from coordinate 354,944 downwards.
AGTATTTTCGTAAGTGAAAAAACGTATGAACAACCCTATAAATAATTAAGTATAAAGACATGTGAAAAATAGAACCAATAAATCAATTTTGTATACTAGCAATAAAAAAAGGAATATGTAAATGATTTCAAAAACCAAATCATAACCTGGCTCAAAGAAATCTAAGAAGTAGGGTTATCCAACATTTTGAAAAGGATATCGTAGGAGCTAAAAACGATCAGTTCCCAAACTTATTCCCTAGCACAGCAATATATAGTAAGAGTGACTATAAAAAAATATCCTGATTTTCTGTTATGAAAATTAAATTTAAATGAAAAATAAATGCACTGAAATAAAAGTGAAAATAAAGTAAAGTATAATAATTAATTTAGAATGAAAAAATTTATGAATATGAAAAACTCCGTACGCCACCGGGCTTTGGCAATGATTTATAACCATATTTGTAAAATGTCAGCAATAATCAACTTTTTGCATCGTCATCTCTTTCTTCCCTCAAATTGTGAATCTCACTGTTTCTCTGAGTTCGAGCATTTTTTCTGAAGTAGAAACGATCAGTTCCCAAACTTATTCCCTAGCACAGCAATATATAGTAAGAGTGACTATAAAAAAATATCCTGATTTTCTGTTATGAAAATTAAATTTAAATGAAAAATAAATACACTGAAATAAAAGTAAAAATAAAGTAAAGTATAATAATTAATTTAGAATAATAGGTAGGTATGAAAAAATGAGAAAAAAGTACACGGTAATCATTTACATATATCAAATAATTTAAATGTATTATAATACTTAGGTAAGTATAAAGAAATGAGAATAAAAAATTAGAGGCTAATAAATTATGTTTAATAATTATGTACATTTGATAGGTTCCTACTGGTTAGTGCAGTGAGGAAAAAAAGCATTAATATTTAGTACTTATCAAAAATCGAATCGTTTACCTAACAAAATTGAGTTACGTATCTCTCGGCTTTAGAAGCCGAAGACGAAACTGAAAAGGATGTATCCAAAATGGGATGCAGCAAATAGTTAATAACGTGTAAAATATTTAACTTCAGCAACTATAAAAAGCAACTTTAATGAATGGTTTGGAACAAAATCATAATACTTTTTCCCTTGTCATATCATGAATATGAAAAACTCCGTACGCCACCGGGCTTTGGCAATGATTTATAACCATATTTGTAAAATGTCAGCAATAATCAACTTTTTGCATCGTCATCTCTTTCTTCCCTCAAATTGTGAATCTCACTGTTTCTCTGAGTTCGAGCAGTTTTTCTGAAGTAGAACTCTGGTGTCATAAAAAACTTTAATAAAAACGTGTATTTGTCTGCACTTCACCAGGAACTAACTTGAGACTACCAGTCATAAGTAACACTCCTTAGCAACTGCAGTTGTTTTTAACAAACCTTTGGCATTTTTATTTTGAGAGACGGAGAAACTTATTTTAAAGTGCATAAAATGTCTCTGCACAAAAAGGACATTGCCCTTATTCAATAGAACATGAAACATATTTTGATGGATTCTGTCACTAGGTATCATGGCGCCCTATACAAAGAGGACGTTGAGCAGTTATTTTCACCTTGATTTTGCTGTTGCATTATTACGTAATGTAATAATATATAATAAATATGTATAACATCTACGCTCATTTATTTATTTAGTCAGTCACAGCAATCAGTGGAAGATAATAATAAAATTGCCATTTTTTTTAAATTCATCTAATAAAACGGCTATTTTCAAATTGTGTATTATGTATACCCGAGCTCGAACATCTATATACAGCCTACTTTTGATCATAGAGCAATACACGCCACTGTAATACACATCCGATATAGTCAGGGGCAAAATGTCCTCGACAACGAATCCGAAAGTCGCGGGTTTGAATCCCGGCATGCGCAAGTGTTTCAATTGTTTTATTTCACATTTATATTAAAACTATATATAGTATTATACTTGTGGCACTTGCCAGGGTGGTAGATACTCACAGTATCGCCCTGGTGAAAAACCATTATTTAGAATCAAAACGTTGGTTGAAATGGCTTTCGCCATATTTGGTGCCCAGATTTGAATACCCAGGTACTTTCTCACCTGCCTCTTCGCCACATCCTCCCCCCACACCCTTCAGCCTCACAACATACCCCAATTAAGGATGCCATAGTTTCACTGGCTCCGTTAGTAGGGAGCAGTGAGGACTCTAGTAAGATTTTCACAAATGCGGACATGCTTGTTTCAGTATTACTAATTGAATTGGATTGATTGGAATGTATTAAAAATTATTCGAAATATTAAAGGTTGGTTTATTGAATACAAAACACTTTTTCCATCTATCCAATTATAAAATATGATAAAGACACGGTAACTACGACACCGATAGAGTGGTGTCGAACGATGCGGCGCTGTGGAGTGAATGTGAAGTGTCCCGGGTCTGCAATGGCGGGGCAGGACCGCGGCTGCGTTGGCTTGACCATACCAGAACTCAGCAAATATTAGAATTATAAACCATTATTATACATGATTATATATACATTATAAAAATTAAAATTAAATAAAAACACTCGTACAACCTTGTTGACTCGCAATGGAATAATAATAATGCTAATAAGACAAATAATGCTCAATAAAAAAAAAACTTTGCCGTGTTATGAATTAAGCTGACAATGTATTTATTGAAGTAAGTAATGTTTCCACTTAGTAAACGTGCTTTCCATAGCTGCCACATGGAAACTACACAATTTACATAGCTGCCACATGGAAACTAAAAAAGAAAGACAAACATTCCAGAGTTACGAATAACCTGAAAATATTTGAAAATCTCCTAGTACCAACCCCGTAAGCGAAATATGTTGCTTGTGTCGTGTTGAGGACTTAGCCAGCCGATTAATTGAATTCTGGGCGGTCATGTATAAAAAAAATTTAAAAACATTTTCCAATTTGTATTTTATGACTTGACCGGTTTCTGCCTTGTCACATAACAGAACCTCTCGATCCGTTACGTAAGCACATTTGTATTGGCAATCTTAGTAAAGTTCATCAATAGATCTAATATATAAAATATCCCCGACTAGCTCTTCTCAGGGTAGATGGATGTATACGAAAAAGTGATACATCCGTCTTTTAATCGTGTTGTCAGTTCGTTGATGGACGATTTTCGAAATTACCGCTTAGTTATCATCAATAAAAACAAATACTATAGGAACAGGAATAGGGAATTCAAAATAAAAACAACTCTCTTTTGCTTTATATAAAAAATATCTGGCAGTCAGGTCTATATTTTTATAGCTGAATTTAAAGGCTCTAGGAAAAGCTTTAACCTTTCTGTGGACGCCTTCAGATTATTAAAGGATAGAATGAATTTGAGTGAGTTTAAATGATTTCAGTTTTATCTAAAAGCAAAAAGGGAAATAAATAAATAAGTAAATTGGAACGGAACCCGTTGTTGGATGCAGAAGCTGGCGACAGGGCGAAGGCGGCGGACAGGTCGGCTCTCCAGACTAGAATGGCATGTCCCCTGTCCTTCCAACTCCCCCTCGGCCGTCGGCCTACCCCCTCCCCCTCCCAAATGGAGCGGCCATAGACAACTCATGTTTATTTATGGTTAATTCCGGGTCTGCGGTTTGTCAACCTTAGTTGTTAGGGACTTGCTTCATAACACTCTGTCACGGCCATCTGCACACTGGTACAATTTTTTTCTTATACTACGTTATTGTATACTCGCATATACCGTAGTTATAAAAAAAAGTTATTTTTATTTTTTTATTAAATTTTATTGAGTTTTCCCGATAAAACTTCATATTATAAAAAGAGCTATACAGCGAAGATTATAAATTGCGATCCTGTAATTACGAAATTACAGACGATAAAATTTATAACATTCATTAAATTAAAAAAAAAACTCTTTTCTAAAAAGTAATAAACACTTTGCAAAATAGGGTTTGCAGCGAGAAAAAAAAACTTATCTATTTTCGTAAACTGGCTTGTTTTTAATATTTTTTGTGTTCATTTAATATAATTTTCCGCGCGTTGGTAATATAAAACATATTATTCAATTCGAAGAGCACTCCGGGATCCGGAAATTAAAAGAGAAAACACTTTTTTTATATTATTTATTGAACAGGATGTTTACTGAATAACATAACGAACGATAATATTAAACAATTCACAATTTTAAACTCGTGCAAACAATAAACAAAACGATCTGGTAGAATATTTAATTTATTTTATGTGACTGGGGTTTGAAGGGAGAATTCGCTTTAATTATTTATTGCGGATATGTCAAAAAAATTCTTCCCATGATTCCTTCTCCTAGCAATATTACGATAGCGTACGATTTGATTTAATACAAGACAGATAAACGATATTTAAAAAAAAACGTAAGAAATATTATGTGTTAATTTTACAATTTTTTTGTCTTTTCGATTCGTTTCTAAAATTGCTTTCAAAATGTTATTTTATAAAGTGATGATTTTAACCTTCAACTTACAACAACTTACTAACTCAAGTATAGTCAACATCCAAATAATACTTACTCGAGTTCAGTCAACTTATAACTACTTGCATGGCTTCAGTCTAGCTTTTAAGAGCAGTCAGAAAATGAGGACGATGCCTTCGTTCAAGAGATTTAAATTGCAACACCATTATGGTTCATAGGAGAACGAATCTAGGTGGCACGTTTAAAAAAGCGTAACGGTCCGAGTGCATATTTTTCTTACTATCCAAACGGAGTTTAGAAATTAGTGGAACTTTCCAAAAGGAGATGATTCTATAATTTACATCACAATAATTTTGTTTAATTTTTTTATTTAATGCTCTGCAAGGAAAATAATTATTACTAGGATTTTTTTTTTTAATTTCTGAAATTTGTGTATAGTAATAAACATTTACTTTATATTAGAAAAAAAAAATAATCACACACCTAAACCATTGTTAAAAAGCAATTACAATATTTTGCTTTGTTTCTCTAAAACGAACTGTCAAACTCGATTAGAAAAAATAATGGAACAAATTTCAAAGAAAGAGTTAATGTTACCATGATAATGAAAAAAATGTTCCACTTTATTAAATGTCTCATTTTATACCTTGATGCGGATGTTAAAAGCTGTTTTTAAATCTTTACTTTTTCATTAAATATTTTTGTGTTTAATTCGTAGAACTCCATTAAATTTAAAAAAAATAATTTAATGTAAATCAAATTTAATAATTTTATTATTAAGTTTTGTAAGTATTTTTACTTTTTATTATTGTTTTGGCATTTAAGGCAATATTCCAACTGTATTCAGTTTGAAAATGACTTTAAATGACGAAACAGCTGTCACAATAATAAAAACTAAAAATACTTGCTTTACCCTTATGCTAAGATTAAATATTTACATGTTATAAAAATGGCGAGGTCAGTACCAGCTATGAAAATCAAACTCGATCCATCCATGAACCTCCTCTTCTTTCGTATGTTTAGAGTTTTATTCTCTCAAGTGATCATTCTTTGTGAATCACATCCAAGGAAAGGAATGAATGTAACGATGTTTGCTTTATATCATTTGAAGAAATAAACACGAGGATTGCAGGAGAATCGCTCTTGGGGAGCGGAGCGCAGTAGAGAGAAGGTTACGAGGAATTGTTTATTCATGTCTCCTAGAGGGTATGATTAATGACAGGCTAGATAAACAGTCCCGCAAATATGTACATATGTGCTCATCGCCTTAAAGCCGGAAAAAAAGGATTACCCAGGATGTTCTTGCCATCCTGGTAGATTTGGGAGATTTGTTTTAATTTTCCAAATAGATCATTATTTCGTTTCTCTGTTACCAAGCTAAATGCTGCAAGTTTTTTCGGGAAATAATTACAACTAGAATACTTTTTTCATTAATTTTTTTTTTCCAATTTTGTGATTATTTTTTCTTTTAATGGGGATAATGATGCCGTGCAGAAAACAGGATATTTGACGTAGAATAAATAAACTTTGCATTGGTACACATATAGAGGAATCCATAAAATTCATTGGATTCGTCATCGAAATGCCAAACATTGCAACGCCTACTGGATACAAAGAGAAGACAACTCATAGGTACAGTCCGACGATTAAAAGTAGATAAAAATTTAGGGCGCTTCGATAGCTTAAAAGGTTTTAAATACCAACACAAAGATCACTCATATGAAAAACGAAGTAAGTAAAAAAACACACGATTCAAGTGCATATGTTTCACGTTAACAATGGTAGTTGTGTTCAGAACTTGGCGATAATTTCTAAAGGGAGATTATTCCACATTTTAGTCTAAGGTAATTTTATGTTTAAACTTCATCATTATTTAACGCTTTAAAAGGAAGATAGTTACATGGAATGCGATATTTTTTGTATTTCTTAAATTTTATAAATCGAATAAACCATGTTACGTAAATAAAAAAAAAATAAAAAAACAAGGCAAAACAAAATCAAATTCATAGATCAAAATTATACATAAACAAGAATTATTATATTGTGCGTTGTTTAAACAAACTCTCAATCGTGAGTATGTGAAAACATTTGAGTGGTAGAATATATTTCAAATACGAAGTGAGCAGCTTGGTGTTGCCATAGTAATGATATTTTATAGTTTCAATATAATAAATATCTACAATTAAATACCACATATCGTGAGAATACAACCAAAAGTGGGAAAGTCAAAATCCCTATTCTTTTTTTTACATGAATACCCCACAAGAGTCCCAACTGCTCCCAACCGTCTAGAGCCAGTGAGACTATGGCATCCCCAATTGGGGAATGTTGTGAGGCTGAAAGCATTGGGGAGGTAAGGATAAGGGGAGAGGAAGGTGGGGAACCTGGCTATTCAGATCTGGTCACCAAACACGGCTGAAAGCCATTTCAAGTAACGTTTCAAAAATTGCTTTCAAAATGTTATTTTATAAAGTGATGATTTTAACCTTCAACTTACAACAACTTACGTTTCAATTCTGAATTGTGGTCTTTCACCAGGGCGATACTGAGAGTATCTCCCACTCTGAAGTGTGCGTAAATATACTACATATTATTTTTAAATGAATTAATTGTGAAGCAGCACAAACTAATTAAATAAAATTTACTTGCGCACGCCAGGATTTGATCCCGCGACCTTCGGATTCGTTGTCTAGAGCCTTACCCCTCGACCACGGAGGCCGTCGAACTAATCGTAAAATCGTTTTGTAAACTCACAGTTTCGTAAGTCAGGATGTTTTATACGCACGAGTATATAATACCAATCTGTCAAACAAAGAATGTCACTGGCTTAGTCACGTATTTTCACAATATCTTGGTAGCTAGAAGAATGCGTAGTAAGGGAAGCCGCTGATCTTTATATATTTTTAATATAAGCGAATGGTACGAACGTAGTTCCACAGATTTGTGCCGGGCCGTAGTCTCCAAGGTAAATATTGCCTTCATGATTGCCAATCTCCGGTACTGGCAACTGATATTAGTTACACAGCTTTGAACTCAATTGAAGTATGCACAAATAAATAAAAAAATATTTGAAACACACATTATTAAACCATAAAATCTATGAAAGCTTTGACTGCCCAACTGGGAGTAAATCCCGTTTAAGGCAGTCAAATTGACAATTTTAAGTCATATTAAGTGCCATTATACAAAACAGAATGAAAAAGGCTAGTATTGACACAGTATGGCAATACGATACGTCTAACCTAAATTACCTCAGTGCATTGAATGAATGGTGATTATTGACAGATTTTTTAAAGCATTATTAACCCATGTATTTGAGGGTAATATTTAAATCGCTGTATTAGGCCACAAATAGAGGTAGACGTTTTATTTAGTAAAGTGGAAATGATCAAGTTGAACATGCTTTCAAAGGGTTTTCTCATTCAATGACGTCTCCTTCCTATGCGGCTTCCGGTATAAATACAAATAATGTCGTACTCGAGATACCTCACGTAGTTTTGATCGATATTTTAGGTTCAGACAATAGCTGGGACTGCAAACTACCCTCGGACGCCAGGGACAAGGGTTGCCAGGCTTACATTCAAGGGCGAAAGATAATTCTGTGTTTACTAAGAAACTAAATTTACCCTAAAGTAAACTAACGTTTTATGTGTGTAGTTAGTTGCCGGAGTTTCATGTAAACATGTCTGTACCTTGCTTCTTCTAGCATACACAGTTTTCCTTTTTCTTTGTATTAGCAAGGCGAAATCTGGGAAATAGTTTCCGTAGTTTATGTTTAGGTGGAAAATAAAATATGTATATTTGTGGAAACAATGCAGCCGTAAATTGCTTAGCTAGGCCAGCCGGTTAGTGCTTTCCTAAAGTCATTAAATAGAAAAAGTGTAAAAATTCACGCATCAGTGAGCAAATGCGTCCACAGCCTGCAACACTGTAAATAACTAAAAGTGTAAAAATAAATAAAAAATGTTAATATCTATTAAAAGCTTCTTACGCTTTTTAAATCATTTTATAAATATTTTCCAGTCCTAAAAATTATAAATATTTCAATAAATACAAAATATTCTTGTGCCACCAATCTTCTAATAAATGTAATATCAATAGAAAAGGACGATAAAATAGCAACTCTAAAACTATCATCTCTATACTTAAATTTTCTATTAAAACTGGGTTCATCTGAAGCGACCTGCCAGGTAAGTATGTTTTTCTGTATCTGTTTGTACATAATTAGATAAAGAATAGGAAGTAATATTTGTACCTCGCCCCTGAGGTGATTTTTCACAAAAACGGCGCTATACAAATCATCCAATTATTATTATTAGGTTCAATATTGGTACTTATATTTTGATATTTTTATAATATTGACATTTTTATAATATTATTTAAATCGGTGTTATAAAATCGGACTCATTATATCAATAACAATACTGTAATGCTGTTTCCATTATTTTTTTCTTTTAATTTTTTTTTACAACTTATGTACAAGCACATTGATCACAACATGCATGCGCCTCTATATCCTAATTTTGCCGTACATTTGTATTATGATTGTTATTTATTGTTGTATTATATAATATTGTTGAAATAAACTTCTGCTGACAAGCTACTTACAGTGGCTTAGCGGGAGTTAACTACCCCAGCTGACCTTCACCTCCAAGAAGACAACACAGGACGCCCCGTACTTCATTCCTCACTTCATCTTGTCTAGTAGATAAAATAGTGCATTGAACTCTCAAATAAGATTACATTATCTAGTTCCGTCTTATATCGATGCATATGTACTCAATACAAAACGTCAACATCCGTTGCGTAACTGATAATACTATTTTGTTGTTTTGTACCAAATAAACTTTAGATATTAGATTAATCAGGACAGCTATAAAAGTGGCTGCCTCACCCTAAGTGAATTAATCTATCTTGTCGAGTGAATCCAAGCAGTTGCTTGTCGTATTGCTCACATGATAATTCCTTTTGAAATTGTACGTTACTTGTTGTATTTTAAATGTTATAAAATAAAGGATAATTAAATCCAAATATTGTTTAATTATTTGAATCAAAGTGAACAAGAAAAGTTAACTGGCGCCCAGTACGTGGGTCATAAAATTCGGGGCAGCTGTTAAACTTGGCCGTAGCCAGGACTCCCTAGGTGTTTTTAAATACCTCAACGCGAAGGACCAACCAAAAAAAAAATCGTTAACTGCGACAACATTCATGTAAGTACATTTTTCAATTGTTCGTCTATCCCATCCGTACGATAGATCCTTTCCCTACCTTATCCAAAAGGTTAGAGATAAAATCCAAAAAAAAAATCTTTTTATAAAATGGCACAGCCAAACGAGAGATCCGCTCTCCAATACTCAGAGTCGATTCTGGAGTATGACGGTTCTGCGCCAAGATATTAATTTGTTTATAAAATCAGCTAGGGGTTACATTGCACGAAACGGCAATACCCCAAGCAATGTCGAAAGAGTAATTTCGAGATTGCGCGGCAAGGCATTACAGGTGATCCTTATGAACGATCACGAAAATAATATCGAAAAAATTTTGGAATCGTTAAAAATTGAATGTGGTGACAACAAGTCGGTCACATTACTTCAGACCGAACTAATTAACTTCAATCGGGGAAATAGAGATTTCGGAACCCTGATTCATGAAATGAATCAAATATTATTTTCAATAAAAATTAAAATTTCGGACCAATATGGACCAGCGAGTGCGCAGCTCCTAATGGAACCATATAAAGACACGGCACGTAATACGTTGTTAAATTTTTTTCCCACACATATTAAATGTGCAAATCTAACAAAAAATTACGACACCCTGTGTGTTGAGATACGTATGTTGGAGGCGCATGGTGAACTCCACTGTAATAGAACATTTAATAACCCACAATATAATCCAAACGGTCATAGAACGAATCATACCAATTTTAATAATAATAATAATTATAAACCGTGGCAACACAATAACTTCACGAACAACAAACCCGGACAGAATTTCGGGGTTCGAAATAATAACATGCAACAACAAAATAATTCTAAATATCTAGGAAACCCACAACGCCGTAACGAGGATGTTAGTATGAAGACAGCGCCTATACCACGCTCGTTCAAAGGCCCAGTCATAGACTTGGGTAATGGACGTACGGCACAGGAGCTATTTCAATGTGATCACGGAGGCCAGGATTTTTGGGCGAACGAAGAAGATCCCCAAAAAACCTCGCCCAACTAAACCACATTCATTAATTAATTTATTGTAATGGACTTCCATATGTAGAAGCTCCATAAAACATAATTTTTTAATCGATACTGGTAGTTCAAATCATTCAGGCTCTACTCATATATATATATTTTTTTTTTGCAACTAAATTAACAAAGAATTTTCGGTACGAACGGCGCACACCGTAACGACCCATAGAGGTACGGTTGTGACGCATTTTGAAAAAAAAAAAAACTCCAACAAAGCAAGTTCAACTATTCCATGTAATGGACATAATCGAACTTGATGAATTATTGGAGAATAATGAACGTGGCTGCACAAATCATGTAGCCGACTTATTATCTAGAGTAGAGATCCATCATAGTGAGGTTAGTGATGATCAAGACTCGTTACGAGTAGAAATCACTTAGGATGCCCAGAGTGTCGCGGACACCATGCATAGCCATGTGGACGATAATGGAGGAATCCCGATTCGTCACAAGCATCCACCCCCAAGTATGAATAGGATATTTACAGAATCGAGTAATCAGGCATTACGTAAATTGAAAACAAAAGAAGCAGGTACGGATCATGTTTGGTGTATCCCCCTCGATAATGCGCGATGTATATTTTTAAATTATGTAAAATGTTTAAACAAGAATAAATATGCGGTAATTATTAATGACGACAAGTTATACCAAATCGTCAGTAAATGTTGTAGAAAAGAACTGATTACAGTTATATTTTAATTACAATAAATTTATAAGAAATAATAATATAACCTTACCTAATGTAGGCTTAGAACGTTTAAAATATTTAATTGACCATAATAAAGCATTGATAGATAACCTTATTGTAACTAGACATAAACGAGGTCTTATAAATGGTATCGGGTCGGTAATTAAATTAATAATGGGAAATTTAGATGATAATGATATGAATAAGATAACGCAACAAATGGAAAGTAATCTACATTTGAATCAACAACGAATCTCTGTTACTTCGAAAACCTTAGAAGATTATTACACTAAACTTAAAAATATTTCACTTAACCAATTAGTTATATGGGCTCAAATAAGCCACGATCATTATGAAGATCAAACTGATTTGTTGATCACACATTTAATTTATCAAACGGAAACAATAACTGAATTAGTAACTAGAATCACGGAAGCAATTACCTTTGCCGCTCATGGAATGTACCACCCTAGCATTATTAAACCAAAAGTCTTCATGGACTCAATATCACAAATAAATTCAGAAAACTTATTTTCTAAAGACTTTGATATTATTCAACGCTTTCTACCAGTTCAACTCATAAAAACCAGCAAACCTTGCATTTTATTCTATCCCTTCCACTAGTAGAGAATACAGTATACATGTATAATGAAATTATTCCCATAATATCCAAACCAGGTTCCCAATGCTTCCAACCCCACCTCCCATCCAGACGAATATTGAGAGATGGAAAACAAATGTATGTCGCAAGCAAATGCCAAATAATCTCAGACCAAAACAGCTTATGTAACAAAGAAGTAAATACCATTGATGATTGCACCACCTTGGTGTTAGAAACCCAAAACGAGCAGAACTGCAGCCTTCACAAGATCACATGCCCAGAAGAATATACCCATATTATAGGAGACAATATGATGTATGTATTTCGTAACAAGCCCACCCCACTACAAGCACATTGCCTACAACATAAACAGAGTATTGTTATTTCTAAATCAGTACTCGTGACCAACGATGAATGCAGCATACAAGGAAAAACATTTAATATGGGACGGACTATCAACAAGGAAACATTAGTCATTACGTATTCCAGAGAAGAACTACATGTATTAAAGTTACCCACATTACATATGGACGAAATAGAAAAACCACACGACGATTCCAGCATCACCACCAACGTGACAGAAACCACCTCCACCAGTGGAAGTCCACATATCACACCAGCAAGTTGCCTAATAATAATGGCAATTGGATATATCCTATGGAAAATATGTAAACTCTTCGCATCCCGAAGGAGTTCCCATTTAAAGGGGGGAGAGTTAACTACCCTAGCTGACCTTCACCTCCAAGAAGACAACACAGGACGCCCCGTACTTCATTCCTCACTTCACCTTGTCTAGTAGATAAAATAGTGCATTGAACTCTCAAATAAGATTACATTATCTAGTTCCGTCTTATATCGATGCATATGTACTCAATACAAAACGTCAACATCCGTTGCGTAACTGATAATACTATTTTGTTGTTTTGTACCAAATAAACTTTAGATATTAGATTAATCAGGACAGCTATAAAAGTGGCTGCCTCACCCTAAGTGAATTAATCTATCTTGTCGAGTGAATCCAAGCAGTTGCTTGTCGTATTGCTCACATGATAATTCCTTTTGAAATTGTACGTTACTTGTTGTATTTTAAATGTTATAAAATAAAGGATAATTAAATCCAAATATTGTTTAATTATTTGAATCAAAGTGAACAAGAAAAGTTAACTCGGGTGTCTCTTTTCCAAGTCAAAACTGTGAAACAGTTCGAATTGCTCATACTTTTATTGAGAACATATCGTTTTCTAGGAATAGCGTATACTCATAACGATGATTGTATTAATGCTTCTAGAATTGAAACGATAAAGTTGACAGGCAAATAACGTACGAGTATGTGGTTATTTTTGACACGCAATACTAAAGTATACTTTTTTAATTTTCACTTTCGTAAATTTGTAACAATTACTTCAATGTGCTCTACTTTAATTAGTGGTTTTATTTTAGAATTTGTAGTTTTACAGTATGTTTTATCGTTCCATTCAGTATCGAAAATTCACCATTCAGAATCGGAACGTTGCTTGAAATGGCTTTTTGTTTGGTGATGAGGAAGATTGGGAATTACCTGGCTGTTCAGCTTAAAGTAGCTTCTAGTTTCTGTAATCGCCTACTATTACGTCTCAAAAGCAGGAACTAAGTATGCAAAATGACGCACATATTCATTTGACTGTATTCTACACAAAAAAAATGTATACGTGTCTGCAATGCGTATTCAAGGGAAGACTCGTTTGCGTTTATGTCGAAAAGGGCCGTGCCTTTCGGTACAAATCACAAATGTAGCAATCAGTGCCATCTGTTGGTAGCTCTATTAATTAGTACGCATCGGCGACCTTCCTCTGTTTTTCCTGCCTTCTACTTTGCCAGTGACAATAAGCTTCTCCAAGTTGGAGTTTTCGGTTTGGCGAGCAATATGTCCAAATAATCTGAAGATACGCTGTAGGCAGACAGTTGATAGCCTGTCGGATGCCAAGCTCTTCCAGAATTGATGTATTGTGCACCTTGCTGTCCATGGAATCTTGACCATTTTCCTTCAGCACCACATTTCGATCGCGTCTATTCGCTTCCTTTCACTAGCTCTGAGTGTCCATGTTTCCACACCTTAAAGGAATATGGAGAAAATCAGCGCCTCATCTTGGTGGTCTTCGGTAAGCCCCTGTCACCCCATTTCCCGCAATTTGCTCATGGCGTCTTTTGCAATGCAAATCCTTCATCGTAAATACGTCATCTAGTTTTCAAATATTTTCTTTCGGATTAGTGCCCATCCCTATTTTCGACGATAGGTTCAGAATGAACAATACTTTTGTAAACACTCGTAGCCGTCAAATCAAACACTCGAATGATTGCTTCTGGCAATATTATTTCCCGTGTTGACCTAGTGGCGGGTGACGATATAAAAAATTCTGTGTATCGTAACGTACTTCTCAGCAAAAAGTAAATTGTCAATCCGAATCATTATCGAAACTTTTACTTTTAACAATTCATCTACAATTTTTTATGAAAACTAAAAATTGAAAAACAAATCATTTAAATATTTTAAATTATGTACGGAAAATTTGTGTTCCATCGTAAATTGGTCGTTTTTAATTTAATTTAAAGTCCACCATAATGCTTATTTTAATATATATTTTTTAAATTTTATATTTCATTATGTTTTCAAAGCAGACGGGGTAAAACTTTTTTAAAAATTAAATCAACGTTATCTCCCAAATAATTCTTAATGATGCTTCTAAAATCACGAAAAATCAATTCCTTAATGGCCCATGTTTCATAATGTAAAACAAAACAAATAAATAAATAATTTCTAATCCATACTAGATATTTACTATACTTTTTGATGAATAAAAATCATTAGCTTTAGGTGAGTATTTTGGCCTCAAATCCAAAATTAAGTTTTTTTATGAAACAAGCAGCGCAGCCGTTCCTCTTAATAGGCTAAGGAAGAACGCTTCCATTCTGGGATTAAAATGTATCACATTTATTATACAGGCTCATCAACTCGCGTCACCATCAAAGCCGCTCGTGACGTCATTCGGACCGAACTGTCACGTTTTACGCTATTAATTAGGTAGTGGGTACCAGATTGACATTTGCAAAGTTTGGCCCGACAAGTACATTATTACGTTTATAAGCTACCCACTTGACGCGCGGCAGTTTATTGAAGTGAGGGGGATTATGGATGTTAAGTTTATTTTTTGTAACTAAGTACGATATCCCTAGGTACAAAACTAGCTAATTCAGGGCGAAATTTACCAACCATCACGCCATTTCCCAGCAGAGGTAGTCAGCTAACATAGATTTCCACCCATATCCGTCTCAGCGCACATAATGCTTAATTTAAAAAAAAATGTTAATGCATTTCTTTTTTTTTAACCCCGTGTAGAATGTTTTTTACTATTTTCGGTCATTTTTAGAATCTGTTCTAAATTCGAAAAAAAAACTTGTATATAAATGAATGATGCTTTTTTCCATTATTTTTTCATTTTTTTTTTAAACTTATGTACGTACATTGATCACAACATGCATGCACCTAAATGTAATAATTTTGCCCTACATTTGTATGATGATTGTTATTTATTGTTGAAATAAACTCCTGCTGACAAGCTACTTGCAGTGGCTTAGCGGGTATAAGTTCCTACTGTATATAATCAATATTATACAATAAAAAAAATGTTTGTCTGTCTGTCTTCGATTTTCTCGAAAATTACTTTACCGGTTTCGCTCATTAAGTTTGTTCTCATTAGTGCTGGGAACGTTTAGATAGTAGTTTGAATGAAATCCATCATGTAAAACTGTTGCATCTTTTAAAATTAGTATGAACAACATTGAACCGCTCATGTTGTTTGAGGTTAGCCCATAGATGTACCCCTCTGGTTAGCTACAGATTACATATTCAAAATAAGAAGGTTTGTTTGTTCGTGTTAATCTGAAGTGACCTGCCAGGATAGTATGTTTCTGTATCTGTTTGTACATAATAGGACAAACTCTAGCCAGTTTAGTAATTGTTTGCCCTTGAGTTGATTTTCCACAAAAACGACGCTATAGAAATCATCCAATTATTTTTACACATCATTTCCCCTTCTAAAACCCACCAATTTTCTGTTTTCAAATCGGATCCTTTTCATAGTATGACTCATCTGTAAATAATTACATAAAAAAATATAAGTTTTCATTTAACAGTTCTTTAATTGATTTTACTAGACATTTGTCGTCTTCAATTTTAGTGATGTTTTCCGTTAGGATGTTGAAGTATTTTTTCCCTAGTGATGTGTTACATTTCTGTGATTGGGAATATGTGTTTTTGGTGTGCACGACTTCCGGTTAGGAAACTATGAACTTTTTCTTTTATTATTTGAATTATTATGTTATTTCTAACTAGATCATTAGAATCGACTATTCCAGACATACTGCATGAGCTTTTACACTAGCGAACTATGGACAAGGTATACACAAGGCGTCATGAACACACCTCTAGTACAATATAACCACGCTTACAGGGCGCTGTTCGGTCTCCCTTGGCGATGCAGCGCGTCGCAGATGTTCGCAAATGGAAGAGTGCATGGGTTCGCTGCTTTGATGCGCCACAGAGTAGCCGGTACGTGTCAGCGCTACCCGAGATCGGAAAACACTCTTGTCCAGGCCGTCGCCCAGTGGCAGGGCTCGCCCTTACATCATGGATGGAGAATTTCCCTCATCTTTTTTTTAATTTTTTTTTAATTTTTTTTAATTTTTTTTATTTATTTTATTTTATTTTTTTTTTTTTTTTCATATTCTATTTCCACGTCATGTAATTTTTTTTAGATGTATTCTTTTATATGGTAGACAGAGTATTGCATTCACCGTTACACGTTGAAATAAACACATTATTATTAAATTTTATTACTTAAATTTGTTGGATATCAATATTATAATGTCACGTATTAACGTTTTAGCGGCTAGCTTAGTTAGTGTACGTATTTAAGCTAAGTTAATATATTTTTATCGCCAAACCACGTCCGGAGGTCCAAACTAAAGTGTATGGAATGATTAGGCGAATGATGGCGATGACTAATCCTGCAAATGATAAAAACTTGTGGTTTTTATGTATTATCCACTGACGTTAAAATTAATAAGCTTGCTCTAAGTAAGAATTCAATGGCTGGAGGCAACGGTCACGTGACGCCCATTTTGGCACCAGCTTAGTTCGCAATTATAAAGCGTTTATAAAAAGGATCAAACTGAATATTCGGTTTTTGTAAACAGGGCGTACAGGGATCTTTTTTAATAATTGTAGATAACATTAACAACTTTCAAAATGAAACATGAAACCGATGATGTACGAATGATGTAGTGAAATTTCTTTAGATCCTGGAAATATGTATGCAATATGGAAAATACTAACTTGGTATTATTTCATATTGAAAGATTTTCTTTCTCATTTTTTTTAATCTACGATCGATCTCCCAACGAGATAGGCCACGAACCGCCACCGCTGAGATTGCGTTGAGTTATAATATGCTATTGACACAATTTACTACACCACCTTAAGTCAAAATATATCGAACTGGTAAAGTGGACTTAGTTTTGGCTCCGAATTATGTGTTTTTTTTGTCACTAGTAGCTGGCAGTGGTCACAGCGCTGGAACTAGTTCTAATCATCGGCTTTAGCCTAAGTTTTAGCAATGATTTCCAGCACCGATAAACCGGCCGTAATTTATTTACGGCCCGTTTATTGGTGCTGTTATTTTCTCCCGGGGGGGGGTGGAGGGCAACATAGGAGTGGGATAAAGGTGCAAAGGACTAGAGTAGGATGTTCATATGAATAATACAATTTGGAAGTAATACGAGTAATGTTATCAAGTGTTTAGCGCCCCTAAAGAACTGCCCTACAGAATTCAAACCACGTCAAAACGGGCGTCTAAAAAGACTTCATAGTTAATTATTCAATTTTGGAATAACTTATTGAAGCTTATAAACCCCATTGTCATATTTCATCATTGAAAAGGATAATATTAAAAAAAATCTATAATATTCTAGTATTCTTTCTTGACTTGTAGTGAAGCCAATAGATGTCACATATAAATCAATTTGAGATCCGAGAATATCCGAGACACTATCTAGATTACAAATATGTTCTGGTAGAACTTTGCAATCACACAAAAAGATTGCAGCCAATAATATGGGAATTAATCGAGGATGATGTATTAAATTTGAAGTTTAATATCACTTAAAATGACTTTAAATAAACAGGTCTCATCAGCTCAGTGGTTAGAGCATTGTCCAGGTAAGACAGAGGCCCTGGGTACGATTCTTAGATGCGACTGATACCTTTTTATTCTCTGTTTATTTAGGTATATAAATTGAGTGAACATCAGCGTTCGAAATATGGAGAGCATAAATGAGGCCAATTGGCTACATTGAGATAACGCGGGCTTCAGTCGATTACAAGCGCTCGCCGGCTATGGATCTCCAAAGATTACTGCAAAATGCCTACACGACTGTAACCTTTTATTTTTTACCATAATCAATATACTATAAATTGTCCTTTTTATTGCTAAAAAAACACAAAGAGCGTTAGAAGTCCTGCGGAAGCGGAGCGTTGGCAGCGGCGCGGCCGGCGGTGCGTTCCGTTCGTGGAGTTCGTTATCGATCGGAAGGATTCGGTAGACATCGACATCCGCTTCACCCTCTTTCGTACTTCACGCGCGGGACCTACTTTTTAGACTGATTTTGCAAGGAGCGTTGACTCTATTTATTCAATTATATACATCTATCATATCATTTGAGATCTGTTAATATTATCTTCTTCAATGACTAATTGTTTCAATTTGATAAATTTTGGCGTATGGCAGTGTAGTTGGGGGACTTTCACTCGTTATTACATTATTATAATATTATTATTATCTCCAAACGTCTTCACAGATGTTACCATTCATAATTTCATAACCATGTAGGTTCACCATCAGTTGCTTATGTATACAAACCATATAAAATACATTTGAAGTTCCATAAAGTACATTTCAATTTCAAGTTGATAATCGACAAGTCTCATAATTCTTCTGCCGAATGGGCACAACGTCATTTCGAAAGGTTAACCCATTGTGACACCCTCCCTCTACAAAACGTCAGACCGACTTGACCCACTTTTAGCCTGCTCGCTGACTTGCAGCAGCCATTGTATTGCCCCGAGCCCGCAGTGGATAGCGGCCTTATCTTGCTCGGGAGGAAATGACATCGCCATATCCGCCCCGTGACGAGGCTTGTGATTGGATGAAGTGGAAATGAGACGAACCAATCGGATAGTAGCGGGAAATTTGAATTAAATACTGTTCTAGAATCAAAAATAGAATTTTAACAGTGTTCTACGTTCTAAAATAGATTTTAAAAATTGTTCTTCGTTCAATATTGGATTTTAAATAGTGTTTATATATGACGAAGTGGAAATAAGACGAACTAATTGGGGGAGTAGCGGAAAATTTTAATTAAATACTGTTCCTAAATCAAAAATAGATTTGAAATATTGTTCTAAAATCAAAAATAGATTTGGAATATTGTTCTTCTTTCAATAATTAATTTTAAATAGTGTTCTACGTTCAAAAATTGATTTGGAATTATATTCTACCGTTAAAAATAGATTTCAAATTATGTTCTACGATCAAAAATAGAATCGAAATAGGTTTTTAATAATAGTTGTACGATACACAGAATTTGATTGAACTGTGAATAAATAATGTGAAAACTTTTTTCCATTTAAAATATTATGTGTCGTTCACAATGGTAAATTATAGTTTTATTATGCAAATTATCATCATTAAGTTTATTTTTGTGAAGTACTAATGTAACATAGATTGTCCCAAACTAATCAATGTGGATAGAGAGAATCACTGAGGGAGGTAGTAGAATACGACAATATTTTTTTAATGCAGATGCCTTCGGTTAGGCCTCCCTAGTCCCAACAATTGTTCGTCCAGCAGGTTTAAGAAATAAAAGCCTCTCGGCTGATCGAGTTTCTTCCATTCTTACGTGTTCTGCCCACCTGTGTGAATGTGTCAGAATTTTGTCAGATTTAATAGACTCGCCCTAAGTACGATTACGACGGCTGGAGGCAAATGTAACGTGACATCAATTTTGGCACCAGCTTACTTCAGTGCCGTCCACGTTTGTTTCGAGTGATTTTGACTGCGGTAAGCAAATTACAAAATATTCATAAAAATGTTCAAACTAAATACTCCAACAAAATATTCGGTTTTTGTAAAGAAGCCGAACCTTTTTACTTAGTTAACTAACTAACTAACTAACCATCACGCCGTTTCCCCGCAGGGGTAGGCAGAGAGGACGGACCGCCAAACAACTCGATCTTGGCATACACTTCTTGCTTCATTCACATTCATACATCGTCTCATACATTCTATTTTATTATTCCGACTTCTGACATGGCCCGTCCCAAGTATTTGATTCAGTTCTTTATTTTACTTAGTTGCTGTTTTAAATTGGCTGCCGCCTAGCTCGCCCCACCTATTACTATTATTTATTTTATTTTTTCTTGCGTGTTAGGGCACCTCTATGTATTATTTGCTCTATGTACAGAATTAATTTATTTGTTTGACCTTGGGACTAGAAAGATTTTCGCCTGCTGCGCTCTATAATTGATATATTTAATGTGTTCCATTTTACAGGGATACCCGATGTTGTTTTTGAAAACATAGAAATAACGGAAGTGAGTTTTGGTATTTAAAAAAAAAAATAATAACAATCATTCGGATTTCCGGGTGCTACGATCAAAATATTTAACGGTTTCCGTTCTGTTTCACAAAAACACGAAAAGGTACCGAGACAAACTTGTCTGTCTTCAATATTTTGACTCAGTTGCCTAATCGTCTATGTCCGGTGGCGCTGTTTACATTCTGCACCTAGTTTTAATCTGTCTATGCTGAAAAGCCACAGGAATTTATAAGTATGTAAACTTTTAACCTTTGCAAGCAAAACTGAATACTTAATTAAAATTGCATTTACACGAGAGGTGATTTATTTACTCCCCAAGTTTCGCAATATTGCTGTTTTTGCTGGAAATACGATTCTGTCTTCAGGCGGGCGTGACGTCACCTACGCCGTTCCGTCCGTTCCGCACCATTATCCTCGATTATTAACCCTGCTAAATATTCTCGTTGGGCGGCGGCGGAGGGCTGGAGTGGACGGGCGGATGAGGCGCCTCCGGTGCAATTGTCCGTGAAGTAATCGTGGCACCATTCTTACAATGGTCTGGCGAATAACAAATTATATTAGTTATTTTTTTTTACTAGCATCATTAGCATCAATGGTCATGTCGGCAGTGGCGTGCACAGGGTTTGTCAGGGTAGTCAGTAGGAAAAACAGCGAATTATTTGATATTTAAAAACATTCCTCAGACAATGACTTCGTGCAAGGTCTCGCTAAGTACCGGCTAAGCTAAGGGATGTAGCCGATGTTGATTGGGGTTACTTAAACCACACCAAATAAACACTTTATTTATGCATATTACAAGCCAAATATAAAATTTCCATTTTTTTCCGCTAAGTAAATACAGACAATATTTTGAAAGAAAGCCAACACGATGTTATCATTGTTTTGTTAGTAAAGTTGTTCTAAGTAATACATGTAACAACAGATGGCACTGATTGCTACGTGTGTTGGCATTGGCAAAAAGCTCTGCTTTTCAGACACTAACACAAACGAGTCGTTCCGGATGTATAGAATAGAGTCAACATTATTCATTTTGCATACTTAGTTCCTGCATTCGACACTTTACTACAGTGCCGCTGTCGGTCTGCTTTTATGTTTTTATACATTTTAATATTATTTATATTTTCATGCGAGTAAGATGGGGTGGGCAGTGCTCATGTGCCTATATAGACGGCACGCCTCTGCATGTCGGTATAACAGAAGAGTATGTATGAATGTGAGTTAATTAAGGAAGGTGAGGAATGTGCCCCCAACAATGAGTGATTGAGATAATGCATGAATGTGATTAAAACGAGGATTGTGTGATAAGGCAGAGTTGTTTGGCGGTTCATCCTCTCTGCCTACCCCTGATGTAAAATGACGTAATGTTAGTTAGCTCCCTTTGCAGGTTACTAACTCAAGAAATACCGCAAACGATTTATCTGTACTTAGGAAAATGTATAAGGTTTCACAAAAGGCTAAAATCCTCAATCTGTAATCTTTAATTTCCATGAAATGAAGCGTGTCTGAAATAGGTGCAGTTTAAAAGCCAGAGAGAGGAATTTTGAACGTTTTACCTCAAATTACAGTTTATTTCATATAGAATTTAAAAGATAACAGTTTGACGATTTTTGTCTTTTGAAACCTTGTGCAATACATTTTTTTAATTATCCGTATAAATTTTACACATAAATCGTTCGTAGTATTTCTCGAGTGCTGACCGTTTTATTTATTCTTTTTTTTTCACGGAATTTAATTATAATTGAACGTCTTTAGTTGCTTCAGTTGTACCCGTCGAAGTTTTGTATGCATAGTTTTTTCGAGTTTAACAAAATTAGCGTGAATATCTGTCAAAAGAACAATGTAATTTACAAAAAAAATATTTCACAAAAAAGTCATAAGAATCGCTGTTCCAAGCTGGAAAGAATTATCGGTGACCCCACCGTAATGTCTCGTCGCTCACGATGACAGGTGGTGACCCCACCGTAATGTCTCGTGGCTCACGATGACAGATGGTGACCCCACCATAATGTCTCGTGGCTCACGATGACAGATGGTGACCCCACTGTAATCTCTCGTGGCTCACGATGACAGATGGTGGGTGACCCCACCGTAATGTCTCGTGGCTCACGATGACAGATGGTGACCCCACCGTCTCGTGGCTCACAATGACAGATGGTGACCCCTACCTAATGTGTTTTATTTCTTTTAGCTCTTGTACGCCCTTCTTATTTTGTTACCCCTGCCCTCGTAGAATATTATGCGTACTTTGCCCGAGAATAATATTTCACACTGGTTTCCACCTTTCCTTCGAAAATGTTATCTCCTTAATTTAGTTGAGTTATTCGAGAAATAACTATCATGTATACTGACTTCGTATCGTAGTTGTAGCATATTACAATTATTATGGCCATATGTCATCTTTGGGGATGCTGTGTGGAGAGTCTTTTGAAGGAAAGTAATGGGATAAAGTTCTGGGAACGAAAATGTATGAGGGGTGCGTAAGAATCTAGGGGTCAGTGTGTCCAGGAGTGACGGACGTATTAATCCACCCCTCCCACTGCGCTGCAAGGGGATAGGTTGAGAGAGTCTGGGCAGACGCATCCGCCGCCAAGACCTGGACAAACCTCACCCCACGAACCCGGGCATCCCTACTAAGACTCCTCTCGTAGCAAGCCACTTGGCAGATGTCTTGATTTAGCCGGACTTTCTCGACCCATTGAGCATCGCAGTGGGAGGGATAGATCAATACGTCCGTCACACCTAGACACACTAACCTCTATGTTTTTCCCCACCCCTCAAACCCCTTTCCTTCCTTAATCATACATTTTTCGTTACTGAAATACTTTTTCAACACTCTCAATTACACAATTCCGTGGTTCTCCTGGCTTCGGGCAGCTGAAACCTTTTGAAAAGCATTTCTTGGACTCGTACCTCACTCACCAACCGATCTTCAAAATGATAGCAGGTGCTTACTCGTCGTCCCCACTGTCAGTTTGCCAGCCTTACAAGCGTGACATTAGATTATCGCGCGTCTCATGTGCATGCCCCGCGCGTCTTACATCATCTGTTGTACCTGGTCATGCCAGCTTATCGTGGAGTCGGCCGCGCTGGCTGTTGCCAGACGCCGCTTCTTCCGGGTTATTATGCCTCGCGTTTGACGTGCGCGTGACAGGAGGAGTGCCCACGTGCTCGAGCTCGTGCTCGTCACAGTTGCTCTCCTCGTGGCAATACTATATATATATTATAAATATATGTTTTTAATATTTTTAGTTGCTGTTTATCTGTTATGTATTGGTCAGGGCTGGATGTACGCTGGAAGTGGCACTGGGAAAAAGCTATTTTTTTAAAGATAAGTCATACATTTTTTAGTTGCGATAACCTGACAATATTTGAATTCCTCCTACTACTAGATAATTTTTTCTTTCTTGAAATCTTGTTCTCAAAATCATTCATATTAATTGAAATTTATTATGTTTTTTTTATGTTTTGAAAAGTTTTATCCACCAAGTAAATTTGTTACTTAATTTTATTTATTTGCTACCGGTTTCGACACATCCGTGTCATTCACTAGCGTTTGTAAAACTAACTTAAATTAAACATGCCCAGAAATAATTTGACATTGTTTGGTGAGGGTAGTGGGAGTGGTGATTTGGAGTATAAAAGGGGTGGATAAAACTCTTCAAAACAAAATGTCTAGAAATTGTTACATGGTTAATGTTTTTATTTAAAAAAATTAAATGGAGTTTAGGAATTATGAACAATAACAATAAATAAATAAATTTTTATATGTTGATTTTTCGATCCATCGTCATAACGCGACATCCGGTTTTGTCAACAAATCACGAATGCTGAATAAAATAAAAATACGGTTCCGTCATTGTAGACACATGGGAATGCATCGATATGTGTTTATTTTCGACCGGACCGGTTTTACCCTATCACGGGTATTTCATCTATGCCAGAAGTGAGCTCCATTGCTCTTTCTAATATAGTACATTTACGACTGAGTAATTTATTTCATTGCTGACTGAACGGCTTTACAGTTATATTTAAAACTGTTTTCGGGTTGGTTACAAGGTAATATTCTGGAATACCTTTTTGACACTAGCCTAGTTTACTGTCGTCCACGTTTGTTTAGCGTGATTTTGAATGTGGTATGCAATTGTAAAACACTTGTAAAAGGGTCAAATTAAATACTCTAACAAAATATTAGGCTTTTGTGAACAAGCCGTACGTTTTTTACTTATGCTGTTTTACTTAAATTGGTGGCACGCCTAGCTCGCCCGCTTATTTCGGTTTCTTCCGCTTGCGTGTCAGGGCGTCTCTATGTATTATTTGCTGTGTGATTTTCGAGTCACAAAGTTATTGCTTTCTTCAATAATTTAATGTTTTTTCTACTATTGTTTTTAATTGTTTAGTTCCAGCGGCCTCCATGGTCGAGGGGTAAGGCTCTCGACTACGAATCCGAAGGTCGCGGTTTCAAATCCCGGCGTGCCCAAGTAAATTTTATTTAATTAATTTGTGTTGTTTCACAATTAATTCATTAAAAATAACATATATTATATTTGCGCACGTTCCAGAGTGGAAGATACTTTCAGTATCGTCCTGGTGAAAGACCACCATTCAGAATTGAAACGTTGCTTGAAATGGCTTTTAGCCGTGTTTGGTGACCAGATCTGAATAGCCAGGTATTTCCCCATCTTCCTCTTCCCCTTCTCCTTCCCATCGTCAATACCTCTTCAGCCTCACAACATTCCCCAATTGGGGATGCCATAGTCTCACTGGCTCCAGACGGTTGGAAGCAGTTGCGACTCTTGTGCGGTATTACGAATTGTAGTGCCCTGTGCTACAATCCCTTTCAGCCCTTTGCAAATCCGGGCCTGTCCGCGTTGAGCGTTCAGTGTCTGTGTTTACGTGAACAGTGTCTGTGTTGTGCTGGGAGTGTGTATTGTCTGCGTGTCGTTGGCCCGGCCAGCGGCTATATGCGTCCACCCAGCGACCCAGCTGAGCTCTGACCGCTGTAAGCTGTGTTTTATAACGTAGTATATTATTCTATACCAGCGTTTTCCCCGTTGCTCCCAACGGAGATGGTTAAATTATATTATTATTCCTAATTGTAAATTCGTAAAATAATACTTACAAATTGATACTTGAATTTTGTTTATTATTCCTTAATTTAAATCGCAATTTGATGTCTACGATTAAACGTATCCATAATATGTATTATTATTAATTTAAGTTACCTGCATATAGGGATATTGAAAGAAGCGTGAATGCAGGAAACGCGGTCGGCGCTAAAAGTTGTCCAAAGAAGCGAAACTAGCAGTCCACAATCGATTGCTGATACCGACCCCGATATATGGCAGTGAGGCGTGGAACTGGCAGAAGAAGGATGAAAGTAGACTGAATGCTGTAGAAATGAGATCTCTGAGACGAATGTGTGGTAAAACCATGTATGATCGTATGAAAATGTTGATGATGAAGATTCGTAAAGAATGCAAGGCTGATGTATGCTTAATGAGCAAGAAATGGACGCTTAGATGGTTCGGGCATGTAGAGCGAATGAACGAAGAAAGGAATGTAAGAAGAATATGTGACGCGAGGGTTAATGGAAGAAGAAGCCGGAGACGTCCGAGGAAGACATGGCACGATCAAGTTAATCAAATACTCGAGTATGGCCATGTCAGAAGTCGGAATAACAGAAGAGAATGTATGAGACGATGTATGAATGTGAATGAAGCAAGAAGTGTATGCAAAGATCGAGTTGTTTGGCGGTCCGTCCTCTCTGCCTACCCCTGCGGAGACACGGCGTGATGGTTGGCTAGTTAGTTAAGTTACCTGCAAATTTCAGTCAGCCAGACTTAACCTACCCTAACCTAGTCCAACCTAACCTAACCAAGCTAACCTAACCAAACTAAACCAAACCTAATCTAACCTTATCTGACCTAAATGTTGAAGTTATCATAAACTAAAACATAATATTATGACATGCGTGAAAATTTTATGTAGGCTCGCGTTTTGCCCGTTGCACCCAACGAAGGTGAATAAGTTTATTTGAAATAAGTTTATTATTTTCATTCTCAAATATAAACCAAAATTTTATGCTGTTAATTTTTATTTATTATTCCCTCCTTTATATTATTATATCCCCAGTCGATAGATAGATATCTATCTACCAGTTGCTAGCGAATTTCACCATTCTCTCTTGAATTTATTTTTATTTTTTATTAACGGACCATTGTCCAATTACCCAAAATACACAACACGAAATGAGAGCTACGGAAAAAAAGAACAGCACATACGTAATACACGAATGAAGCAATGACAAAAATATACATTTGTGAGAACATTCTAGCCAAAGCCTGAACAAGGTTTTGGTAGAGTCCATAGTTTTAGACATGCTTGATGATAATTTATAAAGCCCGATGAAAATCAATTAGTCTAGTATCAAAAATGTCAAGGTCCTGGCTTGAGTTAAAAAGTCTCGACATTCCGGACAGTGGAGAATGGTACCCGCAATTAGGTAGAGTGCTGATTGAGAAATGGCAATTAATTGTTTTAGAAGCAAGACATGTTTAACTGGATGAGTTTTACCTTGGTCTTGTTTTTATTGCTAGTTGATCTGTGACTGAATGGACATAGTAAACCTGCATCATAGTTCATTGTTGAATTTGCTTTTACAGCTATAAATAGTTGTGTTGACCTAGAAATTCCAGGGAGAAAATGTTGAGCAAATTTCATGACACACGATGTTTTAAAGCTCCAAGATTCATTGTGGAAATGCGTTTAGAGCTAAAAGTAGATGTTTTGTAGAAAAACTTTTTTAAAAAGCTGTGCAAATTTCAAGATGCCAGAACTCAACGTTAGAGATTTCTTTGTTGGATACACACTGTGTATATGATGCAGCAAAAGCTCTATGTGTTCCCTGGCGTCATGAAATTTTGGCACTTTTTTTTTAAATTTCTACGTCAAAGCAATCGTTTTCAGCTCGCAACGTAATTATCATTAGGAACCAAGGAGCTTTGAACAACGTGCAAAGTACGTATTTTTGGGTGCTGAATATTAATAAAGTGTTCAAACTCGGGCAAATCCGGGTAGTTATGGTAGTTGCTGGTGTTGTAAAACATTGCACCGTAAGTTCATGCGCCTCGGTGTATGACTTTCTTCGCACATTCTTGTCACGTCCACTTGCATTGGATTGCTGTCAGACTGTCAAACAGTAGATTCCACCGGCCTGCTTCATACCGCCACTTCTTCCTTGATTCAATTTATTCTTCTCTATGGTCTTTACTTTTCTTTGAAGTAAATACAAACTCTTATTTTGCCACTTACTCTATCTTCTTCTTCTTCCATCTATCTTCTTCTTCTTATCTTCTTCTTCCATCTGTCTTCTTCTTTCGTTTATCTTCTTCTTTCGTTTATCTTCTTCTTCTTCTTCTCTCTGTACTGCATACTCCTTCGGAGACTCGGCATTATTGTTATTAAAAATATTTTATGTCGCGGATTTCCACTCAAGACGCCTGTAAGTATATCGATTTTGGTTACACTGCTGCATATCCTCTCATCAGAAATAATCATTTAGGGGATCAACTGTCGGATGGATCAATTGCCGGATTGAGTCAACAGTGGAAGATACTCTCAGTGTCGCCCTGGTGAAAGACCACCATTCAGATTTGAAACCTTGCTTGAAATGGCTTTTAGCTGTGTTTGGTAACTAGATCTGAATAGCCAAGTATTTCCCCACCTTCCTCTTTCCATTCTTCTTCCCCACCCCCAATACCTTCAGCCTCACAACATTCCCAAATTGGGGATTCCATAGTCTCACTAGCTTCAGATGGTTGAGAGCAGTTGGGACTCTTGTGGTGTATTCATATAAAAATAAATTACTGTCGGGGGATCAATTGTCGGGGGATCAACTGTCGGGGGATCAACTGTCGGGTCACCGTTTCTGTATTTGACAAGTGTTTATCAATATACGAGTATAGGCCCAGGAGGCCGATTCTAATTCTTTTTATGGAAAATTCCCCATCCTTTTGCTTAGGCTTAGAAACTTCTTACTTAAAGCGATGCAATGAAACTAATGCAAAAATCATATGTTTTTGGTTTGATTATTCGATGACCTAGAAATATTATAAATGATTTAATTAAATACTGCAAGTAGAACACACCTTGGCCTTTCGTTTAACAGGGCACGTTTTTGGTGAGCCTTTTTATAAGCCAAGAAAAAATAAAGTATCTGACCTAAAAAAAAAATTCAAAATCTCCTATTTACGAACCCTTTTTTCGGATATTTTCATATTGTTCGTTGTGACAAACTAAGTTTTTTAGAATATGACCGATTTTTAAAAAAATATTTATGCCTGAGCTTTACAAAATAAAATAAAACACGGTTATTTAAACACGCCAAACGCGCGCCCAACATTTGCACACGGTTGCCATTTGTCATATGATAACGGGTCGCTTCTACGATTCATTCTTGTGTTCAACAGCTCGGCTGTGGAATGATCTGCCTGCCTCTGTGTTTCGTCCATCCTATAACATGGGTCTCTTCAAGACCCAAGTTCACTCCTTCCTATCCTCTAAAAGACCCTCCACACAGTATCCCCAAAGATGATATAGGCCTTGAGGGAAATTATTTCCCTCAGGGTCTCCTGTGTGGAGTTACTGAGTGCGTGATTTCGATCGAGTTTTACCAAGTGGATCCCCTTTAACTGCGGTTCCGTTTCTCTCGGATGACAGCTGTCATCTGTTATTCAGCGAATCACATTCAGTAAAAAATCGATATTTGCGTAGTTTAGTTTATAAGAAAAAAAAACTAAATATTAAATAAGTTCAGTAATGTAACAAACAATGTTAATTATTATGTAACAAGTAAAAACAGTGCAAAACGGCAGGCGGCAGCATAGATATACCACGGCGGCAAATCTCACTTTTACAGTAGTTTTTAAGTAGTGACAGAACATAAAGGTCATTACTATCTCGCGGGTAATCGAAACGCAATTCTTCGTTAAAAGGCGTATTTATGCAATTTGAAAATAAAATAAAAACTTATTGAAATGCTTTATAATATAATGTAATTGATTTTAAAAGTTTTGGTTCAAAACCTTGCTTCACTTGAAGATATTTCATCAATTCGTTTTTTTTAAATAATCAATACAATTTTTTTACCATGTCTCTCCGGAATTCCGCAGTCAATCAAGAAATCTTTAAGCCTAAGGAAAAGTATACGGAATTTTCATTAAAAGGAACCAGAATATGTCTACTCGTATTTTTCACTATCCGAAATGCGGAGGTTTCTTTATTCTATTTGTAATGATTAATGAATCGGTATTTTTCTCCTTGGTGAGCTAGGTAGGTCGCTAGTTTTGCATTAAACCATTCTATTATAACAGTTTAGCTGGCATAGATCCCGCAGCGGGTGATGTCATATCGTGTCGATAAAACTGATCCGAGAATTACTTTTAAATATAATTCAGACTATTCTGTCTTGTTCGCCGGCTTGCCAATTTTTACTGCTGCCGGACACGACAGATAATCCCTACTAGTGTGATCTAATATCTATTTGAATGAAAACTGATACTGTCACTGGCTCAAATAATGCATTTTGTCTTATGCGAAGATCCCAGACAGACGAATAAATGATTTTATGCTCATGAAAGAATTAGGTTGTCTTCTGATTTTTAGTTATTTTACTTCTTCTTCATATGGTGGAGGTCATAGTGGGATGCTGAGGTTATTTAGCCAGTCGACGACATCGGGTGTCACTTGGTTCAACACAGATGTGCCATAGGAAAACTGATGAAAGGGACATCTTTCTACGATGTGTTCTGCTGTTTGAATATGTCCACATTCACAAATTTGGGAACCTTTAGGCCCCACTTATGCGTCATATACGCACAACGGCTGTGACTGCACCGGATGCGGTTTAATCAGGTCCACGTTTTCTGATGGAGAGAGAACCCTGGATATTTAATAGTAGGGTCTACAACAAGGTTTTTTTTCACGTCAGGTCTGCCACTGAGTTCGCCATGACTCTTCAGGGGAGTATCGTGATAAAAGCAGTCTTTCGCCGTCAGTCCAAAAAGGTTTCCCGATCATCAGGCGGCTGGCCGGGGGGCTTGCAAGGTCATCTTGAAGTGAAATGTTACTATGCACGGCCTTTTTGTATTCCCTCGGTGTTGCCGTCCTTCGTCTTGCAGGCGGCGGTGCTACAGAGATTTTATTTTCTATGGTTTTTTACGGTTTCGTATTTCATTTAGGATTTGTTAATATTATCTTTTTCAATTATTAAATATTACAATGAGGTTTATAAGCTTCAACAGGTTATTAAAACAAATTGATTATCAATTCTAGACTTCTAGAAAAGTCTATAGATGTCCCATATAAATAAAAATCGGATAAGTATATCCGAGACACTATCTAGATTGCAATTATATTCACGTAGAACTTTGTAATTTCCATAAAGATAGCAGCCAACAATATGGGATTTAATGGAATAATATTGACATGTCTTGAATTTGAGGTATGATATCGATGAAGATGGCGAAAGTGAACTGGTCTCATTGGTTCGACTCCTCGAAAACTTTTTTTATTTTCTGTGGTTTTTTTCGGTTTCGTGTTTCATTTGGGATTTGGTAATATTATCTTCTTCAATGATTAAACATCGAAGACCGATGCTTTGGGCTCTTTTGCTGGGGGGAGAAATGTAGAGGATTATATAAATAAAATGACGAGTCCACATCGGAAGGAAAAGACAAAAGTTAAAAAATAAAATCAAGGTACCGGAAACGGTAATTTTAGAAGGATCGTGAATGCATCGTTTAGTTTTTTTTTATTATTTAACTTTCATACTTTCGATCTACTATGAGAATATGATGTATTTGAAATATGAATGAGATCTGAATTTCTCTCTTTCTAAAACACGTGTCTGACCTTAACCCTTTAGGTGCCACATGTATTTTTTTAAATGCTGGAGAAGTGTTGATAATCCATGAACATATATATTTTTTATTTTGATTACTTTTATTTTTAGACTCATGTTTTCATTAATGTGACTTAATTTTAGAACCGTGAGTAACGCGTGACGAATTTTATGGCTCGAGCTATATATCGTTCTGTGACACTCAAGTAAAATAATGTATCGGAACGATATATCGTTCGGTGGCACCTAAATGGTTAAGAGAAAGGGAGATAGAACGGTTATTATGAGGACAGTCATTTGGTTCCCGATACGGAACGACTAGAATCAAAGGGTTGATAAATACAACTGCTTTCTCGATACTTTTTTTTTATTTTCTACAAAGCAAAATCGTTGTATTTTTAAAATATGACTATTCTATATTTATAAACGCTAGGATTCGCCTCTCATTCGCCCAATGCGTGGATCAACACGAACAGAATTCAGAATTCGCGTGAGATTCATGTATCGGCCAAACAATTCGCGTTGCATTACAAGCTTACATGTTGCATTGAACGCGTCTGGACTCGACCTGAGCTTTGTTCATGTTCTAGTCTGTTCCAAGCTTTGGTTAGGGTCTGATGCTTCGAAAATACAATCTCAATATCTGGTGTCCGCTTTCATTCCTCTAAACCTTCGATGCTTCTATGATTCATAAGCTCAACTATTTGCAGCTTGTGATTTAGCCTTTGAAAGTTTGTTAAACAACTCGGAAAGCTGGAACCAAATCACAACAGAGCTCCCGCTATTAGCATTTCTTGCTATGGCCGAAATTAGGCCGGAGGAAGTATGTCGAATAATAACACTACAACGCCAACAAAAGCCAGGTGGCGTGAGGTGTGAGATTTTTGCTAGTAGAGCAAGCTTTTAAAATTTTACTCAGTCCAGTTTTATTGACCGTTTATCCTGATATCAGCTCCAATGTATTTTCTTATATACATATTCAAATGTTGACTGTATTCTACACAAAAATGTAAATAATAAAGTATAAAAATGTAAAAATGTAATTCCTTTGTTTCATAATTTATTCATTAAAAATAATATGCAGTATATTTGCAGAACGTTCCAAAGTTGTAGATATTGTCAGTATCACCCTGGTGAAAGATCACCATTCAGAATCGAAACGTTTCTTGAAATGGCTTTAGCCGTGTTTGTTGACCAGATTTGATAGCCTGGTACTTCCACACCTTGCACATTTCCTTCCCCTTCTCAGATACCTTCAGCCTGACAACATACCCTAATTGGGGATACCATAGTCTCACCAGTTCTAGACGGTTGGGAGCAACTGGGACTCTTGTGTTGTATCACACAAAAAACACACTTAAGATTATGTGTATTGGTGCATTTGTATATGGGGGTTCGATTATTAGGCGAGCTGTGCATTGAACTTTTCTCTGCGGTCTGTTCAAATGCATCTATCCAGCTTGCAAACTGTAGGATTATCCAATGCGTTCCTGATTCATCTAGGAAATGAAAATCTCCGCTAATCAAAGCATTACTCATCGCCCAGCGGCCAGATCCGTTCTCCCAGCCTCACAGAGGAAAGCAGGGCTATTATGATGTCTTCTCTATGAGTATTTTTATCCTTTGCTAAACCACAAGGTATTCTATTTACACGCGCACTATCGACTAGAGGCCAGACGTTCATCACGTATGGTACAGTCGTGTTCGTTAAAGGCCAAAATGAAAACCCTTCAGAACCTAAGAAAACATTTAGAATGGTGTTTTATTTCCAAATTAAAACTCTCTTCAGCGCCTACCCAACCTAA
This sequence comes from Halesus radiatus, assembly GCA_022606495.2. Lineage (NCBI taxonomy): Eukaryota > Metazoa > Arthropoda > Insecta > Trichoptera > Limnephilidae > Halesus > Halesus radiatus. Next base: position 321,585 of record JAHDVE020011568.1, on the reverse strand, counting down.
GAAAACCTTTGAAACATTTAGAATGGTGTTCTCTTTCCAAATTAAAACTCTTCAGCGCCTACCCACCTAAGAAAACCTTTGAAAAATTTAGAATGGTGTTCTCTTTCCAAATTTAAACTCTTCAGCGCCTACCCCCCTAAGAAAACCATGAAACATTTAGAATGGTGTTCTATTCCCAAATTAAGACTCTTCAGTGCATACCCAATCTAAGAAAACCTTTGAAACATTTAGAATGGTGTTCTCTTTCTAAATTAAACTCCTCGGTGCCTACCCAACCCATTTTTTTTAAAGAACCTTTCAGAATGTTTTTCTCTTTTAATGGGAATATGTCATTGAAAATTGAACAATCATTGATGATCGTATTTGCAAACTCCCAAAATGTGAACTCTTAACCATTGTGAAAAATATAAACCGTTTTAAAAAACATCGAAGACGAATGGTGTTTTGATATTTGAGAATATAGTCTGAATATGCCATTGAAATGAGTTACACAATGGTCCACTGATCTCTTGAACCCTTTTGAACTTTTCGGATCATTGAATATGAAACCATTTTACTTCGGTTTTCCGACGGAGCAGAATTCAGCAATTTTCCATAATAAATTAAATGTAAATCTGCAGTTTGTATTGCATGCACCTTTATTTTGTGCGAAATATGTGTATACCAGTATATATTGATACTCTAATTTCATCGGCGGAGTTATTTTTCAAACCATTCGATTTTGACTATCGTTCGCCCACATCTCGCTCTCCACTAGGGTCTAATATAGCTTGAACCGCATTTATGCAACCAATTATATTTTCCAATCATTCGAATAGATCGACTTTTTCATACTTTTTTCTGATAGATTCATGGACGCTTCGCAGTGTTCGTGTTTAGTTTTCAGTTTTTTTATTGCACTCTTAAGCCGATTTTGGGTTAATTTTTATGTTTCAGTAGAACATGGTGGTGCCTATTGTATGAATTCGGTAATAAAACTAGATCAATAGGTATAAACTTATGCATGTGCCGAACACTTAAAGGTAATTATTTTGGGCCAGGCTTTGACTCTAGTTCAGTAGCTTCGGATTCGGTTCCCGCATTAATTAAATACATATTCACAAATATTTAGGTGTTTCGGTCTGGATAACGTGATTGTACAAATTCACGATGGAACGTAAGAGGAAAGAAGTCTGACAATTTTCATCCAGCATTGGATTGGATCGGTAATATTAATTTGATATTGGTGTGTTTTTGCATAGCTTTTTTATTGGTGTTTTTTCGCAAATAAAGCTTACTGTATAAATTTTGATGAACGGGTTAGATGTTTCGTCATTGTTCCTACATCAAAGGGTCGCATGTCGATTGATCACGTCCTTTCGCGGTTCTGACCGATCCGTTGTATAAATAATGTATTAAGTGATGGGAGAAACAAAGATCGACTTTCACAATAGTTTACTAAAATGTCGATGATGTAACCTATACTAAACATCGACATTGAAATAGATTTTAGTGTTAGTGGTTTTCTTTTACGATGATTTTTTTTTATCTTTTTTAAATTGTCGATTTTGGTATACAGTGTTTTAAAAACCCTAATGAGAGAGTACCTACATAGCCAAGCTTGCCGGTTAGTACCTACCTAAAGTAATTAACAGAAATAAAATTTAAACTTTTCATAACCCGCGACATTGTAAATAACTATAAACAGATGTAAACGTAAAAAAATTATCATCAAAAATTTCAGTTACCAGGATAGATTTTTTTGCTTGACTTGATTTTTCATAAAAATCATCACTAAACAACAATCCAATTGTTATTATTAATATTATTATTAGAAAAGGAAGACACTAAAGGTTTTTCAATATTTAAATGAAAGTCAAACATTCCCGGTAAGACACAGGTCCTGGATTCAGTTCCCAGGTCCTATCGTTTCCTTTTTATTTTCTGTGTATTTCCGTTTCATATTTCCGAAATTTGTTAATATTATCTTCAATGAAATTAGGTGCATAATGTTATCCCCTCACTAAACGTTTAATCCTTTTCATCCATTGTCAGTTTTTTTAGTTTCCAACACTACAGCTAGGCTAAAGATTGACATGAAAAATGTTTTTTTTTTGCCGTGCCGTAGAAATAATTAACTATTACTGAAAAAAAAATACCTGTCATCTCGAATTAATAATCCTTTAATAATTTTTTTTTATGTATGCTGTAGGATTTCAATTATATAATTATATTATATTGCATTTATATAAAATATTTCGATCTATGTTATGAAAAAAATATGACGGTTTGAATAGAAAAATCGGTTGAAAGCTACACATAACCTACCTTTGGTCATATGAATGGAATATGCATCTCAGGTGTGGAACCCAGGTTATGCAGTACATAAAAACGGAATTAAAAGCGTCCAAAATAATACATTTTTAAGGTACCTAAACTTCCGCTCTTTTAGATCTCATGTTAGCAATGAAGACATCGCACAGTTTTTTTTTAATTTACAGACATTAACTTGCCGAAGAAATACAGCCGATTCCGTAATATTATTTAAAATCGCACGCAACTTAGTTGATAGCCCTGATCTCCTCGAAGGCCTATTATTTCATATCTCAAATCGCAACAGCAGACGGCCACTTACTTTTTATATTCTTCATTGTAAAACCAATTCCAAATAAAACTCTTTTATCTACAGATCTACATATTCATTCAACGCAAATTATTACCTCGTTGACATTTTTAATTCAACTACACGTGATATTTAATTAAAATCCATTACACGGCCGCTCTCAAACTAGATAACTTAACCACCTTTCCATCTACTCTTGTCCTTTGTACCTTTATCCCACTCCTATATTGCCCTCCACCCTCCCCTCCCCCGACTGACATAGATTAAGCTAACTGATGTAAAACTGTATATTGTCACACTTTATTTTTAGCATTTATCATCAGTAGTGGAAAATTTATAATTGGCATCATTATTTTTTTGTTTTTATTGTTATATATATGTAAATTATGGATTTGCTGTTAATTTTCGCAAAAATAAATTAATTAAATGGAGCAATGCACACCTCTCCTGGCCTATTTGCCTGTCCGTCTGTGTAGGTAATAACATCAAGTCAGTCTGTTTGTTTGCGGTAGTGAGTCCATATAAATATACTGGGGTTTTAATTAGACAAGATGGATCACCCTAACGTAACTCGACACCTACCCTGTTCTGTGGTGATTAGTAGGATAATTTTTCTTATTAGACGATGCATTAGTGACCGCGGTCGGCAGCTCCTTGGCTCTGGACTCGGAGATCGCGGATTCGGATTCCTATATAAAATTTATTTGTTTATTTACGCCCATTACATGGATATTACAAATAATATTGAAAAGGCACATATGTATTATAACAGATAACTTAAAAAGAAACAACATAATTCCACGCTTTTATCCAGAGTTAAATAGTTTCAAATGACCTGCTCCAACTTCTACTCGATGAAAATCCGTACTAATGCATGCTTATACTGTAACATTGATGTGCCAAATATGTCAACAACATCCAAGTATTTGTTCCCCAGATGTTGAATCCGTCGCATTGGGGAATAATATTGCGACGCAGAAGTTGAATTGTCACAATAAAAATGGTAAGTACTGTCTTATCCTATCATTTTGATTTAATTTTCATCAAAATGTACTTGCTGTTGTTGTCCTTCGGTCAATCGTTGAATGCAGCGGCAGTCACATAATTTAAATAAGGTTTGTGGGAGGGGGTAATCATAATAACAATAATCGGATGATTTTTATAGCGCCGTTTTTCAAAATTCACCTTTTCTTTTGAACACACCTCGTATATATTTTCTTTAATTTTTTTTTTCAGTTAGTTAAATGTTGGTCGCGCGTTTTGCGTATTTCCCGGCTATGCACCGGTGCCGAAAGAAATAATGACGCCAGTTCCTCAGAGCATCTTCCATTAAAATACCGGTAGAATAAGGACAGCATTCCCACCTGACGTCTGTCCTCCAAAGATTACAATCCGTTTGTTAGGATAGGCGAATCTATCAAACGAACCGCCCGTTTCTGCAGTTAGTCGTGTACCATGTAACGTCTTATCTGAAGAAGGATTGAATTTTGAATATGAAATAAAAAGGATGCATTGTAATCTGTTCGTTTTACTAGTAGATTTACAAATGCCATTAATAGTAAACGGTTAGAGAATTGCAGAAACAAGAAATAAATATTTACTACTTACTATAGAAAGTAAAATTATTGTGAAAAGTCAGCTGATTGGAAAAGTTTTTTTTTTTGGTATCAAGTATTTCCTTGTGATCGTGAGCCCATGTGCTGAATCCATTCAGCACAACACTTATGGGAGTATCACGTTGCTGTTCGACCGTAGTATTCATTATGTACTTATAATATAATAATGCAAGGTAGTCTTATTTTCTCATCTTTTTAATGGGTGTTCACTGCACAATCGCTCTTTAGGGAAAACCGCCACTGGTTTTAATTCTGAATTGTGGGATTTAGCGACAGTATTATACCACTCCGATAAACCGATAAAATTGTGGGCGTTTCCGTGTGTCCAGACTGAGCTCAATCGGATATCATTCTCCTTATGAAATTAATAAACTAAGTTCAAATTTCTATCCTCTTAACCCCACGTTTAGTTATTACCTCCGCCGACTCTGCCGGTCGTATATCTCGTACTATTCCCGTATTCCCGTTCGCTGGACGTAAAGCAGTGATGGACAACCCGCGAGCCTTTCCTTGCGGCACATTTTGCTAAATAAAATATTAAAATTAACAGCATTTATTGGTTTGACCTCGAGTCTAGAAAATTGTTGTTATTTTGAATGGATCCGTTTTATAATAAAGCGATGAGTCGTTCATGAACAAGCCGTTCGTTTGTGCCCGTTCATTTTTCATGAGCCGTGAGCGTCCGGCTTCTGGTAAACCGTACCACGGCTCAATTGAACTGTCACTCTTTTTGACAAACCTTGGAACTACTTAAGACAGATTGTTTATTTTATGTTCGATAGTATTCTTACGCATTGCTATGTGATGACGCATCTCTAAATAAGGTCCTATTTTATTCATATAAAATCAACGTATACGTATCTAATTTCTACGGGGCTAAATCATGCCCACGATCGTGGGACTTGCTATTAATATTTGGCGCCATGACGCATCTTGAAGCCGTTGTAGGTACACGTGTAGCCACTATACAATACGTGAACGGCGCCTGACAGTCTGGCATCTGGACGTTTTGTACCTACGTCTATACGCTGGGAGCTGGGAACCGTAGGAGCTGGGAGTCGTATGAACTGGGGTATGACCTCAAGAACAAGGCGTTAGCTCGTAATATGTACCGGCTCATAAATCCGTCGTTTAATTGAGTGGTACGAAATTGTTGAGCAGGTACCGTGACTCCCGCTCTTAACAAAATGAGTCATGACCCATCGCCAACCTAGTGGCTCCGAACAGTAGCGACGTGTGTACTGTACTCACTTAAAAATAAATATTATCATCTACACTGGCGACACCACCAATTGCAAATTTCATGTCCACCTGTGGCCCGCGAATATATTTATAAATGATAAATTGGCCCTCCGGCTAAAAAGATTGCGCACCACTGACTTAAAATAACAATTCTGCTAACGCGGCGAGTTTATTATACTAATGATGAAAGAACGTGAGGATTTTGTTACCCAAGTGAAGTGACCGCAGAATTTATTGAAATTGAGTATTTCAAAAGGTAGAAAATGATTTAAGGGCATTTGAAACATGACTATGGCAACATGGTTCAACAGTGAATTTGGAAGTCACCTCTGGGTTGGAGCTGCTTGATTCTCTGCAAAGGGGGGGCGGTTCGTCTGACAAACCGTTGTTAACAGACCGACTGTCATCTCTAATGCACACACGCAAAAAAGATATGATGAGTCTGTTCTACAGGTATTTCAATGGAGCCTGCTTGAAGGAGCCAGTAGCGTTGATCCCCTCCGCGCCGGTGCACGTACGTAAAACTGAACGGACACTAGCATAACATCCGTTCACAGTTGATGTTGATCTCATGAGAACGGGTCGTTTCGCTGACTCGTTTTTGTGTAAATCGGTTCGTGTGTGGAACGAGCTACCCGCATCTGTCTTTCCTCCAACATTTAATCAGGGCCTCTTCACAGCGCCCTCATTAACAAATCCCTTCCTGCATTCCCCTCCCTAACCCGCCTCACAACGCTGCTCGACCGGATAGCGATATAGTTCCCCTGTTTGTGCTCTGGACATACTGGGGCACTCTTGTGAAAAAAAAATGGCGCTAAGCACTCACAGACAGCAAATAAAATTTCTGAAATATTATTATTTATTGTCTCATATTTTCTCCCATAACTATTGAAAGTTTTTCACTTAGCTACTTGCATAATTTTCATCCAGATTGCCTTATTTAGAAAAAATCCTTTTAGCATGCGTAGTAATACCATTGCATTCTTTTCTGTTCCACTTAAACCGTAGTCCATTACGTTTCTCTGATCTGAGTTAATATAATACGGCAAACGCACACAATAATAAAACGCTTGGGTGTTTATTATCCCGAATACCGTATTGCCGACAGACCATTGTTTTATAGACTAGAAGGTGCCGTTCTTCAAATAGACACGGAGCAAGCAGATCAAAGTTCCTTACTAGTATTAAGTTACTTTAGAAAGATCGGGCGTACCGCAAGGCTCGTCATAGGGGCCTACATAAATATACATTTTTTAAATAATTTATGTATCGATGATACCATTGTTAATTATTGTGATTGCCTTTGATCAAATAAAACATCAGCGCTTTGTATTTTACTAGGATCGAACGTATCTCAAGTCCCTTAAATATACAGCTTTTATTATTATTATAATATCAGCCAGACCGTTGAGAATAAATTTTTGTAACTGGCCTGTATAAAATTAAACATTCACTGCTACTACAAAATACGCGGTCAAACTCTTCAATGTTAGTTTTATTACGTGTTGTTTTAGGATCAGGTGTAACGTAAAGACTTATTAATTTACTGTAACAACATCAGTTGAAATGAAACTTGACAGCTGTAAAAAATAATGGGATTTATAAAATGTGTTTTATTTCGTTAATTATGGGGGTCTAGAAATATAATTATATTTTGTGACATGGTACTTTCGGAGTACAAAACTGTGTAGATTATAGAATTACCATGCCGCAGCACAATGTACAAATTAATTAATGAATCCTTTGGGGTGAGTACATTTTTTCACGAGTTGCAAAAGTGAAGACACAATTTCACACAAATGAAGTTTTAATTAAAAATGTGATGTTAGTCCACACCGAATTTAAAAAAAAAATTATTACCGGACCATTGTCCAATTACGCAAAGTACACAATACGAAACAATGATAAAAATATACATCTGAGAGAACATTCAAGTCAAAGCCTGAACAAGGTTTTGATAGAGTTAATTATTTTAAACATACTAAATGACAATCTTCCACGTTTATACCAAACGTACCAAAAATATTAAGGTCTCGACACTCTGGACAGTGAAGAATGGTACCCATAGGGTGTTGATTGAGGAAAAGCAATTCATTGTTTCTGAGTCTACGTCAAGGAAAATTGAACTGGACGAGTTGCAACAAAGAAGGTGACACAATAATACAATTAATTATTTTGAAAATGCAGATCACATCAAAGTCTTGAAATTGAACAAAAATGTTCATGGTTTGTTCAATTTCATCACAGGAGTAATCGCTTACAGTTAGCTAACACAGATATTTTATAATTATTTGAACAATTATCATTTGTAGTAACATGATAAATCACAGATCTCATGAATATCAGTGGTCACTAGTCACCACATCCTATTTTGTGGCATCCGAGACTATAATAATATTTTATCGTCCAAATGCTGGTAATTTGTCAACATATTATTTGTCATTCGTTCGTTATCTACTTCCATATTTGACATAATAATTTAAATACCTTTCAGACCGTATCTTCCGTTCGTCAACATATTTATTTATTTAGAAACCAGGTATCTTCGTTGCTTGATCGATTTCTTTTTGTATTTATCGACGACGGACAATATTGATGAGCCTCTTTAGAAGTGATATTTAATAGATTCAATTCTCAATGACATTAATTAACTTTTATTTAAACGACCAGAGGGCTTTTGCATACTAATACATCATTTTTAGAACACATAAAAAAATAAAAATATCAAAACATGCGCAAAAGTTAATTACACTTGAAATAAGAAAAAGAAAAAAACTGCACTAAAGCTAAAAATACACGGGAATATAAAAAAACAGAAAAATAAATAATACAATATCCACAAAGTCAATAACATTAATAACAAATAAGTAAATAATGAAAAAAGTTGTACTCAACAATAATTTTTAAACTACGTAGAATTTAGATTATTGTCAAATACATCCATATCATTTAGGTAATTGTTACCAAGTCAGTGTAAGCGTTGAGTTGGGGAATGCAAACTGTAGTTGTAACGGGATGTACACATGTAAAATGTTAATGTTTGTCTTGTAGTTCGTTGAGGTATGTATAGGTTGATTAAATGCAGGAGTTCAGACCAATGGAATTTACAATTTAATAATTTTTATAAAACGGTTAGGTTGTTAATTTTCCGTCTGTTTTCTAAAGTTGGAATATTTAAAGTATTCATTAACCATGAGGAATTTATGCGCTCTAAAGGTATGTTAACATTAAAATTTATGAAACGTAAAAAAATTGTTTGAATTTTTTCTACATTATGAATATGTATTTTGTAAAAGGGCGACCACACTATGGAATTATGGTCTATTAAACTTCTAACTAGATATGTGTACAACAATTTTATTACATGTAACGATTCAAAAAAATGAATTGTTAATATAAATCCTAAAGTTTTCATACCCTTATTTACAATTTGTTGAATGTGAGCAGTGAAATTTAATTATTTCTAATTTTGAAACTGTATGTGAACTATCTGTGCTGTGAACTGTTCAGTGAAATTTAATTATTTCTAATTTTGAAACTGTATGTGAACTGTCTGTGAACTGTTCAGCGAAATTTAGTTTCTCACTCAATATAATGCCGAATAACTATCAATTATCTTCCATGTCTTACGTTATTCCTTTTTTAGTAAAGCCTAGTTAAAGATTTCCATTGTTGACGTCCTTATGGGAACTTTTAAAATTGTCTTTATGATTCATTTCTTTGTTTTATTTAGTTTTTTTTATGTCAATTTTCCGTACTAGCTGATGTGTTACGGGCCTTTCTCGAGTTTTTCCGGAATAAAGTTATGAAGTTGCGAATTCTTGCTTGTCCTTTGGGTGCCATAATTGATTTGACAGCGAAAGACATGTTTGTAACTATCCTCCGTTTTTAATCCCATATTATTGACAGCTATTTTTTATGATGATTACAAAGTTCTTCGCGAACACAATTGCAAACTAGATAGTGTCTCGGATAAGTATCCGATTTTTTTTATTTATATGAAACATCTATTGACTTTTTACTAAAAGTCTAAAGAATATTCAATTTTTATTTTTTTAATTATTTTATTGAAGTTTAAAAACCTCATTGTAATATTTAATCATTAAAGAAGATAATATTAACATAACCTAAATGAAACATGAAACCGAAAAACAACAGCAATAATATAGGATTAAAAATAGAGGATAATATTGACAAAGTCTTGAATTTGAGATACGATATCGACGAAGATGACTATTACTATTTGTAAATAAATAAACGTTCATTTGAAAATGTTATTTCATTCCAAACATTTATTTTTTTCAAAATGTATCTAAATAATAAGGTTCTTAAGTAGGTACCTACTTGTTTTTACCATTTTGAAAATATTCTATCAAATAAACCTTCTTTTGAATATGTAATCTGTGGCTAACCAGAGTGGTATATCTATGGGCTAGCCTCAATGCAACATATCGGGTTCAATGTTTTTCCTACTAATTTTAAAAGGTCATAGCAACAGTTTTACATATTGGATTTCATTCAAACTACTTTCTAAACCTTCCCGGCACTAATAAAAACTGTGCCATTTTCAGCGAAACCGGTCAAGTAATTTTCGAGTAAATCGAGGACAAACAAACTTACATTGATTTTTATATATTATTTAATCAACTAAGGTCGATAAACCGAACCGGAAAATTTTTCCGAATTCGCTGGGCTTCAAAAATTCAACGCATGTTTATTTTCGTTGTTGCCAAACCGCGGTTCAGCATTTCCTCGAAGATTGATATAGATAAAAAAAAACGTTTTAAGTTTTCACGTTTTTCTGTAAAACGTTTACGACCGTTAAAGATGAAATAAATACAGAATAATAATATGCGAAATCTCGGAACTACACGGAATAGTTTTAATTTTATTTTTGTTTACGTTTTTATTACTGCTAGTTGGAACAATGCGCTGTTCATTACACAGTAGATTAATATTGAAACAAACTATTAATAAAAAATCTTTTTGTTTGGTCCGCTGCCAATGTGATTTATTAATTCTTTACAAAAGATGTGAATCTGTATTTGGAATATATCAAACAGAACCAGTGGCGGTTTTCTCTAAAGAAAATTAAATAAGACCGCCCTTTCGAAAGAAAACAATCGCAAAATACATTACTATATAGAGCCATGAAGAAATTCCGGCCAGTATAAAAGAAGAGGAAAATGTTTGGAAATTTAAGAAGGAACTGACGAAATACTTGAAGTGCAATTTTTAATGTCGTCATTTGTAATTCTATTGTATTTTTATTTATTTATTCACGCCTAGTAGGCTTTCACATGTTGATATATTTATCATATAGTTATTTACAGAGGAGTATAATAATATGCTACATAAAATAATAATTAGAGTGTAAAAGAAGTAAGTAGATACAATATAAGTATGTATTTGCAGCGTAATGAATAACAGTTTTTTTACCTGTACAAAAGTAGCTAAGTACATAATATAATAACGTAAGTATAAAACAAGTAAGAGGACAGAGACTATGTAAGTAGCAAGTAACAGCGCAATGGATGGGTAATACGTTTATAATTATTATTACGTTGTAAAACATGAACAGCTGTAAAGCGTGTTTACAATACAGCAAACCGTTATTATTCCCGATTGGGTGCAATTTTTAATCTCGTAATTTTTAATTCTATTGTATTTTTATTTATTTATTCACGCCTAGAAAGCTTTCACATGTTGATATATTTATCATATAGTTATTTACAGAGGAGTATAATAATATGGTACATAAAAAAATGATTAGAGTGTAAAATAAATAAGTAGGTACAATATAAGTATGTAGTTACAGCGTAATGAATAACAGTTTTTCCTGTACAAAAGAGTATAAAAAGTGGCGTAGTACACAATATAATAACGTAAGTATAAAACAAGTAAGGAGATAGAGACTATGTAAGTAGCTAGTAACGGGTGGGTTATACGTTTATAAATAATTATTATGTTGTAAAAGTGCACAGTTGTAAAACGTGTTTACAATACAGCAAACCTTTATTATTCCCGATTGGGTGCAATTTTTAATCTCGTAATTTTTAACGTTTGATTTGTAATTCTTAATTGTAAAAATGTTTATTTGTAGATATTATGTTCATATTAGGTTACATGTAACCAATGTACATGTGTTCTATTTTATGTTAAATAAATTTAAAAAAGTGCGGTTGTGCAGTGAACTCCCGTAAAAAGATTATAAAATATGATAAATTTGTACTATTCAAATTCTGTGCCAAAAATTCTACCTGTCCGTATTAATACTGCCCGAGAGCGAATTCGAAATGAATTTTATATGTGCGCTATAAATTCAGCAAAGTATATAATAATAATATTTGGATGATTTGTATAACGCCGTTTTTGTGAAAAATCACCTCAAGGGCGCTGTGTATTATTAATATTGTATAATAACTAATAACAATTGAGAATATTCAAACAATTGAAAATAATCAAAATGTGTGCAAGTGCTAGTCGGTATTAGTTCCCAGCTAGGCAGATTGCCCGTTCTAAGGAACCAAATACTCCAGTTGTGCGTGGTGTTACATTCTGTTATCATTGTTTTTATTCAATTTATCTTACTAAGTGTGTTATGAACAAACTTAAATGACGTTAATAAATAATTTTGAGTCCCTTCTACCCAAGCCAATTAAAAATGTGGTTATTAGTGGACCGATGTACGACGTTTTGCAGATTTTGTTTATTTGTAAGGGGGATTTTATTATTTATGTTCGGTCCCATATAAGCATTTGTGTTTTGATATTTAAGTATATTCCACGTCCTTTAAAAAAACGGACAAGGAACGCTATGTAAATTTTGTAATAATTGTAAGTTCGTTATTTCATCAATAAGCCTCGTGCAAAGTTAATCGTGTCGAGCATTAAAATTTTTTTAAATGCTTACGTACGTACATCTTCTTTGCCTTGTCCTACTCGAGTCGAGGACCCATCATATCGGCAAATCGCCTCGAGGCGTCCCTGTCCTGTGCTACGTCAACGGCATCCGTCCATAGTACCTCGTAAATGCACAAATACGAATTTGTCGATCAAATTTACGATCAATTTAGGATACCGATTTTTGTGGATTAAGTTCCCCCCAACAGAGGACTAGTTATAAAAAGTGTCAATTAGGTGAACAAATGTCAGTGAAATGTTAAACGTCATTACTGATTTACGATCTATTTTTCGCGATTCAAATATTGAATGACAAAGATTTATTTCAGTTTTCTAATGTTAAAACATGTTTTATGGAATGTTTTACATATAACCCAAGAGAACTTAACTTATTTTACTTATTATAAGCTACGTTTTGTCTTGTTTTTCACGTGAGAAACTTTAAATGTCAAATGTACATCTATGAAATTGGGCAGGCAATATTTTATTCTCTACTTAAATGGGCGGGACCTTCTTAGACAATTTAGGATAAAAAATGCTTGGAAATGGGCAAACAGAGCGAATGCTTAACAAAACACTTGTCTGATCAGTGCTGCCTCAGATTGATCATTCGAAGAGTTGGCAATAACGGTCGTTAGTTCTCAGCTTTCCTTATCCACTGAGTAGTAAAGAGGATGCAGCATTCCGCTTGCAGCACCTTTAAAAAAACCGTAACCTTTAATCAAGGAAGGCCCCACCTAGCTCATTCTATTTCTGTTCCAAACACCCACGCCTTTCTAGACTTCATAAATATTTTATTTATGTGGCGGTCTAAATATCCCACCGTTAACCCCACTGAAAGGTCCAGCGATATAAATATGTATAGAGTTGAAGTGTTTCACCTCCCTTCGCGTAGGTGGATTTGTACTATCTTTACCTGCCACTCGACTCGCAGGCACCTCTCGTAATAAGGTGCGCCCCCTTCTAGCTAGCTTTGTGGGCGTAATGGTACTTCACAGTCATCGGGCATCTAAAGGTTGAACCACGGCGCAGTCCAGTTCCTTAACAGTCAGTACCCAAAAATTCACACATTGCAGGTTGCTAACTCAAGAAATACCACGAATAATTTATCTATAAATTCTATACGGGTAATTAGGAAAATGTATAAGGTTTCAAATGACAATAATCTTTAACTGTCCCCTTACGGAGCCAGACACTCGGTTACCTGAGATAACGTTTTTGCTCCTAACGTATTAATATTATTTTATAACCCTAAGATGTATTTTGCAGTATATTCAACCATAAACTGTTGATAGATGGTATTATTACTTTTGACTTAAAAAGCAATATTGTTATGAATTTGTATGGGGCAACTCGGAGTCCTGCACCGGGCAGCGCGTTATTATTTGGCACCGTGTTATACTGTAATATTTTAATATTTTAAATTCTAAAACTCACAAAATTACTTTCACTGGTTTTCAAAACATTTTGGGATGTATTTCATTAAATTTAATGAATACAATTTGAAGATTTTTCGCTTTTTTTTAATCTTTAGTCCCAACCGTCTGGGGCCAGTGAGACTGGCATTCCCAATTGGGATATGTTGTGAGGATGAAGGTAGCGCGGAGGGGAAGGAGATCAAACACGGCTAAAGCCATTTCAAGCGACGTTAGCAGATTAGGGTGATAATGATTTTACGAATAAATCATTTGTGGTATTGCTTGAGTTAACAACCTGCAAAGTGATGTTTAGGTTCATTATTGAATGCTGGCCCGTTCGGAGTTTTTATTATTATTAATTACCATCTTTTTCCTCTCGTCCCAATTGGGCCGGGGACCCATCTCCTCGATCACGCTCCTCCAGGCGTCACTGTTCCGTGCTGGTCATAGCACGTTTTCTCGCACAGCCTATGGGCGTTGCTTTCAAGCTAGTTTTCACGGAAAATTTTCATTAAGTGATATACAAATTATAAATTTTTTAAATAATATTTTGTTCCGATAGGCCACCTTAACTATTCCAGCTTCTCTTTTCCATCGTGAGCCATAGTGCTTTGAAATATACATTTAACTGAAATGGCGATAAAATGGTTGTAGCCAGCCACCTAGAACTTCCAGAAAGAAAAGGCTAAGCAATTTTCATGACGTCAGAGTTCACCCTTATATAGTTTCTGTAGCTTCAGCGCATGTAAGTTTTCTGCTTTATGGTTGTAGGTTTAATTAACAAATTTTATTTGTTTTTTTTTTATTTCCATGATACTTGTTTTATAATTGATTGCCATTTTTACTCATAAATGTCAATACTAATAATTTTTTGTTTTTGTTTCAGGTATCGGAGGTTGAAAGACGTGCCTTTTTCCTAGCAAGATTAAGGTGAGTTTTCTGATTTGTTTTGTAAAAACTACGCAAGAGTTCCAACTGCCTAGAGCCAGTGGGAGTATACCACCTCAATAGTAGAGAAGGTTGGCAGCCGTAAAACAGATGAGGAGTATGGTGATTTAATTAACCCCATTTAATTTCATATACGCACCCACGACAGCTACTCGTTCCAAAATCCTGTCTAAATGTAACAACACCAGGACTGAGCATTACCAACGCTCGCTTGTACCTAGATTACATGAAGTCAGTAATAGATACGCAGATGTGGCGGATCTATTTAACTGCACGGATTTAAGTACAAGAATGCTATACTACCATATCTTTTCAATCAATATTAATATAACCTAAGTCTACTTATATGTTTTATCTGTACTCATATCTCTTAATTTTATATCCTTCACGATTCTTTATTTTATTTATTTATTTCTTAAAGTTTAACAAAAAATTCGCAAAAAAATGTAACCTTTCTGGGGTACCCCGTTCTAAGATCACATTGTACATGGTTTTATATAAAGAATATGAATTTGGTCAAGTATATTTTAAGTTTGTTAAAAAAATTTAAGTAAGATTTCGTAATTATATTAAAATATTACTAGAGGAACATGATAATGCAATAAGATTAACAAGAATTCTAAAAACATATTAGAAAACATGCCGTGACCGTTAAACCCTGTTTGCAATATCATATCTATATTCTTCCTTCCCGTGTCCATAATCCATATCATAATACTTTTTTTGAATTCGGTTAATTTTGTAATGGTTTTTATTGCTAGAGGAAGGATGTTAAATACTTTTATAGAGAAATATTGCAAATTTCTTTGTCCTCCAAAGGTAGTTTTTGTTGTAGGTTGATGGAATGTAAGTTGTAATGCGGATCTTGTGAATCGATCCAAGTTTGTATGTGTAAAGTTATTCTAATTTTTGAATGTGTAAATTAAAATATCTTTTGTATATAATTGTTTCAGAGACATTAAATTCAGGGCGTTAAAAACGTAGTCTGTAGGAGGAGTTCTGACGGGGACTCTAATAATAATTTTCAAAATTGCCTTTTGAGCTATGATAACTGGTTTTATACTGGAATCGCATGAACTTCCCCATCCGATAAGACCACATTAAGATGAGATTGGCCTGAGGCATAATAAATTTTAATTATTTGTTCTTTATCTAAAATGTTTATTATTTTTATAAACAATAATTATTAATCTAAAACACTCATCCAAATTGAAAAAACCTTCCGAGCAAAGATAAATGTCGCCGGCAGGACTCGAACCCGCACCCTTCTAATGTCCGGTTAGATGCTCTACCGTTGAGCTACGTCGGCTTATCGCAAACCCGCCAAGTTAATCAATATGTACTAGTGTTCCATTCAATAATTACTGTTTTTATTATATTTTCACCTGTAAACAACCAACTTTATTAGTATGAGTGAGGCTTGTAACGGCTAAATCCCTCAAATAGATGGCGTCGAGACAAATTATGTCTACATTTTATTGGTGAAAATTGCTTTGACTTGTCAAATATTTATTAATTGATAAACTAAAGTTCTTAAAAACTTAAGACAAGATTTTTGTGCATAGCGCAAAGGGTAACAATTATTATTTTTATAAACAATAATTATTAATCTAAAACACTCACTAAGGAATAAATACAGTTAGCTTCTTTTTTTTTTTTTTTTCAATTAAACATGTATGCAAACTTAGACCAAGCCGTATTTAATTTTGATAATCTAACTGCATCTCTTTATATGGTCTATAAATAATGTGTAATGATAGTGTCCAAAAAAAAAAATTAATTAATATAGGAATAATGTAAGAATAGGAAGTAAGATTTGTACAGCGCCCTTGAGGTGATTTTTCACAAAAACGGCGCTATAAAAATCATCCGATTATTATTATTAATTGTGTCGAAGGCTTTAGACAGATCTAAAAATATTCCTATGCACTTACCACCCTTATTGAGGCTATGTTTTATAGTGTTAACAACAGAGGCTATGGCATCGGAGGTTCCCATATTTTTTCTAAATCCGTATTGGTTTTCAGATAGTATGAGATTTGTTTCAAGATATTGAATGAGCTGTTTCTTAATAACTGTCTCTACTATTTTTGAAAGATTATTCAATATTGTAATTGATCTATAGTTACTAATATTTGCTTTATTGCCGGCTTTAAAAATTGGTATAACAGAACCCATTTTAAGCGTTGCAGGAATACAAATAATACAAAACGGCAGAGCTTGACAAACACCTGAATGCGCATGATGGTCGATGCGCAGAAACCGGTGTTGGTAGGAGGCGGGGTCAACCGGAAAAAATCACCAATCACCATCCTAGATTTTGTAATAATTTCGGCGAAGCTGCGCAGCACACGAAGAGCCAGGGCGCATTATTTAGTTTGTCGAGCTCTCAAAGAAATAGTAAGAAAGCGAGCGTGACTCAAATGTATTATTGCGGATCTTTACAGTAAAATGGAGGTTTTACCGCACTTACGGCTTGTTTGCGGTGAGGAAGTGTTTTACCCTTCTTCGGAACGGGAGTGGTGCTCCAAAGATACGGGTTCAATCTTCTGCTAGCCCGGTGAGTCCCCCGCCATTCCACTGTATAATGATGGTAGTAGAAGGAAATCTAATCTAATTCGTCACCCGTTAATGTTTGTCTTTAAAAAAAAACTATGAATGCTGTATACACGGTGTCCGAAAACTCGTGGTACAAGCGGAAAACTGAAGAATCTACATGGTTTAATAAAAGAAAAATGAGGTCACCTTATCGTTTAAGTAACTACATCATAAATCGTGACGATTGACAGCTCAGTACTTTCATATTGCAGTTGCACGTATGCCTTTAATTATATCTATGCAGTTTGCAAATTGCTCAATTCAAATTACTATGCAGGGGTAAAAGGTTGTACTGGAAATAGATTTAATCAGTAAGTAATATATGAACTGTATCGGGTGGTGACAAACTTGCTTTACAATCAATCTTTTGTTACCATTTTTATTTTCATAAATTAACTAAAAATTACTTTGTAATCGCCACTTTATTAATATATACATATCAACATGTTTCGAAAGTCACAATAGTGTTAATAGTCGATTAAATATAATTAATAATAAAAAAATCTTTTTTTAATTTCTAATATTCAATTTTTTATTTTTGATTAATTATTACCTATTTTTAATTATTAATTATTTTGATTGAGATTTAAAAACCTCATTGTAATATTTAATCATTGAAGAAAATAATATTAACATAACCTAAATGAAAGATGAAACCGAACAAAACGACAAAAACTAAAAAGATTTCAGTCGCATCTTTTTAGTTTCTGCCTTTTTTCCGGTTTCATCTTTCATTTAGGATATGTTAATATTATTTTCTTCAATGATTAAATATTATTTAAACCTACTTTAATCAATTTTTGTTTGTTTATAATCTGTCTATTACATTATTGCGTTCTATGTTTATCATTTGTATATACTTGACATTATTATATTTTAATATATTCTATATATTCCTAATGAGTAAAAATCTTCGCTTTCAAAACATGTTGTTATGTGTATATTAATAAAGTGGTGATTAGAAAGTAATTTTTAATTCATTTATTGATAATGACGCCACAAAGTGAATACCAATCTTTTGAAGAAATTATTATTATGTTCAATATATTGGAATAACTCTTCTTCTTGGTATTGTGGATGAGAATTGATGGAGGTCGTAGTGGGATGCTGGGGTTATTCAGCCAGTCGATAGCATCGGGAGTCACTTGGTTCATCACAGAAACTGATGAAGGGAACATTCTTCTATGATGTGTTCTGTTGTTTGTTCCACATTTACAAAGTTCGGTATCCTTTAGGCCCCATTCATGCATCATATACGCACAACGGCAGTGACTGCACCGGATGCAGTTTAATGAGGTCCACGCCTACCGAGGGAGAAAGAACCCTGGAAATTTAATAGTGGGGTCTACAACAAGGTGCTTGTTTTTCACGTCCGAGGTCTGCCACTGAGTTCGCCACGACTCTTCAGGGGAATATCGTGATCGAAGCAGTGCTTCACGTTCAGTCCAAAAAGGTTTCCTGGACGTCAGGCGGCTGGCCGGGAAGTTTGCAAGGTCATCATTGAAGTGGAATGTTAATTATCACTACTTTTTAAATAATTTTGGAATAACTAAACAATGTGATCCTCAATTAATTCTCTTATTTTTAGGCTGCTATCTTTGTGTTTGAGTGCAAAATTCTACCCGAATATATTTGCAATCTAGACAGTGTCTCGGATATACCTATACGATTTTTATTTATATGGGACTATTGACGGTTCTGGCATTTGAATGTACGAGTATTTTTTATTTTCCCGCATGCAGAACCAATCTTACGATAAATTCTCCAATTCCCTGTATTTGTGCGCAATATAACGCACAATTTCACAATGCCCTTTCAAAATATCGAACCGAAGTAATACGTACTATCACAAATTGATGCGCGAGTATAAAATGTTTCAAAGGCATCTCCTGTCCCGATCCCATCTTCCTCTTCCTCTCCCCCCTTCCTTCTTATTTTGTATTTTTTCTTTATCTTGTTAGCTTCATAAATAAAACATCTGTATTTAACCTCTGTAACTCGTAGGCTCGTAACAATTTTTTTGAAATATTGGTAACTAATTTTACTGTCGTTATCTGTTCAAATATACTACATTTTCATAAAAAAATCATAAGTAGGAAACAACTTCATTATTTGACGTTTTGTGTTTTTTTAGCCACTCTGTACTACCCCTGTATTTCCCACCTAACGTGCAATCACTCGCTGTCCTTTGTCATGATAAAAAGTCACCCCATCATGATCAACGTTTCAATTTACAATGCAATCGATGTTAGTATCAACCGTTTCACCATGGCCTGCCTATCTCAAAATAAATCTTTTCTTTCCAAAACAATTCTTTAACGGCCGTCCTCTATAGTTACTGACATCAGAATTAATAGCCAAATTTGACTACCATTTGGCACCAGGCGGGTTAATGTATTTCCCGAATACACTTTTTTTTATTTATTTTATTTTTTCTTATTCATAGGTGTTGGTACAGAGTTTACATTATTTTCGACTACCAAATTAGGCACTTGCCTTTTTTTGTAAACAAGCCGAACATTTTTCCTATTTACTGTTTTACTTATTGGCGGTTTGGATTAGTTTGGAATCTGTTACCACAGCTATGGACAAAAAGGAGATATGCCATAAATTCCACACAATTACAAAACGGACGAGTTTATCATTAGCAGATTTGCTTTTCGAAGAGTAAATACTAATACTTTGCGGTGCAATGTGATTTGCCTGCAGACTGTCGGAATGCATTTATTCGTAAATCAAATGACGCCTAAGCTCGCCTCACACCCCCCTAATTTTGATTAGTTGCATTGCACGCGCCTGGACGCGGATTTAGTATGAACATTTACTCATTTCAGCAAGCTAAGATATACGGCTTATAGCTTAAATCTTCGATTGAATCATAGAATTCCGAGAAATGCTTCAAGTTTTCGGTCGCTGGCATGATGGGCGGTTAATGAAGTGCAGTTACGCCAACCCGCATAATCAATTTTAATCTATTTTCTTGCGTTACCTCTCGTTATTATGCCTCTTTAACGACTGAATGTTTATGCTTGATGAGAATTAATAGAGAATCATCAACTATGATCGTCGTTCCATCCTTGCTAATAACAATCATTATTATATTGTCGCTTTTATTGTCTATTCCAAGTGCATTCCTTGTCGGAATAGTCGCACGTCCGCAGGCAAAATTGAACTTGTTATAAAATTAATCATCACTTAGAATCGCTATTTTCCCTTTTTTTTACAGTAACTCCACAGCCGAGCTGTTGAAAACAAAAATGGATCGTAGAAGCGACCCGTTCTCATGTGACAAATGTCAACCGTGTACTTGTGTTGGGCGCGCGTTTGGCGTTTTTCCCGACTGTGCACCGGTGCTGAAGGGATCAATTACACTAGTTCCTCAGAGCATTTTCCATTAAATTACCGGTAGAACAAAGGACAGCATTCCTATCTGACGAATGTGCTCCAAAGATTGCAATCCGTTTGTTAAGATAGGCGAGTCTATCAAACGGACCGTCCGTTTCTGCACAGTCAAGGGTGATTTTAGATATTTTGGGTCTCTACCTGAGGTGGCTGCCAAATTCTACAATGGGTCACACTTGCGATTTGTACCCCCTCAGCAGTTGTGTACCATTAAAGTATCTGCGGGCTCTGTACAGTACGCCCAGCTTCTGAGTGGCTAACTTTACTCTGGCTTCGATGGAGCCCCCATCCTGAGCCGGACACTTGGATTACACCAAGCATATTAATGGAGGCCTTGTTCGGAAGATTGCTTCCATTAAAGGAGAATAGGTTGTCATTTCCATCCCTTTTAGACATGATTGGGTCTTTGGATCGTTAAATTCGACGAGGTTACTCTTACTCCAAGAGGAAATCCTCACGAGGTAACCTTGAAAGACCTCCAATAAAAATCGAGAAGTTTGCTTGAAATGGCGTCCAGCTCTGAATAACCGGGTATTTCCCGACCTTCCCTTTACCCTATCTCTCGATTACTAGGTTTTATAATATGTTATTTGTACAGTTTCAGAAAAAAACGTCCTGCTATTACTTAAAAATATATAACAATGATTGGGCTAATTATATTATGTATCACTTGTATCTCTCTTTGTGTCTCTTGTTTCTATTGTATTATGTATCATTAACTGAATTTTTGTAATTTTATGTTATTTGTGTATATTAACTATGAGTTTTTATCACTGTACATAATTAAGTAACACAAGGTCTTTTCATAATGGACTAGTACCTACCAGTGGCGGTTCGTGATCTTTTTATCTGGGAATCAATCGGAAATTCACGAGAAGAACTGATATTTGTCCTTCGGCGAAACGTCGAATACAGCGGCAGTCACATAATTTAAATAAAGTTGGTGGGGAGGGTACTGTGAATAATTACTAGCGACTTGAGACAATACAGCGTTTGTCGAAACTTAGGATCGGTTTTATAAACGTTCGTAACGCTCGATACCATTTTTAACTAATATTTGGTCTACCGCCCGATTTCTCCGTTTTATAAACGTTCGTCAGATTACCGGTCGTTTGACAGCTGTCAGTTGTTGCCGGACGATCGCTTATTTGAAACCGTGCTCTATTTTAATTAAAAATGTAATATATAATTTGCATTTGTGAAATGGATTCTTAATCGAGCAGTGAAAGTGATGACGATCGAATGGCAATTATCCGAGATATAAAACGGACCGATAACGGTTCGTTACGTAACGGAATTTTGATGGTTAATTTATAAAGCTGGTCCTTAGGAATATAACGTCTTATAGGAATATATGAAATCAAAAGTACGCATTATAATCTTCTCGATTTACCAGTACATTTACAAATTCCATTAAAATCAAACAGTTAGAGAAATGCAGGAACAAGAAAATAAAAACTTACAAATATTTATTACTAACTATAAAAAAATAACCTTTAACTTGCATATTTATTGTGCAAAGTTCAGCCGGTCGGCACAGTGACCGATAGGGGGCCATCTCGGTGACACTCGTCAAAATTCCGAGGTGCTTGTTTTTAAACATTCCTTTGTTAACGCTGGGCACAAACTTGTGCATGATTCGGTCTAGGTTATTTAATTTCCCCCTTCAGGGATTGTGTCGTTTTTGTTCTTAAGTTTGAAGTATTTGATTGGGATCGTGAGCCCACATGTGCTGAATCCATTCAGCATACCTAGCACCAATGGGAATATCGCGTAGCTCTTCGATCGTAGTATTTGGTCGAGTATATTTTAAACCCGGAATTTTAACGGAGCGTTGTTTGTAATGTCCTTCTATTGTAATGCAAGTTACGGTCGTTCTTCCCAAATTTTAGATTAATCAATCCGAGGCATCGATCAAGCAAGTGTTTCGTTGAGCTTTCGCCCGGTTTGCATGTTTCCAAGCATTTTTCTTTCTAAATTGTCTTTGGAGGTGCCCGTCCATTTTGGTAAACTATAAAATAGTGCCCGCCCACTTTCATGGACGTAAATTTAACATTTAACTTTTCTTTTCGTGTATAACAACACAAAACTTACCTAATAATAAGGAAACATGTTTTGACATTCGAAAATGGAAATAAATCTTTGTCATTCAATATTTGAATCGCGATAAATAGATCGCGAACCAATAATGACGTTTGGCATTTTCACTGAGATTTGTTCACCCTGTTGACACTTTTTATAACTAGTCCTCCGTTGAGGGGAACTTAATCCACAAAAATCGATATCTTAAATTGATCGTAAATTTGATAGAGAATTTTATTGGGAATAGCGTATTTGTACATTTGAACAGTGTTGAGGCAAATTTCGGCTCAACAGTTGCTCAGTAGGGTTGGGAATAACGGCCGTTAGTCTTATTTTTTCTGCAAAATCGTTGTTTAGAGAAAACTGCCTGTTACCACCTACATATTTAAAAATCAACAATGTTTGGTGAAGCAAGAACGAAGTTTGTGGCGTTACATCCCATCTGCCTGCCCTTGCATGGTAATAGCCTGATGGTTATAGTAACCTTATCAAGTTTTTGACATCGCTGTGTTGCCAGCCTACTAAAAAGATTATAATTTAAGATTTAAACACGGTGGCATTGAAATTACAGCGTTCCCATTGTGTTGTAGTCTGTCCGTTACACAAATTTGTGCTTCCTGCAATTATAGTTCGTTTAACTCAATTTTAACTCCGAAAACAAGCGAAAAGTCCGCTTCGGGCATTATCTAATGTAATTAGGTTGTTAGTTAGTTGCTTACATAAACAGCGCCCGTGTGCCGCGAACTGGGACACCGTGCGGGCGGGGGTAGGCAGAGAATACGTACTACCACGTGTATCTGTCCTGTTGAAACCGGTGGCGGTTCGTGGCCTATCTCATCTATAAATCCTTTGTTGGTCTTTTCCATAATTATTAATATTTTTCCCTAGATCTAAGGAATTCCCTCATTTCACAGCACCAGAGATTAGCGACCTAGAAACGAGATATAATTTTGGCCATTGAATATAATGTCGTAGGTTATAAAAAAAAAAAAAATCTTTAAAACATTGGTATTCACTTTGTGGCGTCATTATTAATAAATGAATCAAAAATTGCTTTGTATTCACCACTTTATTAATATATACATATCAACATGTTTCGGAAGCGATGCTTTCCTCATCAGGAATATATATTATTATGTATTAAAGGATGAAAGTAGACTGAATGCTGTAGAAATGAGATCTCTGAGACGAATGTGTGGTAAAACCATGTATGATCGAGTGAAAAATGTTGAGATTCGTAAAGAATGCAAGGCTGATGTAAGCGTAGTGAGCAAGATTAAGAAAGGGACGCTTAGATGGTTTGGGAATGTAGAGCGAATGAACGAAGAAAGGAGTGTAAGGAGAATATATGACGCGAATGTGAATG
Source organism: Halesus radiatus (assembly GCA_022606495.2). Lineage (NCBI taxonomy): Eukaryota > Metazoa > Arthropoda > Insecta > Trichoptera > Limnephilidae > Halesus > Halesus radiatus. The sequence continues at coordinate 297,409 of JAHDVE020011568.1, read as the reverse complement.
GAAGAAGAAGCCGGGGACGCCCGAGGAAGACATGGCACGATCAAGTGAATCAAATACTCGAGTCGGGCCATGTCAGAAGTCGGAATAACAGAAGAGAATGTATGAGGCGTTGTATGAACGTGAATGAAGCAAGAAGTGTATGCCAAGATCGAGTTGTTTGGCGGTCCGTCCTCTCTGCCTACCCCTGCGGGGAAACAGCGTGATGGTTAGTTAGTTAATTAATTGTTTTATTTTTTGAATGTTCGATTTCTATAGTTTATTAAGAATGAAATTCACAATGAAATTTATTCAAATGTATGAAAAAAATCAATTCACACAACTCGAGCCGCTAGAGGGCACCAGTTTAGCATGTTGCAATCAAATGGTGAAAGCTGGAGGTATTATTGTCATTTGAGAGTATTTGGTACAGCCGACAAAATATGTAATTCGTTTAGTTTGTTTATTTTTCAAAATGTCGCGTTTTTTTGTATTTTGTTGAGTCATCAATTTATTTTTATTGGATCGTTTGGCAGATGTTCTGCGATAAAAACTTGTCGCAATTTCTTCTGAGCACGAAAATAAAACATTCTTAGAAAATGCTCTGAAGCCGATTTTTCTGTTTCTATTCTTTATTTCTCCCTACAGCGCTGGTATCTGCCTCGACTTCTACTCTGTTCTCTTCGCTGACGTCAGAGTTAATAGACCTGCCCTTAGTATGATTTCGACGGCTGAAGGCGATGGTCACGTGACGTCAATTTTGGCACCAGCTTAGTTCACAGCCGTCCACGTTTGTTTCGCGTGATTTTGACTGCGTTAAGCAAATTACAAAACTTTTATAAAAATTCCCAGATGCGACTGATACCTTTTTATTTTCCGTGGTTTTTTTCGGTTTCGTGCTTCATTTAGGATTTGTTAATATTATCTTCGTCAACGATTAAATATTAGAATGAGGTTTATAAACTTCAATAATTTGATAAAAATAGGAAACTTTAGAAATTAACAAAAAAAAAAAATCTAAAATTAATTTAGTAAACAAGATAATAGCTCCCTGTAAATCACCTTTGCTAACCATGTTTCCTATTAACTTTGACTCCTCTCACCGCCCACCTCCCTCCAAATCACCACTCCCACTACCCTCACCTAATGGTGACTAATTTTGTTTCTGTACTTGTTTAATTTAAGTTAGTTTTAAGAATTTCTTGTATTTTTTCGGCATTCACTATATAGCAATTTCTAGACATTTTGTTTGGAAGTTTTAATTTACCATGTACTTTTGCTATTTTTGGATTAATAAATTCGCTACCGGTTTCGACACAACCGTGCCATTGACGAGCGTTCTTAAAACTAACTTAAATTAGACAAGTACAGAAATTAGATGAGGGTAGAGGGAGTGGTGATTTGGAGGGGGGGTTGGCGGTGGTAGGAGTCAAAGTTAATAGGAAACATGGTTAGTAAAGGTGATTTACGGGGAGCTATTAACTTGTTTACTAAATTAATTTTAGATTAAATCTATTAATTAAATTAATTTAAGAACGCTCGTCAATGGCACGGTTGTGTCGAAACCGGTAGCGAATTTAATAAATCAAAAATAGCAAAATTACATAGTAAATAAAACTTCCAAACAAACTAGAAATTGCTATATAATGTATGCCGAAAAAATACAAGAAATTGTTAAAAATAAATTAAATATTCTTTCTAGACGTGTAGAAAAGTCAATAGATGTCCCATATAAATAAAAACCGGATAGGTACTCGTATATCCGAGACACTATCTAGACTGTTATACTATCAATTATACTCGCGTAAAACTTTGTAATCATTATAAAGATAGCAGCCAATAATATGGGATTTAATGGAGGATAATATTGACAAGTCTTGACGTTGAGGCATGACATCGATGAAGATGGCGTAATGTAAACCGGTCTCATCGGCTCAGTTGGTAGAGCGGTTGTCCCGGTAAGATACAGGTCCTGGGTTCGTTTCCCAGATGCGACTGATATTTTTTTCGATTTCGTGTTTCATTTGGGATTGGTTAACATTATCTTGTACAATGCTTATTTATAAAAAGGGTCAAACTAAATACACCAATAATCGTGTTTCATTTGGGATTGGTTAACATTATCTTGTACAATGCTTATTTATAAAAAGGGTCAAACTAAATACACCAATAAAATTTGCGGCTCGCCTACCCACCTAAACCTAATGATATATTCGTATATATATTTTTTAATTAAATGTTTAGTAAATATCTAGTACGTATGAGAAGTATTTTATTTATTTTTGTTTTATGTTATGAAATATATGCGATTTTTTGCGATTTTGGAGGCATCTTTAACAATTATTTAGTAGCTAACGGTGATTTAAAAGAAAGTTTTACCCCATCTACATTGAAAATATAATGAAATATAAAATATGTCGGGCCATGTCAGAAGTCGGAAGAACAGAAGAGAATGTATTAGACGATGTATAAAAGTGGATGAAGCGAGAAGTGTATGCCAAGATCGAGTTGTTTGGCGGTCCGTCCTCTCTGCCTACCCCTGCGGGAAACGGCGTGATGGTTAGTTAGTTAGTTATATCAAGTCATAAAAAATTACAATAACCTCCCCATTGAAATGCGCTGAATTAATGACCAATCAGAACAAATAAATAACGCTTCTTTAAAAAATCCTGCGTACGTCAATATTTTATACAAAACAGTTTATAAATAGAAGTTCCTACCAAATTAAGAATCATGGCTCCCTTATCAGACATAATAACTCCTCTTTTCTGATAAGGTAACGACTAAGAATACCCTTTAATTAAATATTTTCTAAAATACTTGTAAAGCAAAATATAAAAAAAAAAAAAAATGTTAATCCATAATTTCGAAAATTTTATTTGTTTTCTGTTTGATTTCTAGAAAGGTCTTGAAAATGTAATTACCGTAGTTACCTTGTCAGTATTGACACCGTGTCTGGTACATCGGTTTGCCACGTGGTTCCTTTACTATCACTATGACTGCGTGGTTTTCCCGGTGCCACGCGTCACGCGCCTCGCGTCACTCGGCGGCAGCCACATTCTCCTCGTCCACCGCCCACGCGTGGAAATTTCTGGTCATCTCTCCTCCGAACTGTATAGGCCGATAGATGATATTGCTATATGATGCCAGTTCCGCAGTAATTGATAGAGATTTTACTTCATACAGAATTTTTTTTTCCGTTTTTAATTTAGGATACTAAGTAATATAAATTTCGCACCGGTGGTTTCCTTGAATTTTCCCATGTGATAATAGCGGGAAAATAAGACTAACTTGCATTATAATACAAGCACATTATAAACAGCGCACTTTTAAAAATCCACGATCGGAGAGCAACCCGATATTCCCATACGTGCTGTACGGATTCAGCACATGTGGGCTAATGATCCCTACCAAAAACTTCATGCAAAAACACAAAAAATATATCACAATCCTCCTGGCTGTGAAATTAAATTACATAGGCCGAATCATGTGGAAGTTTGTGTGCAGCGATAAGAACGAATGTTTGAAGACACGTAACCTCGGAAGTTTGTTGAGTGTCACCGAGTCACTTCGCCGGCCGACTGAAATTTTCACAATAAGGATGCCAGTTATATGTTATTATTTTACTTTCTATAGTCAGTACTAAATATTTGTATGTTTTTTATTTTCTTATTCTTGCATTTCTCTAACCATTTGCTTTTAATGGCATTTGTAAATCTTCTAGTAAAACGAACAGGTTATAATGCATGCTTTTGTTTTCGTATTCAAAATTCAATCATTTTTTAGACAAGACGTTATATTCCTAAGTTTAAAAATTTTCGACAAACGCCGTATTGTCTCCATTCTCTAGTTATTATAGTACCCATCCCATCAACTTTATTTAAATTATGTGACTGACAAAAGATATCAGAAGGGGTTATTTGAAGAATGGGTTTACCTATCTAATAGTAGCTGAAGCCAATTCAAAGAACGTTTCAATGATTTGTAACGAATCAGTTCCAGTAAACAGGGTGTAATTTTAAGGTGGAACTAATATAATATAAAGACAAATATTCCCTGGTTACGATAACATGACAATATTTGAAAATCTCCTACTACCATCACAGTAAGCGGAAGATGTTGCTTGTGTCGTAATGGAGGACTTGGCCAGCCGAAGAGTTGAACTCACGACGCCTGGGTGAGACTCAAACTCGATGCCAACTCAGCCACTGACCGGTTACAACTACCACTTCAGCTACCCCTACACTTTCCCCACATCATTAATTCAATATCCTTATCAACCTTTTCATCTCTCATAAACATAATTCCCAAATACACAGCCTCATCCACTTGCTCCAAGTATTCATTATTTATTTCCAATTTTGAAACTGTCAATTCGTGGTGGAATTCCATTTTAATGCGATATTTTAAAAATTAAAAAACGTTTTGTAATTTTCTTCCACTTGTTTGTTTTTCGACCGGACCAGTTTCACCCTATCACTGGCATCATCAGACTGGCACAATTAAACAAGTGTTACAAATGTTTATTAATTGTTTACAATTTATTTTTATTTTTTTATAAATTAAACTGTGAACATATTCACGTAAAATATAATATTCACACGTATATCATTTTATTATGTGTATAATACAGTGATGAATATAAATGATTTTTTAATTCATTTATTAATAATGACGCCACAAAGTGAATACCAACCTTTTGAAGAAATTACATGAACTTGGATCGTAGAACATAACAAAATAGCATCGGAGTGTATGAACTCGTAGCAGTGAGCTCGAAACTCGTATGTTTTGCAACTGAAGTCGATCGTTTTTTTTTTTAAACATAAATTTGACCCTTTGCCCCCTCGGGTGACCTCGGAGGTCGAGGTGAAGTATACCACATTGTTACTGTTAAAAAATTGTAATTTAATATATTTAATTCGACCCCGTAACCCATTCTAGCGCTGCGGTGATGCGTAATAATGAAACAAACAAACATACATATATATTCTAAATTTATGTATTATCCACTATTCCACTGACTCTTCAAATAGAGCAGTCAACGATCACGGAAGTTGGGGTTTGTAGTTTGGAATTGTTTTTCAATCCCTACTTGTGAATCCAATTAGAACAACCCTATACTATGACTATAACTAACTAACGGGAAATTCTATTGACGTCACTACGTCTATGTTCTCTTTCCATTTAAACCATGAATTATGTCTATTTTCTGCTATGCATTAAGAAAAATGACAAGTGCACAGTACATATGATTTAATTACTTTTCAAATGTCATTTTCTTTGATATTTTATTATTATGCTACCCTGAAGACTGCCAAAAAACGGTTTGAAGGTTTGAGGTTCAAAGGTCACGCAACAACGTTTTTGGCACCAGCCTAGTTCACTGCCGTCCACTTTTGTTTCGCGTGTTTTGACTGCAGCAAGCATTTATTAAAACTAAATTCTCTAAAAAAATATTCGATTTTTGTAATCGATGTCGCCCCCGTCCCTCTTATTTTGGTTTCCCCCCCATTGCGTGTTAGGGCATCTCTATGTATTATTGAATTTGCTCTGTGGCTGAGCCAGACTAGGTTTTAGTTAAAAACTGATTTTTTAATACTCCCAGGACGCCTTTGTTGAAATGCCGCATAATTCTTCTTTGTTTTTTTTTCAGCCTAATTTTTTTTTTTTATTTAAAAATCATTCGCATTTTCAGCTTTCTTTATTGCTGGTGGATGTGAATTATAGAGCTTAGTGGGAAGATAATTGATCGATTAAAACACTATTAACATAATTATTTTGTATGTTTGAGTCTGCTAAAGGAAGGCTTATTTATTACTAAGACAGTTTTGGAGGATTGACATTAGATTTCGCTAATAATTGCAAAAATCATATTTTTGGTCCAGACCACTTTATAATTGACCCCCTCATATATTTTTTTTAATTTGTATTTTATTTTTACCCCAAACACTAAGTAGTTTTCCCCTTAATTTGAAAGTCAAGTGTGCAAAATTTCATCAAGCGTAGATAATTCTTTAATCTCATTTGCATTTTCAATATAATTCATTGTATTATTTGACCCGCCTTTGTTGCAACTCATCCAGTTCAACATTCCTTGCCGTAGACTCGGAAACAATGAATTGCTTTTCCTCAATCAGTGCACCCTTACTAATTAAGGGAGCCATTCTCCACTGTTCAGAATGTCGATACTTGTTAACTCAAGCCCGGACCTTGAAATTTTTGGTACCAGTCTTAATGATTTTTTGTCGGGCTTTACGAAATTAAACCTCGAAGATTATCATTTAGAATATCTGAAATCTTGGACTCTACCAAAACTTCTTCTTGAATATTCGCTCGAATGTATACTTTTTAATTGCTTCATTTATGTAGTATGTATGCGCTGCTCTTGTTTATTTCATTTCGTGATATGTATTTTTTGTATTTGAACAATGGTCCATCAATAAAATAAAAATATACAGCTCAGCATAAAACTGTACATCTGTATACAAAAAAAACAAACAAACAAACACCGCCCGGGAAACTCTCTTTTAATAGATATGTATATATCAAAGTCAGTTTTCATAACCACACCGCTGTACTGGCAAATTATCAAGGCCGCTACATATATTATATGAGAGATGAATAATAATTAATCGGAATGCTGTTAAACAAAATGTAATAAATCCGCGTTATTCGACCGCGGTTTGTAGACTGTTTACGTGAAGAGCAATAATTAATTCGTCGATTCGGAGCACATTTCCACTGCCGCCGGCCTTCGGCTGCTGGAGGCCGCATTCATCATCATTCATCCCAACAAACATCGGACTGATGCCTGACGGAAACGGATAAATAAACAAACAATCCAATTGTATTATTCGTATTGATAATAATTCGAGTTGACTGCGTTTTCGTTCGTTTCATACTGCAGCAGGGTCGACGACTGCGTTCATCCGAATTAGCTCAATCACTGGGCTCCTTTGACTTTAATATTATTGGAACAAAGTATGCCGTTGTAGGTAATGTCAGAATCGCGGAATGTTTGTGGTTTGTTTGTCGAGGATGCAAAATAATTCCATTGTTTATTAATAATGTTATGACAGACGTAAAGATAAATTTGAAACGGGAGATCGATTTCGATCTGATTCGATTCATTAATGATCAGCAACTTTTAGTTATCTGTTTCCAAATATTATTTTAATCGGATTTTCTGAAATGATCCGATTCCTTCTAAATACTTTAATTTCGATTTTTTTATTTTTTATATCTAACATTATTAATTATAAAAATGAGAAAATTAGTTTTCTTCTCTCTTGTGTTAAACAAAGTAGCATTGATAATTTAAGAGTTAAACCTCAAATGGAATCTTCATACTCAAATCATCGCAAATAAAATAAGAAAAACATACATTTTTCAGAACCATACGAAACTTTCTCAACTTGAAAATGATTTATTTTGCGGTCTCTCAATCTATTATTGAGTATGGTATCATAGCATGGGGAGGTGGTACTTCATCTGCTCTAGACCCAATCATAGAGACACAGAAAACGATTATAAAAATATTTCTTAAGCTACCTCTATTTACAGACTCTAACTTAATCTTTAATATAAAGAGAGTATTTGACGTTCGGCAGATTTACGGTAAAACAATCCTCACTCATCTTTATACAAACAAACGTAACTACTATGAAAAAAGACTAAACACTCGCATTACTAGAAATACTAACAAAGATTTACTCCAAATTACTGTAACTCATACTACTTTTGGGCAACAGAATTTTAGGTACTTTGCGACAAGAATTTTCAACATTCTTCCAGATAGCATAAAAAAATCTGATTCACACAAAGAAATTTAAACATAACATTAAAAAAATGCATTTAAAGTAATGATAGGGCCTTTCATTACCGGTGCACTCACCCAAAATCGAAGTTATTGATTTAACAATTTGCTAAACATAATATTTTATTGTAAGTGCATATTCATAGATATTATGAAATAATATGCAAAATGACTGCCTCAACACAGGCTAGCCTAGTGCCTAGTGAGGCGGGTTATGTGAAACTTCAACCATAACTATGCATCTCTATTACTTGCATATTACCCACTGTTATTATATTATTTTCCTTTTCATGTTCCTAGTTTATAAACCACCGTAGACTTTATTATATTTGTATTTTAGCTATAGTTGCAAACTTTATTACAGTAAAGATATATATATGTATATTATTATTGTTATTATTATTAATTTAACATCGGTACATAAAACTGTTCTTATTAGATTTTTTCTTCTCATAACGTGACTTTAGAAATGAGTTAATCTGTACGATTCCTCAAATGAAAGAAATCAATTTATTATTACGAATGTATTTTCCCGATATAGAAAACGGTATACGAATTATATAGAATAATATGTGTAGCCTGAAAGGCGAGCAAGATTGATTTGTCTGCCATTAATGGGGCGATTTGTCTCTATAAGAAAAACAACGGATTTTCTCAAGGCGAGGGGGTGGGGGGGATGATGAAAATGTGCCAACTTTACCAGAAACACAAATATTATGTGTAGCCCGATGTACTTTAATCATAAAGCAATAATTTGATTTTATGAAGCGGTAAATACTTTGTAATTATGAGACCTCTGATATCATGAAATTAGCACAGCAATTTTTTTGTGTAGCGTTTCTAGGTCAACGCAACTATTATCATCTCGCTATGTCATTTTTATCATTCAATATAAATATAGATGTTTATTCCGGTATGTGGGGGAGGTTAGTGCAATCTCACACATTCCATACAAAACATACATGGATAGTTATAAAAAATACACAAAATATATACAAAAGTTAAAAAAAAACAAAAATATAGCAGGTGGATGATACATCACACATAAAATAAAAATTTACAAAAAAAAAACATCAAAATAACAAATTGTGAGGGGTCAATATCTTTCTGGAGTTGTTTATTCTTTCCCTCATTCCAGCCACCCTGGATCTTATAATGGCTTCAAAACCGGAAGCTCGCCTCCCCGTGAACTTACTGGAAGCGCTGCAGTATCTGGGGAGGCCAAACATTATGCGGAAGGCGTTATTATACTGTACACGAAGTCTATTAGCTTTGTAGCTATGAAGTATCATTTTTTTCTCTAAAAAAATAAGACAGGATGTAATATTTTTCATTTCATGGTCTCGGGGGAAGCCGGGTAGTAAAGTTAGCATATATATAATTCACGATTTTTATCGAACTCACAATCTATTATTTTATGTGTACATTATTGTTTCCCTTGTAAAACTATGTGATAAATGTATCAACATGTAAAAGCCTTCTAGGCGTGAATAAATAAATAAATAAATACTGTTGAAATTTTCATGCTTTGAATTTTTTTTTATTTATTCCTGTTTTTTCGGGTCTATGGTCATTACAAAAATTATTAAAAACTGTTACTACTTAACACCAACCATTATTTTAGGGACATATTAAACACACTGATTTATACAGCACAAAAAAAACAAATCAAACAGCAAGCAGATAGGAACTTACAAGACACAACATAGGAAAATTAAAGTTTTTTTGTATATTTATTTATTTAATACTAGCTGATGTGTACCCGGCCTTGCTCGGGATTTTTCACTTGTCATTAGGGTGCCATAATTGATTTGACAGCGAAACTAACTAATAATAAACAAATAAAGGAACATTCATTTGAATATTTTATTTCTTTCCGAACGTTTATTTTTCAAAACGTATCTAAATCATAAAGTTCTTAAGTAGGTACGTACTCCATTTTGTTTACTCCTGTTTTCCATTTTCAAAATATTCTACCAAAAAAAAACCTTCTTTTGAATGTGCAATCTGTGGCTAACCAGAGTGGTATATCTATCGGCTAACCTAAATAAAACATGGCGGATTCAATGTTTTTTATTCTAATTTTAAAACGTTATAGCAACAGTTTTACATAATGGATTTCATTCAAACTACTTTCTAAACCTTCCCGGCACTAATAAAAACAAACTGTGCTATTTTCAGCGAAACCGGTAGAGTAATTTTCGAGAACATCGAGGACAAACTAACTTACGTTGATTTTTTTTATATATATAAATCAACTTTATAAATAAACCATAAACGATAATTACACGTCACAGTTAACTACAAGTATAATAATATAGTATAAATAATTTTAAAAAGTAACTATTATACGTGACATTAGGTCGTACAATGACACCAGAGAGTATATAACGAATAAAAGTTCATGAAGGATATAAAAGTAAAGGATATACGTAGATATAAAACATATAGTAAACATAGGTTAAATTTATATTGATTGAAAAGATATGATAGTATAGCCTTCTTGTACTTACCTTCCGTGCAGTCAAGTAGATCCGCTACATCTGCGTATCTATTACTGACTTCATGTAATGTAGGTACAAGCGAGTGTTTGTAATGCTCAGTCGTGGTGTTGATACATTTACCATAATATGTTTCATTATATTGGTTTTCACTTAACCCAGGGACATATAAGTAGTCAATTACTTCACATTTCTCATTTCCATGAACTGGGAGTCTATTTATGGTAGATAACATTTGATAGTTTGTATTTGTAACCTCAGTTTGCAATAGTACGTAGCGACTAGTGGTTCTAGTAGGTATATGAAAATTAATCAGATTAATTATCACAGTATTATTAAAAAAATAAAAGGTGAATCATACATACTTAACTCGTGTAGTTTATTATAATTTTCAGAATTTAAATCACTCTTATCTGACATATCGGGCTTTTGGCATAGGTACCAGGTACTTCACAGACATCGCGTTTTCGTTAATTCGGTTAATTTAATAGCATTATTATGTGACAAATGACTCACTCATATATTCTCTTTACATTCCTTTCTTCGTTCATTCGCTCTACATGCCATGCGTATATTTGACGGCCTCCAGGGTAGAGGGGTAAGGTTCTCGACTACGAATCCGAAGTTCGCGGGTTCAAATCTCGACGTGCGCGAGTAAATTTTATTTAATTAATTTGTGATGTTTCACAATTAATTAAATTAAAAATAATATATAGTATATTTGCGCATGTTCCAGAGTGGAAAATACTCTCAGTATCGCCCTGGTGAAAGACCACCATTCAGAACTGAAACATTGCTTGAAATGGCTTTTAGTCGTGTTTGGTGACCAGATCTGAATATCCAGGTATTTCCCCACCTTCCTCTTCCCCTTCTCACTCCACTCCCAAATACCTTCAGCCTCACAACATTCCCCAATTGGGAATGCCATAGTCTCAATGGCTCCAGATGGTGGGGAGTAGTTGGGACTCTTGTGCAATATTCATATAAAAAAAATATAAACAAACACGTCCAAACCATCTAAGCGTTTCTTTCTGAATATTGCTCATTACGCTTGCATTATTTACAAATCTCTACGTTTTTCACACGATCATACATGGTTTTACCACATATTCGTTTCATAGATCTCATTTCTACAGCATTCAGTCTACTTTCATCCTTCCTCTGCCAGTTCCATGCCTCCCTGCCATAAAATCAAGGAATTGTCTCAATTGTCTAAGTGTAATAAGGAACTCCAGTTAAATAATAATAATATTTATTTGGAACACGTGTTAATTTACAAAAAATATTTAAGAAGGCTTTGACTGTCCAACTAGGAACAAATCCCGTTTTAGGACAGTCAGATTGATAAGTTTAGTTCATATTAATATACATATACATGAAATAATATAAAAGAATCCATATGGTAAATTAAATTTTTTTTTTTTTTTTTTTTGTTTTGTTTTGTTTTTGTTTTTGTTTTTAAAGTATATTCCTTTTTTTTAAATTATTGTAGAGTAATAATGAATTACATACGAGATATAAAAGTATAAAGTATAAAAGTTTAAAGTATGATATGCATTTTTTTAATTTAGTGTAGAGTATTAATGAATTACATATGAGACTAAAAATATATGCTCACTTCCTTGGACAACCTTTTGTTTGCGCCAACCGCGTTCAGTCCTCTGTTAATGGAGTTTCCTGCATTCACACTTCTTTTAATATCCCTATCAGTCTTTCCATCTCTCGTAAACATACTTCCCAAATACATAAACTCATCGACCTGCTCCCAGTATTCATCATTCACAACTATATTGCACAGTGTTCTCGTACTCTCTCTTTCAAACAGCACGCCTTTAGACTTACTTACATTCATCATTAGCTCATTCTTCATATACTCGTATACTTCGTTCATCCTAGATACGATGGACTGTAGATCTTCCATACTGTCAGCAATCAGCACCGCATCAAAAAAAGAAATTAATGACCTAATAAAAAATAATAATAATTTATTTTTTTGCGCCAACCGCGTTCTGTCCTCCGTTAATGGAATTTCCTATATTTATGATTTCATATTTAAAAAATTACCCCAATAAATTTTCACGTATTGTAAAGATTCATAGGTAATTTTTTCCTAGAGAAAAATAGTAGGTCCGCGCAATATTTGTTTCTAGCGTTACCTTCAAAGAGTCATTTTTTCTGATACTTTGGCTCTGAGCTATAACTTACAATGTTGTAAAGTTCCTTCATATTAACTTCAGCATTTCCTTTCCTTAGATTTATAACCTTTCGTATTATATTTTGCCTCTTGTTCATTTTTATACTTTATCTTTGCACACGATGTTTACAATATCTGTCAGAAATATTAATATACAGGTTATTCAAAATGATGGACTCAATTTCATACCGCTATATTTCTTGGATAAGAAAATATAATGTCTTTAAAAATATATATTCATATAGATCAGCTAAAGCCGATTCTGAATATACAATATATGTATATATGTATACAATATATACAGTATTTATAAATCATCTCATCAAAACATCTTGTTATGTCGGTACCTTTGTATTCAGAACATCTGACGTTACCTGCGCATACTGTTTTAGTGTAAGTATGGAAATTTTTGTTTTTAGATTTTGTTTTATATTTTAAATATGTTTTTTTTTTCGATTTTGTCGAAATTTAAACTTATTTTGAGTGACTAAGCTCTATAATTGTTGTTCAATCTAAAAAAAACTTAGTTTTCACGAGCAAACCAATTATCAATACGGATATTATTATAATGTTAATGCTCAATACTATTATTATTCTTCGAGTTAAAGTTTCTAAAGAGGTAAATAATTTTCTTACTTATGTTGAGTTAAGGTTTACCATGAACAGAATATAAAATTGTGTATGGTAAAGCTCATCCTTGTTTTGACATATGACATTCTAACCTCAAAACCGATCGGCCGTAGATTTCGATCATTTTGGCGTGCTTTAAAAAATTGAAAGTTATTTTAACTATGAAAACTAACTTAAAAAAAAAACGAAATATGCTGGTATTTAAGTTTGAACGTCATTATTGATTTAAAAATGGATCAGAGTTCCTTATTATACTTTATGTATGTATGGTCTACATAGCAACTGAAAGAGGAGGTCCGAAAGTATCGAATCCAAGTGATAATCAAACCACAAACTCCTTTAAAAAAATATTCGTCATTTACATGTATCGGAACTGCAGTTAGACCAACTCTCTTTGGTTCTGAGGATGGGGGCAATGTTTTATTCTTAAAAGGAGCCGGAATCAGGTCCCAGTTATGAAAGCTCGGCATCTAGAGGGTTAAGTCGTATTTTTTGAAAGCAATGTTTCTGTTGTTCCCGGTAAGTGATTATTCCTCGCTGATGACTCAGCACATCTGCCGGGATATTCGTGTTGCCCCGTTGGCCGGTAAACCTCCGTCGTGACCTCTCTCGCTTACCCCTACGCCGCGGGTGACAGCGAGGCCACGGCGGAGCTCCCGGCGGCGGACGGTATCGCCGGCGATCCGCAGAACCTCCGCCGCTAATCAATCACGCCCGCAAGGTCACGGGGAATGGCCAAAAATACCGCGAGAAACTCCGTTATAATCCGCTAAATCTGCCGTGGGTAATATTACGTTTGTGTAAATTAATTTGATACCTGAATTTACGTACGAAAAAACCAGTGACGGTTCGTGGCCTACCTCATTTGGAGTTCAATCGGAGAACTTCTTGAATTTGGAAGTCACCTCTGGGCTGGAGTCCCAAATGCTTTAAAAACAATTGATTAACAATCCGTTGTTAACAGACCGATTGTAGGTATGCTGCGTCTGTTCTGCAGTATTTCTATGGTGCCTGCTTGAAGGAGCTAGCAGCGTTGATCCCCTCCGCGCCGGTGCACGTGCATGAAACTCGACGGACATGAGCGGAACACCCGTTCACAGTTGATGTTGGATTCATGAGAACGGGTCGTTTCGGCGACCTTATTTATTCTTCGTTCATTCGCCCTACATGCCCAAACCATCTAAGCTTTCGTTTCTTAATCTTACAAATTACGCTTACATCACCCTTGCATTCCTTACGAATCTTGACATTTTTCACACGATCATACATTGTTTTACCGCACATTCGCCTCGGAGATGTCATTTCTACATCGTTCAGTCTACTTTCATCCTTCCTCTGCCAGTTCCATGCCTCACTGCCATAAAATCAAGGAATTGTATACCCATTGATCTAAGTGTAATATGGAACTCCAATGAAAATATGTATTCATATAGATCAGCAAACGCCGATTCTAAATATATATCTTTTTTACATATAATTATACATAAAATTTATAAATCGTTATTTATAAGTAAATACAAAATCATTTCATCAAAACACCTTGTTATGTTGGTACCATTACATTTGGAACATCTGTCGTCACGCGCGCCATCTGTTTTTGAACTAGTATTTTGACATTTTTATTTTTCACTTTTGTTTTGTATTTTAAATATCTTTTTTTTTTTTATTTTTGGTGAAATTTAAACTTAATTTGGGTGACTTGAAGCTCTATAATTCAATATAAAAAACTGTTATTAGTGAAATAATTTACATTATTCATGAGCAAACCAATTATCAATACTGATATTATGTTAATATTAATGCTCAATACTATTATTATTATTTCAGTTAAAGTTTCTAAAAAGGTACATAATTTTATTACATATGTTTAGTTATGGTTTACTATGAATAGAATATAAAATTATGTACGGTAAAGCTTATCCTTTTTTGGCATTTGACGTTCTAATCTCACAACTGATCAAAACCGACCGGCCATAGATTTGGAGCGTTTTGACGGGCTTTGAAAAATTTTAACTTTGAAAATTATTTTTACAATGAAAACTAACTATAAAAAAAATACTGGTATTTAAGTTAGAACGTCATTTGATTTGATACATTTTTTTAAAATTGGACCTGCGTATCTTATTTAACTTTAGTTTTAAGCTCATGCCTATCTTTATACATATTTGAAAGGGGCAATGTTAAATATTTCGCCATTTATCTAATTTATGAGATTTTACATTTTACTAACGATATTTTTTTCTTTTGTTTACAGGTGAGTCCATATAAATAACATCCCACCCTTCGTTGATTCGCCAGACTTCAATTGCATTATCAGCAAAGTGGTATGTTTCCCCACTACTTTATTTATCGAGGATACCAACAAATTGCTTGTGTTTTTTTTTGAGCTGAAAAAGCGGTGAGTGCAATACTCTGTCTCCCATATAAAATAATACATTAAAAAAATTATATGATGTGGAAATAGAATATAAAAACAAAAAGGTGAACATATTTAGCTCTTATGCTATGGTGGCTTGAGGGAAATTCTCCATCTATAGTGTAGGGGCGCGCCCTGCCACCGGGCGACGGCCTATACAAGAGTGTTTTCCGATCTCCGGTAGCGCTGACTCGTCCCGGCTACTCTGTGGCGCATCAAAGCAGCGAACAAATGCACCCTTCCCTCTGCGAACATCTGCGAGGCGCTGCATCGCCAAGGGAGGCCGAACAGCGCCCTGTAAGCGTGGTTATATTGTACTCGGAGTGTGTCCATGACGCCTTGTGTATATCTTGTTCGTAGTTCGCTAGTGTAAAAGCTCATGCAGTATGTCTGGAATAGTTGTGTTATATAATGCCTAGGGTAATTTTAGCTTCTTAATTATCGATGTTTTATTTACCAGTAGTGGCGGCTCGTGGCCTATCTCATTAGCAGTTCAATCAGAATTAAAAAAGTGGGAAAGAAATTCTTTCTATATACTCGTAAAAGGACATTAAGTTGCTCTTTTCCCTAGATCTAAAGGAATTCAATCATATCACCGAACCAGAGATTAGCGACCCAGCAACATCAAACAATTCGGCGATTCATTAAATCGTCTGTGGCTAATGAATAATATAATGTCGTAGGTTACAAAAAATACTTTTAAATACGAAAATTTCAATTTGCGTAAGAAACTTTACTGTTCATTTTTTATATGAAAAATATCATCTTCAGTAATTAACTTATTTTAATAAAAAAATTATTACTTCTTCGTATGGTGGAGGAAAGTTGGAGGTCATAGTGGGATGCTGAGGTTATTTCGCCAGTCGATGGCATCGGGAGTCACTTGGTTTAGCATAGAAACTGATGAAGGGAACATTCTTCTACGATGTGTTCTGCTGTTTGAATGTGCCCACATTTACAAAGTCCGAAATCCTTTAGGTCCCATTTATGCATCGTATACGCACATCGGCTGTGACTGTACCGGATGGGGTTTAATGAGGTCCACGTATTCCTAGGGAGAGAGAGGCCTTGTAATTTAATAGTTGGTTCTACAACAAGGTGCTTGTTTTTCGCGTCCGAGGTCTGCCAGTCTGCCACTGAGTTTGCCTCGACTCTTCAGGGGAGTATCGTGATAAAAGCAGTATTTCGCTTTCATTCCCAATGGTTATTTATAACTTAAAATACAATAATCACAAAAATGTGTTGATTCTAGCAAAATACTATTCCGTACAAATTTTTGTGAACACATCTTCATATAGCTGCTCACGCGGTCCCCTTGTAGATTCCGACGGATTGTACGCTCGGCACGGTTTCCCGCCGACGCGCCACGAGAGTGGTAATGTATAAATCATTTCTTAGGACAGAAAGCTCCGTAGACGCTTTATTCGTAACGCAAATATGGAATTCATTTCGGTCTAACTTTCGCCCAGTATAACCTATACGGACGGGTAGATATTAGCACCGAATTTGAATGACGCTCTTTTTAAAATGCGGTAAAATTATAATCCTTTTTTCTTCTCTTTTTTATGGGAGTTCACTGCACAAACGCATATTATAGAAAATAGTCACCGATAACCGTAGAATTCCAGCAATTTCACATATCGCAACTGAATTTTCCGACGTCAAACGTTGGTGTACCTACCTTCTTAAACAGTAGTGTAACTTTACGATCCATTTCGGCGTTAAAATATAAACTCGGATTACATATAGAAACTATAAATTACAATTACTTAATGAAAGAACTAAAATTACTAAAACTCTCAGATAGAAGACTTGTTTCTGACCTAACTTTTATTTTCAAAATTGTTAACGGTTTTATAGACAGCCCTGATATTGTCAGCTTAATTAAATTTAATATTCCAACCAGAACTACTCGATCTAAAATTTTATTCAATTGTAACAATAATTTCAGGACTGAGTCATTAAAAAATTCTCTATTACCTAGACTTCACGCAGAAGGTAATACATTTTCAGACATAGTAGATATGTTCAACTGATCGGAATACAAATACAAATAGACGATTATTGCATACATCCTCAACAATTATTAATATACGAGTATGTTTCTAGAGTAAAAGTATCAGTGAATGTGAGGTATGTTTAGCTAATCACTTGGAATGGTACTTACACTATGTTATTTCTGTATTTGTTCGTTATTTTATCTATGTACCTACTGTGATGTGTTTTGCACCTGTTTTCCATAATTAACTATACATTTAAAAGCCCATGTTGGGCGTATATAATGCAATAAATGAATAAATAAAATACTCTATTGTTAAATTCAGAAAACCACGCATAACAAGGTACTCCTTTGCCAATTAACACGGTTTATTTTTACTCAGATCAATTTTTTATAAAGTGCCACGGAATGTTACGTATTTCCCCTGTTGGTTGAAGTTTGAGAGGATTTTATTTTACGTGGGTATTTTTCGTTGTGAAAATTGAGTCATAAAAATCGAGCTTTTCCGGAAAATTTTCAAGTACTGGCGCAAGTTAGTGTGTTTTTACACAGGCGGAGGGATACTTTTGCCTGTTTTCGCCATTGCTAATTTTAAAACATGCACATAATGAGATTGTAATATTTTTCCGCTTTGCTTTTTTTCCCTACTTTTCCCTTTCCCCTTTTCCCTTTTATCCCTTCATTAAGGCGAACCAATCGGTGAAATTACTATTTCGATTAATCTTTACTACGAATCGCTTTACATTATGAAAACCAAAAATATGCTTTTGATAAGTTGAACCGTTTCTTAGAAATTTCCTTGACAAGAATTAAAATAAAATTGTTAATTACATTGTAAAAAATATAAGCGTAACCTACTAAATGATATGTTTTTTTATTTATAAAATTATGAACGCATGTAAGAAACAAGTTTTGAAAAATACTGCTTTATAGCTAAGATTTTTTAGCGAAAGTTTCCCTTCGTGAATTTTTTTCCTTCTTAAACTCTTCACCAAATAAATAAAAACACTCTTTTTTTTTTTTTTTTACTTATTTCTAATTTTGAAACTGTCAATTCATGGTCATAATTCACCCTTTTTACGCTTACGACACACAATTCTAGACTTCGCTTGCCAAGCGAATTTTATGCTTATTACCTTTATTCGTGATGACATAAGACACACAGCTCGTAGCAAATATTTTTTGCTGGTTCCTGAGATATAAAGTTGTTGAGATATGCCCATTGCATAACTTAAAGTCTGGTTTGTGTTTTCGTTAATCTTCTAGTTATATTCTCATTGGAAAGCAGTGTACGAGTATGTGCCAAGCCCAACAGAATGTCGATCCAAACCAAAAACTCGCATGTTTACTATATTAATTGTTTTTGTTTTTAATTCGTAGAACTCCATTTAATTTTTTTAAAATTTAATGTAAATCAAATTTAATAATGTTATTACTAAGTTCTGCGGGTATTTTTAGTTTTTATTATCGTGACAGCTGTTTCGGCGTTCAAGGTCATTTGCAAACTGTGGTTAATCAACATTGTGACGACTTATTTACATTTGCACACGGTTGACATTTGTCACATGAGAAAGGGTCGCTTCTACGACTCGTACTTGTGTTCAACAGCACGGCTGTAGAACGTTATGCCGGCCTCTGTGTTTTCTCCCTCCTACTGTTACTGTAAAATAAAAGACTTTAGTATAATTTATGAAAAATAACCTTGGACGGGGTAATTAATCTGTGTAAAACATCTCTACCATGTATGGCGAAATCTTTACAAAATAACCTACACAATACGTACGCGTGTAATGTGCACATATATTCATATATTGTATAAAAAATAGTGGTATTGATTCCGGTAATGTTATATTTAGGAAGTTTAATTCTACAAGCCGCAAGTTCCGTTCAAGGTTGCTGCCATACTCGCATGTATGAGGGTTGTTCTTAAATTTCCACTTTTTGTTTTTCTCGGTTCATTATTATCGCGCTGTTTCCAACCATCCGAATCTAGCCGAGCGTTCCCGAGCGCTCTCGAGGCTCTCCGGATTTTCCCGAAGTTTTCCGACCCCGTCTAGGTCTGAATTTTCTTCCAGGAGGCGGCGGGCGGTTTTCTATCGATCCGCTTCGAGCACAAAACCGCCAATAGGCGGCGCCCTGCCAAGCAAACTTGCCCCTTACGACGAACACAGACACGTTGCAGAATAGCGTAACAAGCGAGAATATTTCCGCTGGCTTTACGCGAATTGGAAATTGGTCCTTAGGAACTGCTCTTGTAAGGGTCGGAACGGTCCGAAGACTTGGACATGACCCGTTCAACAATAACGAATGGGAGAAGAAACCCGACCTTTCCGAACGTTTTTCCGAGTTTTGCGGCACTCAGTCAAAACGTGTCAAAGTGTTGAACCCATTCCTTATTCAAGTCAACAGTGACCTAATGATTGTCTGTCGCTTTTTACTTGATGGCTGAAATTTATGGTGTTCTCGTGTTTGAGCTTTTACCCTTCCGAGTCTATTGGATTTATTATGTATTTCGGATCGATCTGCACAACGTGGAGCGTCAACTTCAGTTTTGCATCGGCGAATTCAACCCTTATTTTCACGCGGCATATTGACTGAAATGGCTCGGCAAATAATTTTCGAGTTGAGGCTTCCTGTATTTTGATTGTTTCAACATTTAAGTGAAATTCCTTTATTATTTTAATTCCTTTCTCGCTTTTAGGATTGATTAGGAATTTGCGATGCAAATAGATTATTCGTATTCTTCAAGTTTGACGGACAAATTGAAATTTGTTACATTGACACCCACGAATTATTTCGAATTTGTCCGGAATTGTTTTGGAATTTAGGAAGCTTCATTTTTTGTTACTTTTTTCGAAAATTTGTTTTCCAGACAATGTGTTCTTACGTACAGAAAAATAGTTTTCGTAGAAGTTCAGTTTTTAGTAGGGTTAGGTAGTTAGGTTTTTATAGGTGAAGCCTTTAGACTTTTTATGTGATGGCCACTCACGCAGGATTCCCATGGTAACTATGCAGAGACCGGGTGATCATTTGGGGATTTCCACGGAGATTAAGGCGAGAAAGAGGTGAATCACTCCTATGATAAAATTGAACATCTAAAACATTTCTTCATTAGAAAAGCGTAAGAAAGACTTTGACCTCATTTGAATATTCAAAATAATTAATTGTTTGATTGACTCACTGTCTTTGTTGCAACTCATCCACTTCAACATACCTTGCCGTAGACTCGGAAACAATGAATTTATTATTTTTATTTATTAATTGATTTTTTGATACATACATTCACACAAACAAGGTACAAAGGTTATAAACATTTTTTTAACGTTAAATTATAAATACATCTGAACAATCTACGTGTAATTAATATAAAACAAAAAATCCCACATAGGCAAGGCCAGTGCGTGGGTATACCTGGTATCACTTAGTGGCAGTATATTAGTACTAACTAACTAACCATCACGCCGGCATACACTTCTTGCTTCATTCACATTCATAGAACGCCTCATACATTCTCTTCTGTTATTCCGACTTCTGACATGGCCCGACTCGTATATTAGTATATTTCCATTAATGCATGGATGTTGAAGGTAAGTTAAATAAAAGATTAAAAGTTAAAAAAGAAAAACAAATCGAAAAAAAAGAAAATTAAATGGGAAAAATATAAAAATTATAGCAGGAAAAGGTTGATATCTTTGATTTTTATTTCATTTTTGTATGTGTTTAATTGCTTTTCCTCAATCCTCAGTCCGTAATGTAGAAGCTTGTTTTATTTATTTTATTTTAAATGTACATTGACAGAAATTATTCCAATGACAGAGGTACATTACATTATTAGTTTGTTATCAACGTTTATTACACACTTATCAGCATTTTAAATTTAACAATATTAACGTGGAAAATGTTGACATCAGACGTTAGCTCATTTAAGAACGTGATCGTTCTTTCTCGGGGCATTACCAATGGTAGATTAGTCCTGCATCTCGGAACAAGGGAAGATCTGCGCACACGCCGTCTTGTAAAATTTCCAGTCACATAATAGGCAATTTTTTTTCTATGATTTCTAGATTACTGATATGAGCGTTTAAGAGGTTACAGGCCATCATAAGCAAAGCAGTTTTCCGTCTGCTGGCAAGGCTACTAATACCCAGCATCCCCGATAAGAAGACCGATAGATACAACCAGGGATAGTACCCGAAGTCTCTAAAATTTAAACATCTTAGAAACCTCTTTTATGTTAACTTAAGCCGCCAGAGCCTTGAAGTTTTTGGTGCCAGTCTAAACGATTTTTGTCAGGCTTAAAATGGACTCTATTAAAACCTTGTCCGGGATCTCTGACTTGAATGTTCTCTCAAATGTATATTTTGTACTATTGTATGAAGCTATCACTTTATGATTATCCACTATAATCAAATGAAACACTCAAACTTGAATACATTTGCCCTGACGATGGAACGGTTGTTCCGAAACCGGTAGGCGCATAAAATAAATGCGGTTTAAACAAAGTTTGAGTGTTTCATTTGATTGTATATTTTGTCATTGCTTCATTCATGTATTATGTATTTGCTGTTATTTTTCTGTACCTCATTTCGTTTAACGTATTCTGTGTAATCGGAAAATGTGATCCCCTCAGTAAAAAAAACTTTTTTATTACTAAACGAAGCAAAGTCAATTAAAGTATCGCTCAATTCTAGATTTCTTATGACTCCCGACCGGGATGATGCTGAAAGAAACTTCCGCTCTGGAACTTTTATCTACACATTATTTTTGATACGGAGACTGGTATGTATAGTTCTTGTAAGCTTTCAGGTCATATGCCATGTTTCACCGTATTCACTCGCTGGCCCAGTCCATTGAATGCTTGAACCCTGTTTCCAATTATAAATGTTTCTGCGTCCTGGAGGCCTATTCTGGTTCTCTTTAAGGAGTTTGTGTTTTAATTATCACAGTTTGGAAGACACTCTCAGTATCGCCCTGGTGAAAGACCACCATTCTAATTTGAAACGTCGCTTGAAATGGTTTTTAGCCGTGTTTGGTGACCAGATCTGAATAGCCAGGTATTTCCCCCCCTTCCTCTTCCCTCCCCCAATACCTTCAGCCTCACAAGATTCCCTAATTGGAGATGCCATAGTCTCACTGGCTCCAGACGGTTAGGAGCAGCGGGAACTCTTGTGCGGTTATATAAAGTATTATTAAAATGTATAGGCGTATCACACGTGTATTTTATTATTACTTGCTGTGCACGTGTAGTTTATTATAATTTTTAGATTTTAAATCATTTTTATCCGACATTTTGGGCTTTGGCATAAGTACTTCACAAACATCGCAATTTCGTTTAATTCGGTTCATTTAATAGCATTATTATGCGACAAATGACTCATTAATAATGGTTAAAGTTAATACTTACATGATATTGAGTGTTTGTTATTATTAAAACTACGCAAATATCTATTTTTTTTAAAAGAATGTCGTTTGATGAATGACAGCTGTCATCCGTGAGAACCTGAATCGCAGTTAAGAAAGAAGTCTTAAGCCTAAGGAAAAGGATAAGGAATTTTCCTTAAACCGAACCAGAATAGGCCTCCTGGCCCCCAAGCACAGAACATCGATAAAGAATTTAATGATAATATCGGTAACTTGTCATCGTTCCCGACCAACACTGAATATCGCTAACAAACAAAAACAGTTCACATCGACTAAATATGCTTATTTTTGTTGATGTGAACTCTTGTCCGGTCGTTGGCGGTCTGCAGTCTCGCTCAGGTGATGACAAGTTACCGACAACATCGATAAAACCTGTTTTGTGCTAGGGGCTGGTATCAGTAGTCAGCGATACCCGTGCTCCTGCTCGCCGCTTGCAGACACGGCTACTTCACATTCGTTTCCCAGCGCCGCCGTCCAGTTCAGCACCTTCCTTCAGTGTTATACTTACAGGGTGATACTTACAGTATCTGCCATTCTGGAACGTGTCGCAAATATACTACATATTGTTTTAAATAAATAAATAACACAATTTAATTACATGAAATTTACTTGCGCACGCCGGCATTTGAACCCGCGACCTCCGGATTCGTAGCCAAGGATCGTAATCACTCAGCCACGGTGACCCGTCTCGAAATAGTCATTGTCACTTCTTATGTTGGTAGATGTTTGAGGTAGCAGTGCGTGTTCTGATTCCTCCTTCTGTTTGAGCCACATTTCGGGCAGACTTTTTATTTATGTGAATACCGCACAAGAATCCCAACTGCTCCCAACCGTCTGGAGCCAGTGAGACTATGGCATCCCCAATTGGGGAATGTTGTGAGGCTGATGGTAGTGGGAGGGGTAGGAGAAGGGGACTTCTAATGTCCGTCATCGCTTTTGTATATCTTTTTTATGTTTACCTCAAAACTGAGTTTTTGTATTTGAATTGTTCTCACTCCCTGGTGGACAAACTGTACAAACCCAGTTTAATTATAATAAATAAGGTGTATCTGTAGGGTGTACAGAAAAGTGTGTATCTTTGTGTAAACGTGATAACTAGGAATCCAAAAAATTCGCGCTATTTTTTCGTAAAAAGTGGTATTTCTTTGTATTTGTGTGTTTTTTTTAAAAATGGGTTTATTTTCCAGTGAATATTTTCCAGTGGTATTTTGCAACAAAAGTGGTGGTATGTCCCTTTTTTGTATTTTACAACAAAAGCGGTGTTATTTCCCCTTTTTAACATTTTGCAGTAAAAGTGATTGTATGTCACATTGTTTTTGATATTTTACAACAAAAGTGGTGTTATGTCCCTCTTTTTGATATTTTCAGCAAAAGTGGTGGTATCTCCCTTAATTTTATTATGTTGAATTTAAAAAAAAACACTAATCTACATAAGAATGACAATACACGGCGTTTTCGACATGAAGTTAGCGGCGTTCCATTTTATGGCTATTCAAGCTTGTCAAAACCATACACAAGGATATATTTAGAATGTACTATATTAAATTCTTATTTTAAAATTGAAAACACTCGAATATTTACCTGAAGATTGCAGATTTTTCGTGTTTTTCTCGGAAAACTGACAAACTTAAATACTTGTTTTTAAAATTATTTAAAAATGTAATTGTATTGGAAACAGAATCCATAAATAAACTAATTTTTGTTAAAATAAGTTTAAATGTTTTCGAAGGCTATGTGCTGGTACCTTATGTACCTAGTTGGTAGTTACTCTAGTACCGCGCATGCGTCGTCACCTTTAAAGCTCACCGAAAGACCGGCCCGCTTTCAGACTCGGGCCCAATTAACACGAGCCAGTTTATCCCATCAAAATTAATGCAGCAATTGGAAACTGTTTTGCGGTGCTCACCCTGGCTTTTTGTTATTTTCTTATATGTGGGCTTGCCGCTGAGATTTCGATTGTAATCTCCCCCCTTTCTCATAAACGACGCATGTCATGGTAATAATGTTTCGTATGATTTGTATAGCGCCGTTTTTGTGAAAAATCGCCTCAAGCGCGCTGTACAAATATATATTTTTTTCAATGCCTTATCTTATCGCTAGCTATAGACTAAACTATCATTACAACTTATAGCCAGCAAATTTGATTCACCGGTTCATCGATCTGTAATACCAAACTGTATGTCTTTATATTTTATTTATTTATTTAAACAGAAAATACAGATATTAAAACAATGTTCAATATCCGGAGAACTCGCCTGCATTCCTAGTTATTTCTCATTAATATTATACGGATGAATAAACCTTTACAATAATATTTAGACAAATTATGGAATTTAAGCTTGTGTTACACAGAAAAAAATTGAAAAAGCGCACAATTTCTAAATAAAGCAATAGAATGTAGATAAACTTTGCAAATATTTTTTTGAAAGAATTGAAAGGGAAGAAAAATAATGATAAATAAAAAATAAAAATGGTGTTATACTGAGAAATAATAAAAAATTACACAATATGTAAACACTGTTCGTTGTAGTTTTTTTTGTTTATTTTTTTTTATGTGAAAACAGCTTTCAATTTTCTCTTAAAAGTACTGCATGTATACGAGAATATGTCGGAATCATTCAAAATGTCGTACAAATCATTTGACTAATGAACGTGTTGCCGCGTTAAAATATACATGTTATTAATTTTATATAAATCCAGATAATATTATACAGAACCATATTTACTTGGCAGATTACTTGAGATAAACACTGTTTATTCGCGTGATTTATATACGGTTTTGAACGCAGAGGATATAATATTGAAAAACACATGTGATTGGAGATATTATTTAAATCTAGTATTTATTTTAACAATTATTTATGTCTTTGGTCGTTTTTATGATGGGCGGTACAGTACAGGGATTTAATTAGCATTAATCTTCCTAGATGTTATTCGTCCCTCGATAAGAAACAGATTGAAGTGAGAATCCGAATAATGTTAATAAAATAAGGTGAAATTGAAATTGAAATTTGTTGTTTAGAATTTAGAATTGATTCAGTTTTTTTTGTTGTTATTGTGTAATATTCGTTACATAAAATGGGAAGTTTAGCTTAGCCACTGCAAGTAGCTTGTCAGCAAGAATTTAGTTCAACAATATTATATAATACAACAATAAATAACAATAATCATACAAATGTAGCGCAAAATTAGAACTATATAGGTGCATGCATATTGTGATCAAGGTACACAAGTTGGAAAAAATATTTAAAAAAAATATATGAAAACAGCATAACGCTTTTGTGATAGAGATACTAGAGTTCAATTACATAATACCGATTTAAATAATATTATAAAAATATGAAAATATCAGCAAATATTAAACAAATTGAGATATGAAAGAAAAAAACAGCAGCACAGTTTTATTACAGCGAGGATAGACTTAATAATTTTAAAGATTCCCGCAACTATGAAGGAGATACACAATCAAGGAGACCATCATATTTGTTCAATGTACAACGTAAGAACGAGAAAAATAGCGTAAATATAACAGATATCAAGGAGCTATACAACCAAGGATATTTGTTACCATTAATACACAAGGATACTTTTCAAAAACCAACACTTTAACATTAGTGAGAATTAGAATTAGAGCAATTGTTATTAAATTCGTATGGCAACTTGTTAAATATAAATTGTACAATGTATTCAAGGGTTCGTTGACCATATTTACTTTGAAATATTGGCACTATCATTCCTATATTTTGTGTGAATCGTGTATTGTGTACATGATCCACCACTACCTTATACTGACTGTCAGATATGTTGCAGTAGAATTTTTTTGCCACAAAAGAGCACGAACAGGTAATACATTAATTGATTTGTACATGATATCAATGTCTCGCTTTTGCTTAAAAACTGTTTTACTTACTAGCAACTTTACCATGTCGTTTTGAATAATCTGTAAATGTTTTATGTTGGCCTTACACGAGTGTCCCCAAGAAGTTATACCATACCTTACTTTCGATTCTGCTAGAGACAAATAAATTAGTTTCGTAGTTTTTATAGGCACATAATTTTTTTCTTTATATTGGATTCTTACAATGGCTCGAAGGCGCTTACAGAAGTTGGAAATTTGTACGTCCCATTTCATGTTACAATCCACCGTAACACCTAGATACACATATTGGTTGACTAATTCGATACTTGTTTACGCGCAGGGCTGCTTGGTATTATTGTGATTGCAATCAAATGAATGGGATATCATTACAGGTGTCTCGACCTTGCATGCGCGGATCTTATAACATTAGAATTTGGTATTAGGGTTTTTTAACCCTTTAATCTATGCAGATTACCTACATTTTTAAATGCTTTGTTTTTTGGTTAGTTTTAAGCTTAGAATAGAGAAAACACAATAGAAAATCCTTCCATGTAGATGTGAATGAAGCTGGTGTGCCTGTAGCTTAATATCTTTTGATTCTACCCCGAGAGATTCGATGAGAATACCGTCTCTCTTACATTTCCTGCATTGTAGGTGTATTGTCATTCCATTAGATCAAAATGAAATAATTTCTTACTTTATGGGCTGGGTGTCAGATCTTTGGATCACGAAACACGCCCACTCCGCGTTTTTGTGTTTATAATAATAAGACATTTTCAAAACAAAAAACAATTTAATCAAATATTTATGGCGTTATTAGTGTTTATGATCAATACCTACCTAACTCTCTCTAACAATGGTTTATGCTAGGAGGAGTTCCCGTATCGAGACAAACGTGTTGTAATTAACAACGTTGAGAAAGGAGAATTAGTACGTATATAACGCGCAAGTGATGTCGGGGATGCCAGCAGAAGATAGGGCAAGATTAAGGCGATCCACGGGCTAAAATTCCAACGAAATCACGCGCTCCTTATGCAGGTGGCGACATCGGCCTAACATCGGCCGCATGTTTCGATTTACGCAAAAAAAAACCATCACCAAAATGAGTGTTTTATTCTATTCTGTAAAGCTCAGACATAATTATTAAAATGTTTTACGGTCATATTCTAAAAAAACTTAATTTACCACAATGAACAATACGACAATATCAGAAAAGGGGTTCGTAAGGAGGAGAGTTTGCGGTTTAAACATATTTTTTAATGTCTGATACTTTATTTTTTTCTAAGCTTATAAAAAGACGCACCAAAAATGGCCGGTTAAACGCAAAGCCAAGGTATGTTCTACTTGCAGTATTTAATTAAATCATCTATGATATTTCTAGGCCATCAAATTCTAAAACCGAAAACACACGATTTTGCATTACTTAGCATCATTCATCGCCTTAAGGGGCTATTTCACCATCATCTCGATAGCGCTATGTGTAGGATAGAAATATATAGTGCCATTGAGAGTATGTGAAACGCAAATATATTTCTATCCTACACGTAGCGCTATTGAGATGATGGTGAAATAGCCCCTAAGTGATTCAAATACACTGCATCCCAATGGCATTATCTAATTCACCCACAATATTGCATATCGCCAATAATTCCTTAATTAAGTATTAATTGTTTTTGTGTTCAATTCGTAGAACTCCATTTAATTTTTATTTATTTTTTAATTTAATGTAAATCAAATTTAATAATTTTATTATCGACTTCTGCGAGCATTTTTAACTAAATCGGTTTTTACCGGTAATAAATCATTATTTTTAAAAACCCGTCCAAATTAGAATCGGGGGGGGGGGGTGTAAATAAAATCATATAAATAAGTTGTCACAATGTGGATTAACCGCAGTTTGAAAATGGCCTTGAACGCCGAAACAGCTGTCACAATAATAAATTGATATGTTATATTACCATACTATGTCAATGTTAGCCTTTTCCCTTCTGTTTTTGTATAATGGCATTTAATATGAACTAAACTTGTCAATTTGACTGTCCTAAAAAGGGATTTGTTCGCAGTTGGGCAGTCAAAGCATTCTTACATTTTATTGTTTTTGTGTGTGTTTTAATAATAATAAATACATAAATTTTTTTACGCCGATTACATAGACATTTGCAAATAATATTGAAAAAGTACATATGTATTATAATGACAGCATAAAAAGAAACAACATAATTTGAAGCATTAGTTCCATAGTTAAATAGTTTCAAATAACCTAGCTCTGCTTGATGATAATAAAAACATGAAAAAAAAATCTTTTATTTTATAGTTCTAAAAATATTATACGGTTTGTAAAGATTAAGGGAAAAAGAGCTCGTGTAAACCGGTTTCATGAACTTTGAGAAGAGATTTGAGTCGTTTCGATGTGTTGGTAACGCCCCGGCTAAAATCACCTTTTCTTCCGCACCGACTCGGACTTGCAAGTATTTGAGAATGAAAGGTTAGGCCATAACGCGTAAGTCGATAACTCCAAGGTTTGTTCTGATGCTAGGGTTGCAGCTTGTCTGTAATGCGTAGGATGCGCCGGTTCATACGAATAACGTTACCACATTTTAAATAATTACAATTTTTAATTATTAATTATTTTTATTGAGATTTCAAAACCTCATTTTAATATTTAATCATTGTGGAAAATAATATTAAAATAACCTAAATGAAACATCAAAACGAAAAAAAAAACAACAGAAAATCAAAAGATTTCAGTCGCATCTAGGACTCGAACCCAGGACCTCTGCTTATCCGGGGCAACCGCTTAACCAACTTCGCTAATGAAACCGGTTCAATTTATGTCATCTTCATAGATATCATATCTCAAATTCAAGATTTGTCAATATTATTCTCCATTTTTAATCCCATATTATTGGCAGCTATCTTTATAATGATTACAAAGTTCCTAAGGAACACAGTTGCAAACTACACACTGTTTTTTTTCCGTTTTCATGTTTCATTTAGGCTATGTTAATATTATTTTCTACAATGATTAAATAAATAATTACAATTGTGCGGGGTAAAATGCTTTTTTTATTACTTCTAAAATTAATAATTTTCTATGTACAGTAAGTGTCCAAACATATTGTCTTTAAACATGTACAAAAATGATATAAAAAAAAACCTGGATTAAAACCGAAGATTTCCTGCTATAATTGTATATTTTCTCATTTTATTTTCTTTTTTTTTCATTTTCTTTTGCTTATTTAACCTAAAATCTTTTATTTAACTTACCTTCAACATCCATGTATTAATGGAAATATACTAATGTATGGTACTGTCACTAAGTGATACCAGGTATACCCACGCACTGGCCTTGCCTATGTGGGATTTTTTGTTTTATATTAATTACACGTAGATTGTTCAGATGTATTTATAATTTAATGTTAAAAAAAAAAAAGTTTATAACTATTGTACCTTGTTTATGTGAATGTATGTACCAAAAAATTAATTAATAAATAAAAAATAGGGAGGTTAAGATGGGATTCAAAGACTTACCCCTGATCCTTATTTCTCCGCAAGACTCTTCTTTGGCTGTTGATGCGCTGAGCAAATAAGTAAAATAATAATAGTTCAACATAAAAAAAACGCAGGAGTCGTACGAAAATATTGAGCTGGTACCGTGAATCCCGCTTTTAACAATGTCGTGACCCGTCACTAGTGCACACTAGAATAGTAACATGTGTAAGTGTAAGCGGTTCAAATATACGAGATATGCTGGCAGATTCCTTCCAGCAGTTAAATATGTTTCCAGTAAAATGTTATTTATTTATTTACGCCCATTACAGGCTTTTACGTGGACCTTTACAAATAATATTGAGAAAAAGTACATATAGTGACATAAAAAGAAATCACATAATTTAACACTTTTATCCAGAGTTAAGTTAATTAAGGCGGGGGAGTTTCTGCCTATTCAGATCTGGTCACCGAACGCGGCTACATCCATTTCAAGCAACGTTTCGATCGTGAATGGTGGTCTTTCACCGGAGCGATTCTGAAAGTGTCTACCACCCATAAATTGTGAAATAACCCAATATAATCAAATGAAATTTTCTTGCGCATGCCGGGATTTGAAGCCGCGTCCTCCGGATTAGTAGCCGAGGATTGTAACCACTCGACCACGGGGACCGTCAAACATAAGTCAACATTCTAAACACTGTTAATTCGGCTAATTATCTGGAGATTTTTTTTTTCTCCTGAACATTTACTCTCTCTTCGCTCAAGTGATGAGAGAACCCTCGCGATTCCCATCCACCAAGCTACATCATTCTGTCATTCATTTTCAGTACGGAAACGGTGGTTACAACGGAACTCTCAGCAGCAGGGTAAAGATGATACAGGATTTTATTTATTATCTATTTTATTAAGTACTTTCTCTATGTCTTTCCGTCGACCTTCGTCAGTAGGGTGCAATCCACCCTCCGTAACCTAACCCTAAAGCAGTGATGCGCAACCTTTTTACCCGAAGGGCCAAACTATCATTTTTCCATATGTCACGGTTAACTTTGCAGTCAGTAGCATCGATAGTGTATATCAAAAAGAATGAATCCCGTATAAATCCGTGGCGTGGATTGCACTATGACCAAATTTTGTGAATAGTTTTTCAAGTTGGGTATGAATTATTATTGTATGTTTGAAAAAGGCCATTTTATTAGCTTCTTCCGCTGATTGTTGTAACCAACTGAATAAATGAACTAAGTTCCTTATCTTATACGTATAAAAAATACATTTTAATCCGAAAATTGCCGTATTTTTTAATAACCCTTTAATATCTATTTATGATTCGTTCCTATTAGGGTAGCTTTCACAGCTTTTTAGCCTTCGTGGACTGCACGCCGCTGGTAGGTACATACGAGCGGCGTGCATTGCCCTATGACCAAAGGGAGACTGCGTAGTTTTTCAAGAGCATGTATCAAATGAACGGCTGAATTGGCATCGTTCCTGGGTCCCACTCAGACGTCATGAGTTCAATTTCTCGACTGGCTTAGTCCTCCATCACTACATATGCAACATTTTACGCTTAGTGTGATGGTAGAAGGAAATTTTAAATTGTTATCAGGTTATTTGTAACCCGAGAATGTTTGTCTTTCGTCCAATAAAAGGACTTGTGCGTTTAATATTTGAAAATGACCCAGATTGCTACCCACTACCCACACCTCAGAACGTCCTCCCCTTCCTTTCGTTGAAAAGACCATCCACACAGCATACTTAAAGATGACATAGGCCGTGATTAAAATTATTTTCCCCGGGGTTTCCTGTATGGAGTTAATGTAAAAGTAAAAAATCTGAAAATCTTAAAAAATATGTATAAAAATGCTTGTAATTTTGGGCGGCTGTATTAAAATATTGAAGACATGTAAGTTTGTAGCGATGCCCTTTCGTATTTTTGTAAAAGCACCTACTATCAAATAAGAAATATAAAAACTCACTTCCGTTACTTCTATATTTTTCAGAAACAACATTATTTGGTCGTGTGTTTGCCGGATAACAATCAAAATATCAATCATAGGACGCCGCGAGCGAAATTTTTTTATATTCCCAAGGTCAAACCAAAAAATGCTGTTAATTTTTATTAATTCTATTTAGCGAAGTGCGACGCACGAAACGGGCTCGCGGGTTGTGCATCACTGCCGGAAAATCTCAACTTAAAGGGCTTCCTTCACGGTTGAACGCCCCCCCCCCCCCCCCTTAAACTAAGGGACACAGATGGTAACCTTTTTTATGTACGGACTTTTTACATTTATTCGTTGAATTATTTCCCTCTAATTTTGCAGTTGTACCAAGAAGTGGCATAAAAATAATCTCAAAAAGAAATTAACTTAATTTTAAAATTAAGTTTAAGATTTAAACCAAGAAATAATTTCTAAATTAGAAACCGCCAATTCATTGTGGAATTCCGTTTTAATATGATTTTTTTTTTATTTATTAAAAAAACCTTTGTTACTTTTTCCCACTTTCAAAAAGAGCTAAGTTAAGTTCTTTAATAATTTTTTTTCATCCTATTAAGCTAAGAAATGTTAGTTTTTTTTTTCGCACGTATAATTTAAGTAACGGCCTCTGCGGTCGAGCGGTTCGGATCTTCGACTCATAGTCGAAGATATGAGATCGATAAAAATGACCGAATATAATGGAGGCCCGCCTCAGTCCAGCCTCCAGCATCGACGCATACTGAGAAAGATATTGGCCCCTCGCAATTTAAATGCCGTAGCACCTTAAAGGCTTTATTTTCATGTACTTAATTTTTTATTTATGTTTTATATGTCATATATGATTCACCTACTATCTTATTATTATTTTATTTTTGTAAACTTTTGTACATATTTTGTATTATTTTATAACTATTGTATGTATATTTTGAATGGAATGAGTGGGACTGCACTAACCTCCCCACATACCGGAATAATTGCTCAATTGGTAGAGTGTTTATCTCTGTAACACCAGATGATCTGGGTTCAGGTCCCAGTTGCGGCTTTTTAAAAATTATTTTTCTGATCCTTTATCTGTTTCATTCAGGACAATCAGCTCATCAGCCACGTCATCAGCTATCGGGAGGCTGAAGTAACCAAAGCGCACACCAGATACTAAGTCTGGTGAGCGTGCTTTCAGCGTGTCAGGCCCTAGAGCCTGGAATAAACTGCCATTTGATTTAAGATTGATTTAAGGCTCGACAGAATTCAGAGCCAAGCTTAAAACTCATCTCTTCGGAAAGTCATATATCCATGAATGGTTCAGTTGCATACCCAATTTACATCGCGAAGTTAGCCGTTAGTACCTACTTAAAGTCAATAACAGAAAAATTTGAAACTTGTCATAATCCCCGACTTTGTAAATAAATAACTATAAGTATTTGTAAACGAAATTAATTATCAACGAAAATTTCAGTTAAACCGAGGTAGAATTTTTAATTTTTAATTTAAAAAATCTGTTCTCTAGTTCTAAATTCGAACAAAAAAAAACATTTCTATATATATAAAGATGAATGTTTGTCTGTTTGTCTGTGCTCTCTTTTCTCGACAATTACTCTACTGATTTTGCTGAAAATAGCACAGTTTGTTTTTATTAGTCATGGGAAGGTGTGGAGAGTAGTTTGAATGAAATCCAATATGTAAAACTGTTGCTATAACGTTTTTAAATTAGTATGAAAAACATTGAACCCGCCATGTTTTATTGAGGTTAGCCCATAGATATACCTCTCTGGTTAGCCACAGATTACATATTCAAAATGAGGTTTGTTTGGGTAGAATATTTTTTAAATGGAAAACACAAGTAGGTAATATTTTATTTCATTCCAAACATTATTTTTTTTTAATATATCTATATAAAAAAAGTAGGTATCCAAACATTCATTTTTATATATTATACGATTCCGGTATTTATTTAATTTACCACGAATTTGTGTTTTCTGCCAGTTTATGGAGCGTGCAGAGCTTCATAAAGTCAATACGTCAAGTTTCCGACTTAACGTTTTTTGCCAGTTTGTCCACGATATATTTTAGTTGTTTGTCAATCATGTGCAGTGCACGTGCGCTGGTAAGAATTCCACGCGCTCGCCGCCGATGTACTAACGCGCTAATGTGGCACATAGAGCCCGCGCCCGCGCCATGTATATGCGGTGTAGTATAGCATTCACGCTCCGGATCGTGTCGGGAAATATTTGAGCCGACTGGGCACAGGGCCAAGGATCGCGTCCGCCGCAGCCATTGTCGGCCAGATGGAGGGGTCGACAACCATGAGAACCCAAAAAACCCATAATTCAACAATAAACTCACGCACGCATACACAGAAATCATTAAAACGGCACAATTACACACACTACAACATGATAACATCTATTTACACACCACACATACTCAAGCAATAAAACAAGCAATCCATTAGCTACGAGAGGGGCAATTTATATAATTGCCTTCCAGATGAAATTAAAAATGAGAAAATTCTAGGTTTATTTAAAAAGAAATTGTTCTTTCTGAAATTAACTGAACAAAATATATAAAATTGTAATAAATTTATTTAATTAATCATTCTAGTTAAGTAAGTAAAAATTTAATTTTCATATTTCTGAAATACAAAAAAAATAACACATACGAATCGACACACTCTAAGTTCGTGGAACCAATTGTACTCGTATAACTAATTAACTGATCATCACGTTGTTTCCTCGTAGGGATAGGGCAGAGATGATAGACCGCCACACAACTGTCTTGGCACACATTCTGCGCTTCATTCAATTGAATCATACATATTATTCTCTTATTCTGACTCTTGGCATGACACGACTCAAGTATTTAATTCAATTGATCGTGCCAGGGCTTCTTCAAATCAATACTCGTATTTCTCCTACTATAACCTCTTAATATTCCTTAACATTCAGAGTTTTAGTCCCAATATTGAGAGCTCCGTTTGAAATCTTTTTTTTTATTGCAACATGCATTGATATATCTCTACTAGATTTGGCGTGTCATACAAATAAGTACCACAATTTTGGCCCTTCTGTGAGTAATTTCATAACACAACTCCCTATTAAATTCCATCGCCTCGCTTCGAAAGACTAGCAAGCTTCGCTTCAAAATAACACACGGTGCAAAGTTAGCCTAAAATCACTTGGTGTAATTTGCTCATGTCATAGGAAGGCAGAAAGGCACGCGTCACAAGTTGATGTTGAAATTTAACTTTATGTACCGCGCCGTATGCAAAGCCATTGTTGAGTGTGAGGTTTTTGACAAAACTACTGTTGTAACTTGAATTCATTCACGCGTCACGAACCCGTACATCGTCATACAATAATGGCTAGGAGTAATTCTACAATTTATCAATTGCTAGTTTTTTGAAAACGCTCGCTCGAAACGATCTGACATTTTTTTTTGAGTGTTCATATAACTGATTAAATTGTCAATAATAAAGTCCGTGATAGTCCCTATCTAAAATATCTCAACTGTCTCAATTTTGTGTTGATCAAATGATCTCGATAAAGTTGATGCAAACTTGCTGGGAGACAAATTTGCTCGATGCAGTCCAACAAAAGTTAACAAGCAATGTTTTTGCTATCTTTTGACTACGAGATAATGCACTTTCTTTATGATAAATGTTTTCGCGACTCTATTCATTTTGGTTCGGGCGTCATTTTTAAGATCCAAATTCGAAATTCCCTGTCTAGATATTGTTGGTCGATGGTAACATGAGTTATTTGTGAGAACAGGTTATGATTTAATAATTTATCCCGGAAATTTTTCTTTTTTTCCCTGTTTTAGTTCTCTTTAGATTCTCAGCTCATCTCATATTTTGGCGATTTTTGTGTCTCTCCCAATCAAGGACGACATCCCATAATGTTGTCAATCTAACGGTAACATGTAAAAATCACAACTAAATCAAAATTTTCCCAAGTGATTTTGCCGACGTAAGCTTCGCCCGACTTCAATTTTTTTTAGTTTTATATATGTACATATCCACCGTAGTCCAACTTTGGTGAGAACATTACGATGATAATGCTGACTACATTTTCTTGCTCCTTATCGTAGTGTGAGTTTTTATTATATTTTATTTTATCTATTTAATCGATTGTTGGCATACGATATTTAATAATGGACAAATATGCTACTTTAATTGTTCTGAAAGACAAAAAACACAATCCAAATCGATTCAATTAAACAATACGTCAACCTCTTAACAAAGTTTCACTTATAAAACGTTATATTTTGAAGAGTATTTCCTTTGACCTTTTTTTTTTCTCGTAATTTACACAGAAACGTTAGTATGTTATTTATGGCTCATTCAACCAATTCACACGGGTACACTTTTCGGAAGTATTAGTGTGCGCGTAGGGTCACCATACGACGTTCAAAGTTGCATTCTACAATTAGCATTTTCAATTGAAATCCGGTGTAATCATCACAATTGGCATTTTAAATTGAAATTCGGTGTAATCACCACTTTGCAGGTTGCTAACTCAAACGATACCACAAATCCGTCAATTCTATACAGGTAGTTCAGAAAATGTATAAAGTTTCAAAATTACAGTTACTTAATGAAAGAACTAAAATTATGAAAACTCTCACGTAGAATACTCGTTTCTGACCAAACTTTTATTTTCAAAATTGTGAATGGTTTTATAGACAGCCCTGATATAGTCAGCTTAATTAAATTTAATATTCCAACTAAAACTACTCGATCTAAAATTTTATTCAATTGTAACAATAATTTTAGGACTGAGTCATTCAAAAATTCTCTTGTACCTAGACTTCACACAGAAGGTAATACATTTTCAGACATGGTAGATATGTTCAACTGCTCGGAATACAAATACAGACGATTATTGCATAAATGCCAAGATCGAGTTGTTTGGCGGTCCGTTCTCTCTGCCTACCCCTGCGGGGAAACGGCGTGATGGTTAGTTAGTTAGTTAGTTAGTCCTCAACAATTATTAATATATGCGTCTATAAGTATAAGTATCGGTGAATGTGAGGTATGTTTTGAATATTCGCCTCTGTAGCTAATTATTTGGAATGGTACTTACACTATGTTATTTCTGTGTTTGTTCGTGAGACAAATGATATATTTAGTTGTTGTGTTTCACGAAGGCTATCTATGTACCTACTGTGATGTGGATGTGTTTTGCGCCTGTGTCACTATTGTAACTATCTAAATATGAAAATATCATTTAGGACGTATATAATATAATAAATAAATATATAAAATACAATAATCCTCAGACGGAATTCTTTAAATCCTATGAAATATATCTCAAAATGTCTGAAAATATGTGCAGTTTGAAAACCAGAGAAAGCAATTTTAAATGTTTTCCCTAAAATTGCAGTATGTATTTAATATGGAATTTAAATGATTACAATTTGAGGATTAATGTCTCTTGAAGCCCTATACATTTTATTTATTTATTTATTATATTGTAATGGTGATTGTACAGGTGTAAATTATATTGTAGTAGGTACATCGATAGTATAGATCGTTTTCTCAAAATACAACAACGAAATATTTCAATCGTTTAAATTCAACAATGGCATTGTCTATGTATATGTCAATATAATCTGCAACAAAGGCGAACAGTATATGAATTAATATTTCTACTTCTTAATTGTTCTTGTGTTTAGTTCGTAGAACTCCATTTTTTTTAAAAATTATAATGAAAATCAAATTTAATAATGTTATTATTAAGCTCTGCGAGTATTTTTTAGTTTTTATTATTGTGACAACAGTTTCGGCGTTTAAGGCCATTTTCAAACTGCGATATTTATAAATACATGGTACATTTGTTTTATTGTTCGTTTTCACTACTATGTTCACATATTTGTTCAGGTATATAATTAGAGTCAACGTTCCTTGAAAAATCACTCTAAAAAGTTGTTCCGCACGTGAAGTACGAGGGGGCTGAAGCGGTTGTCGATGTCGTCGGAATCCTTCCGACCGCGAACGCGCAGCGGCCTTGAGAATTTCTTGCCGACGGCGCTTGCCGACTTCCAATGCTCGTTGACTTTTTTTTAAGTATTATGGTAAAACCGAAGAAAGGTTACACCATTGCTTTTTCATTTTTTTCCAGAACGACTTGTGCAGTCGTGTAGGCATTTTGCAGTAATCTTTGGAGATCCATACCCGGCGAGCGCTTGTAATCGACTGAAGTCCGTGTTATCTCAATGTTGCCCATATTTCGTACACTTATGTTTACTCGATGCATATTTATTACCTTTTATTTCATAAAAATTCACCGCAACTATCTAGTTGAAATCATTGCGTTGGGACACAGGGTTAACTCTTTATTTAAATTCATTCATGTCAATTCATTATTTGAGTTTTCCTCAACCCTCAATTGTTACCCTCAAAATCAAATACCCGAAACCTAAATGCCTCTTCTCTTCTTATCGAAACGCATCAAAGCTATCAACACACTTCTTGGTGTAATTTAGCTAAACATTCAAAGCATTTCCCATGCGGCGCACTCGATCGACCTTTCCCTCCATGGCTGCGTCATCACAGATCAGCTGATAAGCAAATTACCAGAATATGGCTAGAAAAAACCCTCTCACCATTTTAATGACTGCTTGTAAATCGAAGTTTCGAGATGGTATCTCGCCGCTTCTTCCGTTCTGCTGGTGATTTATGTGTTTGGGAACCTGGTGATTGTGTCAACATGAAAGTAAATGTTCGAACACATAAAACGCTATCTTTACAGGCAGCAGGGGAATTATAGTTTTTGCTGAATGATACGTGCATGCTTATAGGTGCTGCTAAACGCTACACGTGGGAGGCATTCATCCCGATTTGGGAAGAACTGCTGATGATTATATTATATTATGTAAAAGAGAACCATATTCTCCGAATGGAAAGGGTGCAAAAGAGGTTTTTGGGTTACCTTTATATAAGAAAATATATTACATGTTAGACGCCTCCCAACAGATTCTGCCAGGACTATGGTAAATTTTGTTAATGAAATTGAACACTTTTTATTTCAATTTACAATACCACACATATCTTTTAAGCAATATTTACCCACCTTCCTCTTCCCCTTCTCCTTCCCCCCTCCAAGACCTTCAGCCTAACAGCATTCCCCAATTGGGGATGCCATAGTCTCACTGGCTCCAGACGCTTGGGAGCAGTTGGGACTCTTGTCGGGTATTCATATAAAAAAAAGCAAATATCTAAAATTTTATTCAATTGTAACAATAATTTCAAGACTGAGTCATTAAAGAATTCACTTGTACCTAGACCTCACGCAGAAGGTAATACATTTTCAGACATTGTAGGTATGTTCAACTGCTCGGAATACAAATACAAACGAACGATTATTGCATACATCCTCAACAATTATTAATAAGATGTGTCTAGAGTATAAGTATCAGTGAATTTTCCCTTTATTTTGATCGTCAAGTGTCCAAAATATCATCAAGACGTACAAAATCTCTGCGTTAAAGGGGTGGGAAAGGGGTAAGGGGTGGTTTTTCGAAATATTATGTGGGAAGTCAAGAGTGTGCAAAATTTCAATAAATTCGGAATAAAATTGTAGATTTGTATACAAAACAAACGCACACCGCCCGTCCTGGACCTCCTTCTTTATATAATATACAGAAGACATATACAATAAGATAGATTGATTATCTCTAATAAGCCTTTTACCGTGCCTTTCATCTCGCCAGACATCATCTGCATATTGTTTATACACAGACGGCCACGCGAACATTCATGAATGCATATAATAGATGAGCATTTTTTTATGTGAATACCGCACAAGAGTCCCAACTGCTCCCAACCGTATGGAGCCAGTGAGACTATGGCATCCTCAATTGGGCAATGTTGTGAGGCTGAAGGTATTGGGGAGGGGAAGAGGAAGGTGGGGAAAATACCTGGCTATTCAGATCTGGTCACCAAACACGGCTAAAAGCTATTTCAAGCAACGTTTCAATTCTGAATGGAGGTCTTTCACCAGGACGATACTGAGAGTATTTTCCTCTCTGGAACGTGCGCAAATATACTATATATTATTTTTTATTGAATTAATTGTGAAACAGCACAAATTAATTAAATAAAATTAACCAGCGCACGCCGGGATTTTAACCCGCGATCTTTGGATTCGTAGTCGAGAGTCTTACCCCTCGACCACGTAGTGCATTGACGTTGATGTTATATTTTTTTTATAAATGACGACAATTCGACGTCAACGTTACTTGTTCAGCAGGAAAATAGAACCCATTCGTCATCAGTCATTTACACTGCCGCTGAATTCAATCTATATTATTGTATTAATTGTTTTTTTGTTTAGTTCGTAGATCTCCATTAAATTATTTTTTTTTGGAAATTTAATGCAAATCAAATTTAATACTGTCATTATATTAAGTTCTGGCGTATTTTATTTATTTTTTATTATTGTGACAGCTGTTTCGGCTTTCAATACCATTTTCAAACTGTCTTTAGGCCACGTCGAGACGCCTTATTTATATGATTCTATTTACCCCCACCTAATTTCAATTTTTATTGTGCCTAAAACCGGTGAAACCGATTTACTTAGAAGATAATTGTGACAATTGATTTTTTATATTGTGAGGTTCTTTGATATGTTTTCCCTGCATTAAATGGCAATGTTTTCTTAATTGTATTATAATGACGTGACTGCTATTTACTTATTTAAATGTTTTATATTGTTTAGGTCTTGTGAACATACTGAGAAGTGGAGAATACATTAATTTCCTTACTTTATTAATTAATGTTATATTAGGATCATTCGTTCGTTTATTAATTTCCAATTATTAAACTAAATTTAATCTAAGATCCTTTATTTTGATATGTAAGGGTTTAGGCTCGTTGTTGTCAAGCGGGACGTGATTATTCACTAAGAGATGTTCTGGGAATTTTTAAAAGGTGCTTCTATTATTATTAAATCGTATGTGTTTTTCTAATCTAATTGAGAAAGCCCTTCCCGTCTGCCCTATATATGTAGCGTTACAGCGGCGTGGTAACATTTTAATTCATATATACTACTATTAATTAGTTTAAGATTCCTACTTTTTGAGTTTTTAATGCTTGTTTCTTAAAGCTTTATTTAAACCACAAAAAAAACTAAACTACTTTCAGTACTTAATGATAAAATTATTTAATTTCATTCACATTAAATTAAATAATAATAATAATAATAATAATAATAAAAAATATATATATATATATAGCTTAGTCTCATTTTCGCTCTTTTTGTTTGTTTGTACTCTTAATGAATTTATATCGCTTTTAAAAAGTGTTCAGATTCATTCGCCCGTTGCTTTATTGTAGAACCCTATATTTTATCTTACGCACGTTAGTCGTCAGTTTGCGACCCCTGTCGATTGTGTCCTCAATAAACAATATACACGGTCACCTTCGCCCTTGCCAAAACTCACCGTCTTTCTAAACGCATACATACACCGCGCTGCGAGGGTTAACAAACAGCCATACGCTAATGTACAAACAAACAACCAATCCGTGATATCAGTGATAACTTGACAATTTATTTATAATTATTTTAATACTATGAATTTGATGAGCTTTTAACTTTCGTCAATAGATGGACAGAGGCGTACCCTATCTTAATCACATAAAAAAATATTAAAACAAGAAATCAATCAATACTTTAAAAAATACGCCCGAAGTTACAGCTACGAATCGCAGTGCCGCGCGCGCCCTACCGATTGCCCTACTATAACGTGTCAAAAGCACGAACTAAGTATGCAAAATGTCATATTCAAATGTTGACAGTATTCCATACAAAAATGTGTTCTCAATGCGAATTAAAAAGAATACTCGTTTGTCGCAAAATGCCGTGCCTATCGATACAAATTACAAGTGTAGCAACCAGTGCCATCTGTTGGTACCTCTATTGATTAGTACAACTTTACTCTCGAAATATTTATCGTATTAGGCTGGCTTTTATATTTGGAATAATTGACTTGTAATAACGATAAATGAATCAGTTATCTGCATATTTGATGTGGCATGTAATCACAACAAACATCGGCTGTATCCTGAAGCTTTGCATTATTAGCAAAAACTTAAGTTTTTAAAATATCATTTAGTTAACTGCCACTGTAGATATGCGCTATGTATACATTTGATAGAATGTTTTAATTTATATCAAGAGAGGTCACTCATCCAAGGGATCTACTTACCGACATTTTATTTTGTATAAAGCCGCATTTTTTTTAAAACAGTTTCTTTCCCTTCTGTACAACAAACTAATATTAGTAATGTCTTGTAAGAATTGGGAATAAAGGATTGCATATTACATAACTATGAACTATCAAATGATGAATTAATTCGTTTTCACATACTTATAAAATGACGGATAATATAATTTGACGGCCTCCATAGTCGAGTGGTAAGGCTCTCTAAGGTTCAAATCCCGGCGTGCGCAAGTAAATTTTATTTAATTAATTTGTGGTGTTTCACAATTTATTCATTTAAAAATAATATATAATATATTTGCGCACGTTCCAGTGTGGAAGATACTCTCAGTATCGCCTTTAAGAAAGACCACCATTCGGAATTGAAACGTTGCTTGAAATGGCTTTTCGCCGTGTTTGGTGGCCAGATCTGAATAGAATTGTTATTTCTTTGAGTGACCTTGAAAATCATGGAGTTCTGACAACCGATGAAATATTGAAAAGATCAAGACCGTAATTTGTGGCGTTTTATCCCACGTTCTATATTTTTTTTC
This sequence comes from Halesus radiatus, assembly GCA_022606495.2. Taxonomy (NCBI): domain Eukaryota; kingdom Metazoa; phylum Arthropoda; class Insecta; order Trichoptera; family Limnephilidae; genus Halesus; species Halesus radiatus. The sequence continues at coordinate 254,378 of JAHDVE020011568.1, read as the reverse complement.
TTCTTTTTTTCTCCAACTCCACACGGGAGGCCCTGAATGGAGTTGGAGTTAAAGCGATTCACTGGAAACATATCTAGAAGAGGACTATACTATAAATTCACTCGGTTATTCAATATACTAGAATTTAAATTTAGGGATTTTCTAATTTCCCACTCCAACGCCTAAATATTCACGTATGTCTGTCATTATTTTGTATCTTAGTATAGTCCTGACGAAGGAAGGTTACTTTCGAAACCGGTCGATTATTATATTAAATTGAGATCATCTTGTTGAGGAATCGCTGTAATAGGAGAAACACGGTGCGCGGGTGCACGTGCACTTACTAGTGTTGGGAATATAGAAGACGATAACTATCATTGATAAAACGTCATCGTTTTTTTTTGTTTCCCTCGCGATCTCGTCCGATACATTAACTTCAAATACAGCGGTCCGACGTATGTGGAGCAAAAGTAAACGGTCTGTTTGGCGTGCATTGTATGCACGAGAGTCACGAGACCACTGCAGTTTATCAAACAGAACCTTCAAATACATCAAATTGTACATTTGACACATTTGATGTAACTTCTTTCTGTTCGACTTGCTTAGTGTCCTAGGTCGATAAAGGTGAGGCGAGATATATGCTCGCAACTCGGGACATTCATTATAGTGGTGGGCCAAGCGGCTCAATTTAGTGAGCCGGATCACTAAATCAGCTCTCTGTAAAGACAATCCACATGAAAACTGGACGAAAAAAGTATCGTGTAAGAGCGTCTTAAGGACGTCTTTAGGACGGCCAAGGGAGCGAGGGAGAGGGCATGGTGCGGGGGGACGCGAACCATCGTTCAGTCGAGCCGGATCACCGAACCGGTACACTACAAAGAGCTGATTTAGTGATCCGGCTCACTAAACCGAGCCGCTTCGCTCACCACTAATTCATTATAGCAATACCGGACACATGCATTTTGGACATGTTGTCATTGTTTTTGCTTTCTTTTTTCAGTAAATAGGAACCATAGTCTAATATTGAGAGAACAAGACTATCGGACGTAATCTATATCTGTATATATAAAAATGAATGTTCGTCTGTCTATCCTCGATTTTTTCGAAAATTACTTGACTGGTTTCGCTAAAAATAGCGCAGTTTGTTCTTATTAGTGCCGGGAAGGTTTAAAGTGTAGTTTGAATGAAATCCATTATGTAAAACTCTTGTATTGAGGTTAGCCCATTGATATATCACTCTGGTTAGCCACAGATTACACATTCAAAAGAAAAATGTTTGTTTGGGTACCTACTTAATATGATTATTTAGATATGCTTTGTAAAAATAAATGTTTGGAATGAAATAAAATTTTCAAATTAATGTTTCTCTGTTTACAGATAGTAATAGTCGTCACAAGGCATTACTTTCGCTGTCAAATCAATTATGGCACCCAAACGACAAGCAAGAATTTAAAAATTCATAACTTTATTCCAAAAAAAAAAATTCCGAGCAAGGCCGGGTACACGTCAGCTACTATATATATATATATATTCAATCTCTTATATTATTATACAACACACGAAGTCTCGAATTGTGACTTCTTTTTGACATGTACCATGAAATAAACTCCCCCTTCATTTTTCTGTATATTTCCTTGTATCAGGCCCGCAGAGATATGAAGAGATAAATAACTTGGAGACCGCAGATATTATTTGCTTTATAGTTACTGCTTCATACAGCCACAGTATTAACAGTTGTAACAGTAACTGCCGTTAGTGGACGAGTGCCAAACGACTTAACCAAACGGCGATCCGTACAGAATCACTTCTTCGACTTCTGTAATCCTGGCAGAGTGCGCGCAGTTATCTCATCTCTACGGAAATCAAATCAAATAAACCCCAACTATAAATGAAGAATTTCTAGGTCAGCACTACCGAGGGTTTTTTTTTATTTATTGTTTTTGTGTTTAATTCGTAGAACTACATACATTTTAATTTTTTTTTTTTTAATTTAATGCAAATCAAATTTAATAATGTTATTATTATGTTCTGCTAGTTAATTGCAAAATAAATTGAGAAATGTGGTTTAAATATAGCTTTTAGAACCAATAATAATGTAGGAACAAACTTAAGAAACTCGAAAAGTAAAAATCCTAACCTGAATAATAGTTAAATATACGAATTAAAATGTGACCACGCCGACTGTAACGCTACCTATATCGGGCAGACGGGAAGGGCTTTCTCAACTAGATTCACAAAAACCAAGATGTTATAAAAATACAAGCACTTTCAAAATTCGCAGAACATCTCTTAGTGAAGAATCACGTCCCATTTGACAACAACGAGCATAAACCCTTACATAAAGAAAGGGTATTAGATTAAATTTACTTGAACAATTAGAAATTAATAAACGAACGAACGATCCTTATATAACATTAATTAATAAAGTAAGGAAAATTATTTATTCACCACTTCTTAGTGTGTTCACATTATCAAAACGACATAACACATTTAAATAAGTCAACTATGAAAACATTGTCATTTAAATTCGGGGAAAACACATTATAAATGTCAAAACCTCACAGAATAAAGAATTTTAATTATTTTCTGACAAAATCGGTTTTACCGATAATAAATCATTATTTTTAAACCCCCGTCCAAATTAGTATTGGGTTGTGGTAAATAAAATCATATGAATAAGTCGTCACAATGCGGAAAATGGTCTTGAAACAGCTGTCACAATAATAAATACTTAACTATAATAATATTTGCAGAACTTAATGAAAACATTATTAAATTTGGTTTTGCATAAAATTTAAAAAAAGCAAAAGTTTTAATCAGATGAGGTTCGTGACATATATTGAGAGTTCGAAGATTAAAAAAGGGAGAAAAAAATTCTCTCGTCTGTTGAAAACATTTGTTTTTGTTTTATTTCTCATTATTCGCGTTTTTTCCCCCTAGATCTAAAGGAATTTCATCACTGCACCAGAGATTAGCCACATTGCAAAATATACAATTGTGGCTAATTTTTTATTTATTTTAGAAACAATCAGTGTATTTATAAAATAAGTGTTGTACAAATTACAAGGTTTTAGAAAAATATTACAAGGGTTGATACCAATGACATATCTCTATGTAATATACGTTTAATGGTTATATACATTTTACCGGGCGGGATTAGTACAATTATAGGGAATGATATACGTTAAATTAAAAAGGTATATGAAAAAAGTGTATATTGTATAAGTGTATGTGTCTGTGTGTGTATGTGTATGTTTGAGCGTGTTTTTGTACCTGTGTGTCTTAATAGCGATATGTACTGGAGAGTTGTGATTGCGCATTGATGTTACTAGTATTATTTTTCTTAAATGACGGTAGGGAGTCAAAAATATTTTAATCAATATTATAATGACGTATGTTATAAAAAATAATAAAGCAAGAAAATGATTTTTTTTTAATATAAAAATATGATATCTTCAGTATTCAATTAACTTATTTTAATAACAACCTAAAGCAAATTGGTCACAGAAAAAAAGTCCATTGATTTTTGCAAAATACTATTGCGTACATATTTGGCGTGAAAAAATCTCATAGTTGCTGCCCACCTGGACAGCTAACATATTCTTAAGGTTTGCACGCTTCCTCGATTTGCCACTAAAGCGTCAAGAGTATCGGATGGTTTGAACTATTTCTTAGACCAAAAGGTCCCATAGACGCTGAATTGAAAACGCACTTATGGGATTCATTTCGGAATCGATCTCTAGCAGTATTAATATGGTCGAGTGGATTTTGACGGCCGACATCATTTTTATTTGAAATCGTTATAGATCACACATATTTTTAAGTCCGTTCAACAGTTTAATTTAGAAGTCACCTCTGGGTTGGAGGTCCCGAATACTTGATAAACCTGTTTGATTCTGTGCAAAGGAGGGCGGTTCGTCTGATTGACAATCCGTTGTTAACAGACCGATTGCCATCTCGAATGCACATACGCGATGTAGGTATGCTGAGTCTGTTCTACAGATATTTCAATGGAGCCTGCTCGAGGGAGCTAGCAGCGTTGATCCCCTCCGCGAAGTTGCACGTGCGTGAAATTCGTCGGACACGAGCGGAACGCCCTTTCACTGCTGACGTTGGATTCATGAGAACGGGTCGTTTCGCCGAGTACCGAGCTACCGGCATCTATCTTTCCTTCTGCATTTAATCCGGGCCCCTTCAAGGTCCGCATTAACAAACCCCCGTTCTACATCCTCCTCCTTAACCAACCCCACAACGTTTCCCAACCTGTGGTGATGTCGATATAGTTTCGCTATTTGTGCTTCATACAGACAGGGGCGCTCTTGTGAGGTGACTCATATATTTTTTTTAATTCAACCAATAGTATATTCAATGGTTTATGAGTAATTTAACTAAATATAATTTTAAGTTGATACCTGCCTTTTAAAGAGCTCTCTAGATTATATTTATTTTTACAAAAATACTGAATATTATTAAATGTTTCTATTTTCATTTATGTCATTTATGAAGTTGCACATCTTTTCTAACCATGGTTTTTTTCTTTTGTTTTCAGGTGAGTCCATGGAAATAATATTCCATCCTCTGTTAGTTTTACCCGGCTTCAACTGCACGGCCGCCAAAGTGGTATGTTGCCTCACTGCTTTATTTATCGAGGATATCTACCAACAAAGCACAGAATTGCGGAAGAAATTGCCTGTACATAAAAAATATTATTTTGATAAATGAATAAAAATTACTTTGTAGTCACCACTTTATTAATATTTTTGACTGGTCCAGTGGCTGAGTTGGCATCGCGTTTGGGTTTCACACAGGCGTCGTGAGTTCAATTCCTCGGCTGGCCAAGTCCTACATTACGACACAAGCAACATCTTCCGCTTACTGTGATGGTAGTAGGAGGTTTTCAAATATTGTCAGGTTATTCGTAACCAGAGAATATTTGTCTTTAAAAAAAAAAGTACATATCAGCATGTTTCGAAAGCCAAACTTTCCTCGTCAGGACATACAGAATACTAAAAAATAATAATGTAAGAATAGACAAATAATCATAATTATTAAATCATTGAAGAAAATAACCTAAATGCAACATGAAACTGGAAAAAACAACAGAAAATAAAACGATTTCAGTCTCATCTGGGACACGAATCTTTTTATTTTTTTTATTTTCTGTTGTTTTTTTCGGTTTCATGTTTCATTTAGGTTATGTTAATATTATTTTCTTCAATTATTAAATATTACAATGTGGTTTTTAAATCTCAATAAAAATACTTAATAATTAAAAATTGTATAATTATTATACTTAGTTATCCTATGTCGATAAAGGTCAGGCGAGATCAGTGATGATCAAAAAAAAAATTTCCCCGGATTTCGGATCAAAATTTCTCTAGATTTTGGAGTACCACCTCTCTCGTTGCGGGAGGGGGATTTACAGTAACGTGAAAATTTACAACGCATGTTACAGTACTATATTAGTTTTATGACAATTATTGAATTGTCATATGATTTTTTCTTGTCGGGGTTGACAAAAATATTTTTGAGAGTAGGTAACTACCTACATAATATTTTACCCGAAAATTGACGATATTTTAATATTATTATCGTATCTTTTGTAAAGTCAGTGTTGAAAGTCATAATAAAATTTTTAACAACAATCATTTAAGTTTACCAGCAATCCCAGTAACATTGTGATAATATAAAAAAGTTCTGCTAAAAGCTGGGGTTTAAAATTTCCCTAGATTTTGTGGTGATTTCCCTTTTCCCTGAAAATTTTGTTTCTCCCCTACATCTAGGGAAATTTCCCTAGACATCGTCGTAACTGGGCGAGATATGCTCGCGTTTCGGGACATTATAGCAATATCGGACAAATGCGTTTTGGGCACTTTATTTCAATTTAATGTAAATCAAATTTAATAATGTTACTATTAAAAAATATATTTTTGAAACTGTTAATACATGGTTATATTCCATTATAATGATTAAATATGATACACTTTTTTAAACACTACTCTACTTTTTATTTTTGTTCGTGACCGGTTTTAGCCTACATTACATTGTACATTTTATTCTTAGACTATGGGTTCTATACAATTTTGGGTATCAGGGGTAACGTCATGGTTTGTTACCCCTGATATCCAATATTTAATTTAACCCATAGTCTAAGAATAAAATGTACCAGTCTGAAGATAGCCGTCACAGGATGAAACCGGTCACGGACAAAAATAAAAGTGGAATAGTGTTTAAAAAAGTGTATTTTATTTAATCGTTATTATTAAGTTCGGAATGAAACACAAAAACAATTAATAATACTTAAACTTAAATATATCGTGTGCGCACGCGTAGGTAAGTTACCCGACACTCTTTCACACACCAGATTCGCGTGTTGCTTGAGTCCAAGTGCGTGCTATATGCATCGATTACCCTTCAGAGGTATGGAGGCTTTAGTTAGCTATAAAAGCCTTCCTCTGTGACCTCGGCGGGGGTGTCCGACTGCGAACAGTTAGCGCCCCTCGGGCTGCGGGGGCAGCGGGGCCCTGCGGGTCTTCTAATCCTTAAAATCCCCCGTCAGGGATTTCGATTGCAATCAGCCGCCTAGTCGCTTCTACGTGCTGGACTGTAAATGGATACTTTAATTATGTTAAATCTTTGACGAGGCTTAGACAGAGACTTTTGGGTGGAAGGTTATTTTGTGGTTCAGCATTACGTGCAGGCGATTTAATTTGAGAAGTGCTAGGTTTATAGACTACTTCGATGTAAGGTCTCAGTGGAAGGGCAGCGCAATCTGACGTACCAATTACACTGCATAACATGTAATATGGCCATAGGTAGGCTGTATGTACTTTTTATATGTTCGGGTATGAATTGACCGCCTCCGTGGTTGAACGGTTTCGATCCGCGGCTAAGAATTCAGAGGTCGCGAGTACAAATCACGGCGTGCGCAAGTAAAATTTTATTTTTAAATGAATTAATTAGTTTTGTATTTACCACTTTATTAATATACACATATCAACATGTTTCGAAAGCGATGCTTGCTTCACCAGGAATGTATAGAATACTGAAAAATAATAATGTCAAGTGTTATTATTTCTTTATTAAAGGGGCGAATACAAATTTAATTTTTAATTCATTTAAGAATAACGACGCCACAAAGCGAATACCAATCTTGAAGAAATTGTAAAATTTTGTTTGTTTAATTTCTACGAAAATATGATTAATTTGTGTTGTTTCATAATTTATTCATTTAAAATAACTAACTAACCATCACGCCGTTTCCCAGCAGGTGTAAGCAGAGAGGACTGATCGCCAAACAACTCGATCTTGGTAAACACTTATTGCTTCATTCACATTCATAATACGTCTCATACGTTCTCTTCTATTATTCCGACTTCTGTTATGGCCGGAAGTATTTGATTCACTTGATCGTGTCTTCCTCGGCCGTCCCCGGCTTCTTCTTCCATTATCCTTCGTATCATATATTCTTCTTACATTCCTTTCTTCGTTCTTTCGCTCTACATGCCCAAACCATCTAAGCGCCCCTTTCTTAATCCTACTCATTACGCCTTACATCACCCTCGCATTCTTTACGAATCTGATTAATAAACAAGTTTTCTTAAATATAGCTATCTGTTTTTTAGCTAAGATTATTTATCTTCCTTGATTCCCTTTCATTCATTTTATGTCACACATTCTTCACAAAATAAAAAATAAAATAAAAAAACGTTTCTTGACTCCGCTTGCCAAGCGAATTTTATGTATATTACCTCTATTCGTGGTGACATAAGGCACACAGCTCGTAGCAAATATTATTGGCTGGCATATTCCTCTTAAGAGGAACGGCTGCGCCGCCTGTTTCATACATAACTTAATTTTGGATTTGAGGCCAAAATACCCATCCAAACTGAATGATATATATATTTTTTAAATTAAAGGTTTAGTAAATATCTAGTGCGGATGAGAAGTATTTTATTTATTTTTGTTTTAATTTATGAAATATAGTCCACGAAAAAAAAAAATTTCATAATTTTAGATTCAACTAAGAAAATTATTTGCGGCTTTACAGTATTTAATTTTTTTTATCATATTTCCAATTTAAATAAAAATATAAAAAGAAAACATTTAAAAAAAAATGTTTTTTCGGGTCGATATTTTAAATCGTGTAATTTGTGTTCTAGCGTAAATTGGTCGTTTTAAATTTAATATAAAGTCCACCATAATGCTTATTTTAATATTTTATTTTCATTTTTTATTTTATATTTCATTATATTTTCAAGTTAGATGGGCTAAAACTTTTTTTAGCCCATCAGCGTCTCACCGTTAAAATGCTTCTAAAATCGCGAAAAATCAATTTCTTTAATGTCCTTATATTTCATAATGTAAAACAAAAATAAATAAATTACTTTTATCCGTACTTTTTGGCCTCAAATACAAAATTAAGTGTTTGTATGAAACAGGCCGCGCAGCCGTTCCTCTTAAGAAGACCTACGAAAATTGCTCCAGAAAATTACTGGCATTTTTGCAAAAATTCCAAACTAAATTTCGACATCAAATTTCAAATTGCCTGTATCAAGGCCTTCATTCAAGGTCACCGACCAATTTCACAATAAAGGTCGTCTCCACACCATGTCATCTTATTTACAAATTATATAATACGCGTGCATATGTCTTTATGTAAATAGGTTACATAATTTTCTTCGAAGTCTGCTGTCCGTCTCGCCCAAACGACGCGACATTGCACAAACTCCACCTGATTACACAATCATAACCCAATATATATATGTATTATAATACAATATTACGAGTATATATCTCACTTATGAAGTATTTCAAGTTGTAGACACCTTCAACGTAGAGTTTTTACGCCGGCCACCGACGTCACCGGCCGACGCACCGACGTCACCCGACGTCGGGACCCGTTCTTTGAGTCTGCGAATAACCCGGCGCAAGTCGACTGAGCTTTTTTCAACGTTGCATCACTGTGGAAATTTTCAGACGCTTTTTTTGCTGGTAATTTCATTAATACGTGAAGCTGTTGGTATTTCGGAATTCAGGGGTGGCCCGACCTACGTCACCTCGCGACACGGCTATTCGCCGATACGACCGGTTCTTATTTAAGTTTCGCCAGTACGCTTCACGATCTTAACTCTATGCGGAAAATGTATTGTGTATTTATTATTTATTGATAAATAAAACTTTACAGTGTCGTGGTTACAGTAAAGTTTTATATTTGTGCGAGTATGGCAGTGAATCATATTAACAATAGTGTTTGTTGTCTCATGGCTAGGAATAATCTTAAATATCTTTAACGGGCGTATCCCATCGCTAGCCAAAAATGTTACGCAGGGAGTATATTGGTTTTTTTTAAAGAAAGAGAAATATTCCCTGGTTACGAATAACCTGACAATATTTGAAAATCTCCTACTACCATCGCAGTAAGCGGAAGGTGTCGTAATGGAGGACTTAGCCAGCCGAGGAATTTCAACTCACAACGTATGAAACCCGTTCCTTATTTGATTCGCATAATTATTTCAATGTTCATTGGCGTATTTTTAAAACGGCCGTCAGTAATTCGGGTCCCACGTGCCGCCACTGGGAGTCTGCTTCGGAAAATTCTAAATTTAAATGTGTCGCGAAAATTCAACAACGATCCGACGCGCTTTCCCGCCCGATTATTATTGTGGGAACGCGAACCGCTGCCAAGTCGTAAATTAGTATTGAAATTTGTGCGCACCGGGATATGGTCTCAGTCTAGAACAGGGACGCACAGACCGCGGCCCGCGTTTCACATAGTCAAAAATGTTAAGACCGATTTCAAAGCAATTTATTTTAACTAAATTTTCTAATCAATATCCACTCCCGAAGAAATGTTTGCAAAATCCAATATGTAAAACTATTGCTATAACGTTTTAAAATTAGTAAAACATTGAACCTGCCATGTTTTATTGGGGTTAGCCCATCGATATTCCACTCTGGTTAGCCACTGATTACACATTCGTTTGTTTGGACAGAATATTTTAAATAAAATGGAAAACACAAGTAGGTATCTACTTTAAGAACTTTATTATTTACATATGTTTTGAAAAAAATAAATGTTTGTAATGTAATAATTTTTTAATTTGTTTCCTTTTTAGAGATAGTTATAGTCGTCACAAGACATTACTTTCGCTGTCAAATCAATTATGGCACTAAAAAACCGGGTACACATCAGCTAGCGGCAAATAACATAAATTATAATATCCATAATCATTTTAAAAATAAGTTTGTTAAAATTGAACAAAAGTGTACGTTTTCCATTTATACATGAAAATGAATAATCTTCTAATTTTTGTTGTTGTTTATTTTAATAATTTTTTTGTTATGAGTAGAATCCATATTTGTGTAAATACATATGTAATACATGGATGTTGTACATAAAAGCTAAATAAAAATTATAATTTAAATAAGAAAATGGAGAGTTATACATAGTAGGAAAGGGTAGATTTCATAAATGATAAACTTTGATCTATCTCCCCCCTGATGGTTCGTGCGGTCCTCAAATAAACTTCGTATAATAATGATAATTATTGGATGTTTTGTATAGCACCGTTTTTGTGAAAAATCACCTCGCCCTTGTACAAATATCACTTCCTATTCTTTATCTAATTAAGTACAAACAGATACAGAAATTCATACTTACCCGCAGCTGGCAGCTGGCAGGTCGCTTCAGATGAACACAATTTTATTAGAAAATTTAAGCATAGAGATGATATTTGTATAGTTGCTATTTTATCCTCCTTTTGATGTTGCATTTCATATGCGACCCTCCTTTTAATAAGTGTGTGCACCCCTGGTCTAGAAGGTCCTGGTGCACCGCCGCCGCCGTCGTGTTCGAACAAAACGATATCAGAAATGAAGCAAGGTGGATCTTGGTCACAACACGCGATAACAATAATTCTTTACAAGGTTATCTCAGTGATCTAGAGAAGATTAATTGTAGGCGTGGTACAGGAAGACGGTTTCGATACTTAGGGGACTGGTACAAGTGTAGTTCCGGCCTTGATCTTAGCCAACATCTGATGGGAACTGATAATCAGCGGCGGTTCGCGAACTCCTCATTCGGAGTTCAATTGGAAATTTAAAATAAAGTGAAGAAAAAAATCTGTATTATAAAAGTAGTACGGTGCTCTTTTTCATATTAAACGGTCTCCGTGGTTGAGTGGTTACGATCCTCGGTTACGAATCCGGAGGTCGCGAGTTCAAATCCCGGCGTGCGCAAGTTCTCGAAATTTATTTGATTGATTTGTGTTTTTTTTTTTAAATTTTTTATTGTATAATATTAATTATATATAGTGGGAACTTATACCCGCCAAGCCACTGCAAGTAGCTTGTCAGCAGGAGTTAAGTTCAACAATATTATATAATACAACAATAAATAAACATCATAATACAAATGTAGGGCAAAATTGGATCAATATACATAAGTTGGAAAATTTTTTTAAAAAGAAAATAATAAATAATGGAAAAAACATTACAGTTTTGTTATTGAGACACCAGAGTCCAATTTTATAACACCCATTTAAACAATATTATAAAAATAACAATATCATAAAAAATATCGAAATTATAATAGTACCAATATTATAAAAATATCGATATTATAAAAATATCAATATTATAAAAATATCAATGTTATAAAAATATCAATTATCATAAAAAATATCAAAATTATAAAAGTACCAATATTATTAAAATATCAATATTATAAAAATATCAATGTTATAAAAAAATAAATTTTCATAAAAAATATCAAATTTATAACAGTACCAATATTATAAAAATATCAATATTATAAAAATATCAATGTTATAAAAATGTCAATTATCATAAAAAATATCAAAATTATAATATATTTTGATAGAAAGCAGTCACTTTGTGGTTAGACATATTTAATGAAAATAAAACAATAACTTTGTTTATAACCACGAGAATTGATTTTCTCGTGGTTATAAACAAAGTTATTGTTTTATTTTCATCAAAATTATAATATTACCAATATTATAAAAAATATCAATATTATAAAAATATCAATATAATAAAAATATCAATGTTATAAAAATATCAATTATCATAAAAAATATCAAAATTATAAAAGTACCAATATTATAAAAAGATCATTATTATAAAAATATCAATATTATAAAAATATCAATGTTATAAAAATATCAATTATCATAAAAAATATCAAAATTATGAAAGTACCAATATTTTAAAAATATCATTATTATAAAAATATCAATACTATAAAAATATCAATATTAAAAAAATATCAATACTGTAAAAATATCAATATTATAAAAATATCAATACTATAAAAATATCAATATTATAAAAATATCAATATTATCAAAATACCAAAAATATAAATCATTTCACAATTTATTAATTAAAAATAATATATACTATATTTGCGGCACGTTCCATAGTGGTAGACACTTTCAGTATCACCCCGGTGAAAGACCACCATTCAGAATCGAAACGTTGCTTGGAATGGTTTTAGCCGTGTTTGGTGACCAGATCTGAATAGCCAGGTTCTTTTCCATCATCCTCTGCCTCATCTCCCTCCCTTCCCCTTTACCTTCTGCCTCACAATATACCCCAATTGGGGATGTCATGGTCGCACTGGCTCCAGACGGTTGGGAGCACTTGTGACTCTTGTGCGGAAATCATATAAAAAAGTATATATTTTACCCTCGATTAGAAGGAATTTCATCATATCACTGCACTAGAAATTAACGGCCTAGCAACAAGAAAATAATATAATATGGTTACAAAAATATCGTATAAAAATTTACCGTTCGCTTCTTTTTTAATCCAAAAATGTATCATCTTCAGTAATTAACTTATTTTAATAACACAACATAAAACACTTTGATACCCATATTTGCTACCCCACCCCTACAAATGTTGGTTTTATTCTCTTATCTTTCGTTATGAGAGTTCACTGCACAAACGCACTGTAAAACCGCCACTGGTGATAATGCACGGAAAGGCTTACGGAAGGCGCCATTGTTCAATTTGGGAGACGGGTATGGGTACCGCCGCCCCGGGAACCATTCATTGGATATCCAACACTTCTGCAATAGGTCATCCCCAGTGGTACGCTACGTTTAGTGGTTTTAGCAGGGGTGCCCGGATTCATGGGGTGAGGTTTGTCTAGTTCTTGGCGGCAGATGCGTCTGCCCACCAGCTGGATAGTGGGACGGATCGGGAGAGGCCAGTTGAGGGAGGCCCCTTGATCTTTTCAGCGGAACTGTCGACGCATTGTCTTGCACTGCAGTGGGAGAGGTGGATTAACACGTCCGTCACTCCTGGACACACTGAACTTTAGATTCTTACCCATCTCTAAAACCCTTTTCCTCCCCAGTACTTCCTCTCCTATATAACGATATTCTTCTAAAATACGTTTGAATCCACTTGTTAACCTTTCCTTTGCGATTCTAGAAAATTCCCCGAACTCCGGTGCTGTACGCTAAGTGTACAGGTAACATATTTAGATTTTTTTATTGAATAAAAATTAATATCGTAAATTTATTTATTATTTATTAATAATACATAATGTACAATAATGTATTAATAATGTTAATAATACATAATAATACATCTCTCTCTCTCTCTCTCTCTCTCTCTCTCTCTCTCTCTCTCTCTCTCTCTCTCTCTCTCTCTCTCTCTCTCTCTCTCTCTCCCTCTCTCTCTCTCCCTCTCTCTCTCACTATTCGTTTATTCACACGTTATCAATGCACGCAGACATACGTACATATATGATTTTCAACAAAGCTTTATTTTTGTTGCGTTCCATAAATATTTACTTGCCCAATACATAAATGTATTCCTGAGGAACACCCAAAACGTGAACTCTGTGTTCGGCATGTTTACAGAGATATTGAAATAATTAGAGATATGTCAAATCAGTTGACAGCGCCGGCAAGGAAAGCTTTTAGAAAGAACCACACCCCTCGATTCAGTCTCAAAAATACAAATATTAATAAATATTTATTATCACCCGACACTCCCAATGTCTCCTACCTGCTAATTACTGCCGCGTGACGTCACCGCCCGTAACACATGGCCCACCGCTCACTGTGTTAATTATACCTGATGCAACGTATCACTCACTAGCTCATTACTCGGCTTGTTCTTTTGCTTGCTGCTTGCTGTCAGTTCCCAGTGACGTAATAAGTTAGTGTTTTGATTATTTTTAATGTCCACGGAATCCATACAGCGTTTATTTTTCGACAGGTCGTAGTATATTTAGCAGGGCGAAGAAAGATCTGAAAGTATTTTATCAACGGATCTGTCCACACTTGGCTATTGCAGTAGGTACCGTTTATGAAGACCTACTTGGTCGTAAATATATATGCGAACCTATGTAAAGTATAGCTGTGTTAATAGCTGTCATTAATTTTAAGGTGGTAAAGTAGTAAATATTTTTTTTACTTTTAAACTTATGCGTTCATAATTTTCTAATGAACAAAATTTGCGCTTATATTTTTTTATCACTTTTAACAAGTTTATTTTAATTCTAATCAAGCCAAACTAGGAAAAGGTTCATTTTATCCAAAGCATATTTTTAGGTTTTCGTAATGTAAACGGATTCGTAGTAAAAATTAATCGAAACAATGATTTCGCTGATAGCTTCGCCTTAAGATCCAGCAATACCCTCCTGGTGGAAACTGAACATTGTTTGAAAATGAGATATGCTAATATGGGAGAGAGAGGGAGCACGCTAATATAAACAACGCTTAAGGCTTAAACGATCGTGTTTAAAATATTTAATAAAGCACGACATATTTGGAATAAATCATAAATAAGGCAATATGCATGTTTATAAAGCAATAAAAATTAATAAATACCTGCAACAATCATTATCGCGCAAACATTATACTAAAGCAAATTAAAAACAGGGACGAAATTTGGACGGCGTTTAAAATGATTTATTACCGGTAAAATCGATTTTGTTGAAAAATAATTAATAATTCTCTATTCTCGTATTCTATTCCAAATTCCGTAAGAACACCCGCCGACAAACAATTCATCTCAATATATAAATGCATTAAGTGGTAGCAACGTTTCGATTCTGAATGTGGTCTTTCACCGGGATGATTCTGAGAATATTCAAAAATATATATGTATATTTTAGTACATGAAACAGGCAATATGCCCAAAACTTACATGCATGAATGTGTACATAGCAATAATAATCAATAAGTACAATAAACAACAACAAACATTATCTCGCAAAAATGGTAATAAGAATGAAAAAGAAGTGAAAGATCGAAAACAAATTATAAGTAGGTACATAAACTTATTCCTTATTGTCACCTGTGCTGATGGTACACTGTTTTGGTACTTTATATTGAGTGTCTAATAAAGGACATCATCACATTATCAGCATGATAATTGTAGAACTTTTTTTTATGGATTATTCGTGTCATTAATAATGTATATTTCATTGTTAGAGCAGTGTATGATGTTGTAATTACTTAATGTCTGCGGAAAGGAGAGAAATATCCCGTATTTGTGTGATGGTCTCTAAAACTAAAATGTCTTTTATCCTCCTTGTTGATTTTCTTGTTGGTGTATTATTGTTAATTTGTGATAAAATGTTTGATGTATCAATTGATACATTTATACTTTTGTATAAAAGGAATACATCAGAAAGTTTATAGTGTGAAATTCGATCATTATTCGTTCCGAATTGATCAGATAAACCTTCACAGACTGGTTAATTTTGTTTTTATGGTTTCTATTCTATGATTATAATTCTCATAATTAGGAGACCAAATAGTGGATACGTATTCCAAATACTTTCCACAATCGTTTGTATAACGTTATTGTTAATTCTGCACTTTTAAAACAAATTGTGATTTGTGAGTTAATCCTAATATTTGTGATGCTTTTTTTAAACAGTATTTATCTATACGTTTATTAAAATTGAATGAAACGACGTTATTGATGTCATACGTATTTAAAAACATATTTCTATTCTTTGTGAAGGAAATTGCAGTGCATGTTTTTTTATTAAAATATAAATCATGAAGTGAAGACAAGTCTTTTTGCAAATAGATGCGATATTCTATTAATGCGGCAAATAGGAGATATTTTGAACATTTAATTGTTATCACTATGTCGTTAATAAAGATTAAAAACAGAAAGGGTCCAAGATGAGAGCCCTGTGGAATTCCCGATGTTTCCGTAAGACTTCTAACATATTAACAATTTAAAGAAATGCTGTGATTTTTTTCATACCTATCACACGTTATTTATTATAACCACACCTGTTATTTATATATTTTCGGAGCATATTTAGCGATTTTTCGAGGGAATTTCATATTTGTTATTACATTTTCAATTAGACATCTGAAAAGAGGTTATCTTAAAAAATAACATATATTTATTTTTAGAGTTTTCAAGAGAAGTAAACAATATGTTCATAGAAATTTTGAATGCGGAATATTAACCCGCCCGACTGCTCGCAGAGCGGCCAACCCATCATGTTATGGGCCTAGTTTGTTTGTTTTTTTTTTTTTTTTTACATGAATACCGCACAAGAGTCCCTACTGCTCCCAACCGTCTGGAGCCAGTGAGACTATGGCATCCCCAATTGGGGAATGTTGTGAGGCTGAAGGTATTGGGGAGGGAAAGGAGAAGGGGAAGAGGAAGGTGGGGAAATACCTGGCTATTCAGATCTGGTCACCAAACACGGCTAAATGCCATTTCAAGCAACGTTTCAATTCTGAATGGTGGTCTTTCACCAGGGCGATACTGAGAGTATCTTCCACTGCGGAACGTGCGCAAATATACTATATATTATTTTTAACTTAATTAATTTTGAAATAGCACAAATTAATTAAATAAAATTTACTTGCGCACGCCGGGATTTGAACCCGCGACCTTCGGATTCGTAGTCGAGAGCCTTACCCCTCGACCATGGATGTTTGTGGAATTCCATGAGATATTTTCGCTTCTGCCATCATTGCTCGGTGACATAAGCGATGCAATAATTGATTCGATGCTACAAATAATTAGTTCGGAGGTCAGGTCAATTCCGCTAATTAGAAGATGACACGGTGCCGTAATTAGTCGACCAGTAATTGGACAGCTAGGTTGTCTAGTTACTAGGTATAATGGCTGTGTGTAATAATTGATTTGCTCTCCTAATTTGGATCGGCCTAGGAATGTGCTCGACTCTGTATTTCGTAATATTGTCATGGTCCTCTGAACCATGGAGGTATACAAATGGAGTAAACATCATCGTTCGAAGTGTGGGCAGCAACATGCGAACACTTCATCATAGAGATAAAATGATTCAGTCGATTACAATGTTGTTCAGTTGAAATTGGTAACCCCTTTCATCGGTTTTCCCATAATCAATTGAATTTAATGTTAAAAAAACGCAAGGAGCACTCAAAGTTGTCACTCCGGTAACTCTAATCCTCCGGTGGCCAGCCGTTCGTTGAGTCTATTCGCAGTCGGAAGAATTTGGGCAACATCGACAGCCGCTTCACTCCTCTCCGTACTTCACGCGCGGAAACAATATTTTACGCTGATTTTGCAAGGAATTGAATTGTTCTCCACGCTAAGAGCTCAACTGTTTTGTGGAGATCATTATTCTAAATTACATTAGTTCAGTATAGTGGAAAATTTTAAGAGAAAACACAATATAAAAACAAATTCATCTCTATAAATGAGATGTATACCAAGTTAGAAGTTAACGGATGTCGCCAATTTTCATAACTATGGCTTAACCGCCCTATTCCTATGGACGTACCTGATACGCAAACTTTGATTGTACCATTCTGCGCTATCCCGTATCACGTACGCCCTTGAGAAAAATAATATATCTCATAACTACAAACCGTAATATTCACGCGCGCGTCCCCACAACACGGGATATCAAGTCTAAAAAAGTAGTTCTTCAAAGACGTTTGTTTGACAAAATATTATCAGGTATGGGTATGACTAACATTGTATTCATAATCTGGACCAAAAAAAAAGTGATTATTTTTTGCCTATTTTTCATAAAATTACCTGAAGGTAGGGCGGTTAAAGTCAAAATATTGTATCTTCTTAATCCTTCCCTTATGGGACTAGAAAATCCCTGGAGTCCAGTTCTGTACACTCAGTGTACAGTGGACGCATATAAAAGCAAGTCGTCTCAATGTGTCCTGTCGTCAAATCACAGTTTGAAAATGACTTTGGACGCTCAAACTGCTGTCACAATAATAAAATAAAAAAACTCAACACATGCAGAACTTGAGACTGGTCAGTGGCTGAATTGGTAGCGCGTCGGCTTCCCACCCAGGCGCCATGAATTCAATTCCCCAACTGGCTAAGTCCTCTATTCCGACACAGGCAACATATTCCGCACCGTGTGATAGTAGCAGGAAATTTTCAAATATTGTCAGGTTATTCATAACCCGGGAATGTTAAGTCTTTCTTAAAAAACATTTAATACTAAGCAAATTATAAAACATTTATAAAAGGGTCAAATTAAATACTACTGTAAACAAGCCGAACCTTTTAACTTATTTTCCGTTTTCCTTAAATTGGCGGCATGCCTACCTCTCACACCCCCCCCCCCAAAAGTAAGGGGTTCAAAGGAAGGTTTCTTCCCCTCGCATGTTAGGGCATCTCTAATGTATCTTTTGCTCTGTGAGTTCTACGAATTAAATACAATAATAATGAATAAATTAATAGATTTTACTTTGTTTAAACTACTGTTTTTAATATATAAATATCTATATGTTTCAGAAGCAAAGCTCCCCTCATCAGTATAAACAATTTTCAAAAAATATTGATAAATATAGAACAACAATTATTAATTCCCTCCATTTTTGTCTACATTTTCTTGACCGACAACTTTTTATTGTTGCGGAATGCGATATACGAGTACCCGTTCTTGTAAATGCCTTTCCGTATTTTTATTTATCAATAATCACTGTATATATCGGTTAAAAGATGACCCGTTTGATTAGAAAGATATAGATAAACCGGCTAGTGTCAATAAATCTATGAATCATCTATGAACAATCCCACGTGGAATGTTATCGACGTCTTGTTATCTTGGCGTCAATGACCTTTCCACATTGAAGAGTTGTTAGATTACATTTTAATCGGAAGAGATAAAAACTATTTGTCGTCTTTCCCATGAATTTTGGAATACTAACAACATTAAGGATTCCAGTGAAAAATATAATAAAACGGCTTTAAAAGTAAGTATTCATATAGATCAGTTAATATTTAACTAGCTGAATAGGTAGAATTTATAAATCGGAATGAACGAAGAAAGGAGTGTAAGAGGAATGTATGACGCGAATGTGAATGGAAGAAGAAGCCGGGGACGCCCGAGGAAGACATGGCACGATCAAGTGAATCAATTTAGCGCCCTTTTGGGTGATTTTCCCACGAAAACGGCGCTATAGAAGTAATCCAACTATTATTATTATTATTAAACACTGTGAATGAATCAACAAGTGTATGCCAAGATCAAGTTGTTTGGCGATTCGTCCTCTCTGCCTACCCCTGCGGAGAAACGCCGTGATGGTTAGTTAGTTAAAAGGGAATAAAAAATCAGTTCATCGAAACACCTTGTTATGTTGGTACCATTGTATTTGGAACATTTGACGTCACGTGCGCATTATGTTTTTGTATTAGTGTCTGAATTTTTATTTTTATCTTTTGTTTTCTATTTTTAAAATGTATTTTTTTTTTAGTTTTTTCCAAATTTACACTTAATTTGGGCGACTTTAGGCTCTATAATTGTTGTTCAATATAATAAACTATTATTCGTGAAAGAAATTAGAGTATTCACCAGCGAACAAATGATCAAAGCGAATATTATGATAATGTTAATGCTCAATACTATTATTATTCTTCGAGTTGAAGTTTCTAAAAAGGTGCATAATTTTATTACTTATGTTTAGTCATGGTTTATTATGAATAGAATAAAGAATTATGTACGGGAAAGTTCGTCCTTGTTTTGACATTTTACATTCTGACCCCAAAACTCAGATTTGTAGCGTTTAGATGGGCTTTGAAAATTTGAAACTTTGAAAACTATGAAAAAAACTTTTAAAAAAAAAACTAATTATACTGGTATTTGTTGGAACAGTACTATTTATAAAAAAAAAATAATTGGACTGGAGTTCCTCATTACTGTCATTGGAAAATTATCATCGCATGTTTATGGATTAGTCGGGAGGTAATAACAGGCTAATCTCATATGTAGAAATACGTAGAATTTATAAATCGTCAATCAAAAATGAATTAAAAAATCATTTCATTAAAACACGCTGTGGTAGATGTCTAATTTTGACACCTCTTTCGTGATTTCGAACTATTTTTCTTCTCGTAGTAGTTTTTTTTCTCGTGGTATTTACCCATTTTATATCTTTCTCCTGGTAAGTACTTATTTTATGTATTTATTGTATTATATACGCCCTATATGGACTTTTACATATATATTTAGTTATAGTTAACAGGTGCGAAACACATCACAGTAGGTACATAGATAAAATAACGAACAAATACAGAAATAACATAGTTTAAGTACCATTCCAAGTGATTAGTTCTGGAGGCGAATATTCTAAACAAATCTCACATTCACTGATACTTATACTCTAGACATATATATATATTAATAATTGTTGAGGATGTACGCAATAATCGTCTGTTTGTGTTTATATTCCGAGCTAGTGGTGGGCGAAGCGGCTCGGTTTAGTGAGCCGGATCACTAAATCAGCTCTTTGTAGTGTATCTGTTCGGTGATTCGGCTCGATTGAACGACGGTTCGCGTCCCCCCGCACCATTCACTCTCCCTCGCTCCTAAAGACATTCTTACACGACACTTTTTTCGTCCAGTTTTCATGTGGGTTGTCTTTACAGAGAGCTGATATAGTGATCCGGCTCACTAAACCGAACCGCTTCGCCCACCACTATCCGAGCAGTTGAACATATCTACTATGTCTGAATATGTATTACCTTCTGCGTGGATTCTAGGTAGCAATGAAATTTTGAATGACTCTGTCCTGAAATTATTGTTACAATTTATGTTCAAATATTAAATTTAATTAAGCTGACAATATCACAGGGCTGTCTATAAAACCCTTAACAATGTTGAAAATAAAAGTTAGGTCAGAAAGAAGTCTTCTATCTGAGAGTTTTAGTAATTTTAGTTCTTTCATTAAGTAATATAATAATCATAATAACAAAGCATTTATATAGCGCAGTTTTGTGTTATTTCACTTCAAGTAATTGTAATTTATAGTTTCAACAGGTAATCCGAGCTTATAGTTGCATATACATATCTTGATGCCCTCTCCGTAGTAGATACCTATTTTTTTATTTCTTCCTCGTGGTACGTACATGTTTTATACCTTTCTCGTGATAGGTATACATTTTTATTCCTTTCGCTAGGTATATATCTTTGTTGTGGTTTTCTCCTGGTTATTATTTAAGTTTTTCTAATGCCACGTTCCTACTTATTTTTTCCCACTCTTTATTTTGTCCATTTTAACTAACTTCTATTATATTAACCCGATTATAAATTTGGTAAATGAATCTATCAATAAAACATTCAGTTCAAGAATCCATCAAGTTTTGTTTCCTCCAGCTTTGTGCGTGAGCTAATCCCGATGATGGACGTCCGTCAGGGTTAAAAATAACCCTCGGTTTTACTAGCGGCGTATTCGAAGGAACTTATCGCCGTCATAGTTAAACGCTTGACTAACTGTTTCTAGAAATATGCCCACAAATACCCTATTTTTAATTTTCGAATTTAGACAGTAATCAAGACACCACGGAAGACACGGCTTCCTTCTGGCGAATCAAATATTTACGTAGGTGTTGTATTTTATCCTCGTGATAAATGAAAACTACTTAACAGCGAAACACGGTGCAATTTAATTAAGGGAGATACTCAAATTATCTCTAACTCTCCTTTTTAAATTAAGGTAGTATTCGATCTGAGTAGTGACCTGACCTTGGAAGCTTCCAACAGTGAAGCTACCTAACTGCTTCACCGACAGTTGTTGCTACCAGTCATTAATACCATCTATATAGAAATCCTAAAACTAAATACCACAGTAGGTTAATTTATTTATTTACAGTCAATAACCAAACATTTAAAAAGCATGTGAATGTACTAGTAAATATACATATTTTCATATGAAGCGGTAACTTGGTGATATGACATTATAAAAAAATACTCGTCTATGGAACAAGCTTACAAGTTCAGAGCACTTACGTATTTTTATAGGAAAGTGTATGATTGGTGGTCTGTCAGCAAGATAATATTGAGAGTATTTTCCACTGTTTACTTGCACATTACAATATTTACAACACGTACCTACCTCCCGATCTTCCTCTACATCTCCTCCTTCACTTTTACCTTTTCCTTCCGCAATAAACATTCCAATTCAGTCAATGTTTCGATTATTAATCGCATTCTTCAGGACAACATTGAGAGCTCTTTCCACTATTGGCTTTCACATTCTATTATCATCTAAAACATCTCATTGGGAGTTCAATCGGAGATTAAAAGGTGAAGAAAAAATTACCTCATCCTATGTTGGTCTTTTCCATATTAAATATATTTTTCCCTAGATCTAATGTATTGTCGTAGGTTATAAAAAAATGCGAAAATCACAATAATTTACGCAAGAAACTGGTCGTTTTGTTACATAAAAAAAGTAACATCTTTATTGCCTAATTAACTTTTTTTTAAAAACAACTTAACGATAATCACAGAGAAAATATCTACTGATGTAATAAATATCAAAATACTGTTCCCTACAAATTTGGTGACAAATCCCATAGTCGCTGCGCACTCGGGCAGCTAACGGATTCCCAAAGTTTACACGCTTCCATGTTTTGCCACTGGAGCGCCACTAATATATTTTGTATAAACAATTACTTAGAACAGAAAGTCCTATAGTTGCTGATTTAATAACGCACGTATAGGATTCTTTCGGGCACGTTCTCAGGCAATATTAATGCGGAGCGGTGGATTATTTCTTTACAGAATTATGAGTAGCGCGCTGTTTAAAGTGTGGTAAAATTATAATACAAGTTTATTGTATGGTAGTTCACTTCACAAACGCACTTTAGAGAAAACCAATCTTGCTCTTCCTCTTCAACAGTATTTTTCTTCCGCCTCGCAACGCTCCCAATCGTTAGCCGCATAGTTTAAAATAGATTCTTGTATGATGTCACGTGAAAATAAAATATAATTTCTTAAATAGTGATTTTATTGTCGATATTGACAGGCCTCTCATTCTTCGCCCGAAGGTCACGGAACATAGGCCACGCATATTTTCTTTGCTTTTCAATTAATGTTATACACATCATAAAGTCGCGTGGAAGGCTGCCAAGTCTCGGTCCGAGAAGAAGTTGGTTGGTTTTTATAGCCACTGTTATGGTTGGTGCCCGGTCGCCTCGTGAGTTAGTCACGCTTGCAGAAAGACACGGTCCACGGTTCGAAGACCGCCCGGCGCCGATCGGACATAGAATATAATAGATTAAGCAGTCTTAAGGCGATCCGATGCTAAGTTATTTAAAATATTTTTTCCAATGTGTGTACATTGATTGTTATTATTGCGCTACATTTGTATGATGATTGTTATTTATTGTTGTATTATATAATACAACATATTATATGTATTATATGTTGTATTATATATATATATAATATGTTGTATTATATATATATATAATATGTTGTATTATACAACATATTATATAATACAACATATTATATAATACTAGGTTTTGCCTATTGCAGTCCTGCAATTGGTTTGTATTTTTTTAGAATATGTTGTAATGTGGATGAAGCAAGGAGTTTGTGTGTTGAAAATAATTTTAGGAAAAATATTTCTACTCACCCTCCTACTCCTACCCCTACACCTACCCCTACCCCTACCCCTACCCCTACCCCTACCCATACCCCTATTCCTACTCCTACTCCTACTTCTACTCCAACTCCTACTCCTACCCATGCTTCTACTTCTACTCCTACTCCTACCTCTACTCCTACTCCTACTCCTACTCCTACCCTACCACTGCCCCTATTTGGTTCTTTGTGAGCCTTTTCTCGTATAATATTGTTGAACTAAACTCCTGCTGACAAGCTACTTGCAGAGACCTAGCGGGTACAAGTTCCCATTGTATGTAATTAATATTATGCAATTAAAAAAATCATGCTTTATTTGTTTCGAATATTTGAATGCCTACAAATATTAAAAATATTTTTTTTGCTATATTATATTTAAATCTAAGACTTGTGATATTTTTTGGTCAATGTAGAGCATTTAATGCTTTAATTAAATACTGCGAGTAGAATACATCTTGCCCTTTGCAGTAACTGATCATTTTTTTAATTAAGTCAATTTATAACCCTAGAAAAAGTAAAGATTCAGGTCTATAAAAAATGTTTTGAAGTGTAAAATCTCCTACTTACGAACATATTTTTCGGTTTGTGTATTAAAATAAGGTGGCAAATTATGTTTTTTTACAACATACCCGGAAAACATTTGAATATTTGTGCATTAAACGAATTGCATAGCCCGGAGTGCAGCAAGCTGACACGAATGACACTATATACTCGTATATATATTTTTTAAATCCATAGATTCAGTAAACAAACACAATGTAGTCTGCTTTCCAGAGGGTAATAAACCAACCCGAAAGTGGTTTTTAAAACATAATAGTAAAGCAGTACCCTCAGCAAAGAAACAAATTTCAAGTCATAAATAAAAAAAATATATAATAGAAAGCAGTGGGACTTACTCCTGACATCGATGATACCATAGATATATATATATATATATATACAATAGATTTAGTTTTAATTGCGCCAGTCTGACGATGCCCGTGATAGCGTGAAACCGGTCCGGTCGAAAATAAATAAGTGGAAAAAAGTTACAAAGGTTTTTTTTTTATTAAATTACGAATCCGAAGGTCGCGGGTTCAAATCCCTAGTAAATTTTATTTAATTAATTTGTGCTGTTTCACAATTAATTCATTTAAAAATAATGTGTAGTATATTTGCGCACGTTCCAGAGTGGAAGATACTCTCAGTATCGCCCTGGTGAAAGACCACCATTCAGAATTGAAACGTTGCTTGAAATGGCTTATAGCCGTGTTTGGTGACCAGATTTGAATAGTTAGGTATTTCCCCACCTTCCTCTTACCCTTATCCTTTCCATCCTCAATGCCTTCAGCCTCACAACATTCCCCAATAGGAGATGCCATAGTCTCATTGGCTCCAGACGGTTGGGAGCAGTTGGGACTCTTGTGAGGTATTCATATAAAAAAAAATCATTTAAGCTTATACATATTCTGAAAAGGAGGGATTTTTGTCGTTTGACCTTTGGTTTACATGCTGAACATCTTTTATAGAAGTTTTTCTTGTTTGGGTCTACGTTTAATGCATTTTAAAAGAATCGTTTTATAAAAATCAAAATCTAGATATTTTGTTTGGAATCTGACATTCCGAACGTTAAGAAGCAACGTCATTTAATGGTTCGACCTTGTACATAATGATGATTGGTATTTTTAATGGGTTTTATTTTATAAGAGTATGCTACCAAATGTTGTTTCTGAAAATGAATACGCTGTCCGGAAACCAGCGATACAAGTAGTATAATAGCTGGTAAGTAATAGCTGGGGGAATCTTTGTTGATTTGTTGAACGATCAAGAGGTTATGATATTTCTTATTGGGGATTTTCTAATAATAATAATCGGATGATTTTTATAGCGCCGTTTTTGTGAAAAATCACCTCAAGGGCGCTGTACAAATTACCAGTATCCGCTTTCTTAAGAGGAACGGCTGCGCGGCCTGTTTCATACAAAACTTAATTTTGGATTTGAGACCAAAATACTCACCTAAACCTAATGTACTTTTTTCATCAAAAAGTATAGTAAATATCTAATATGGATGAGAAGTCATTCATTTATTTATTTTTGTTTTATATTGTTAAATATAGGCATGCCATTAAAGGAATGGATTTTTAGGGGGACTCTTAATAATTATTTGGGGGTTAACGGTGATTATAAAAAAAAGTTTTTCTCCATCTTCTTTGAAAATATAATGAAATAAAAATGAAAATATTAAATGAAGTATTATGGTGGACTTTAAATTAAATTGAAAATGACAAATTTACGTTGCAACACAAATTTGCCGTACATAATTTAAAATATCGAGCCGAAAAAACGTTTCTTTTATGTTTTGTTTTTGTATTTTTATTTAAGTAATCGTATTTATATGGCAAATATGATAATTTAAAAAAAAAAACCGCAAATAATTTTATAAGTTGCCTCTAAAATTATGAAAATTGATGTTTTTTCATGGCATATACTTTAAAATTTAAAACAAAAATAAATAAAAAAATACTTCTCATTCGTACTAGATATTTACTAAACTTTTAATTTAAAAAAATATATCATTCAGTCTGGATGGGTACTTTAACCTCAAACCCAAAATTAAATTATGTATGAAACAGGTAGCGCAGCCGTTCCTCTTAACCGGTCTCTGTGTTTCATCCTCCTTACAGCATCGATATTTCCAAGACCCAGCATACTCCCAAGGCCTCCTGTGTGGACTTAAAAACATGGTTTGGGTTAATTGTTATTGTGCTTAATACCGCTCTCCTTCAAAAATCACAACACCAATAATAAATTTAAATATCAAATAAACCGCTGGATACGTTACATAGCTAGAAAATAGAAAATATATCGACACCAAATACAGACTAACAGCGAAACCACTGTTTCTGCACCACCTCACCTTACAATTTTTTTTCACATTAATTTAATTCCATATTTTGTAAATGAAATTCTCAGCATGGGAAATTCCAGTAAGGATATAATAATAATATTTTTTGTAATTAAAAAGATAATAGAATATTATTATTATTCGTTGAACTAAATATATATATTTTTTAAATTTTAATGCTAATGAAATTTAATAATTTTGTCACTAAATTCTGCAAGTATTTTGTTATTTATTATTGTGACAGCTGTTTCGGTGTTCAAAGCCAACTTCATGATTAGAGTGTTTGAAAATTTGTTTAAACGCCAAACAGCTATCACAATAATAAGACTAAAATACTAGCGGAACTTAATAATAACATTATTTAATTTGAATTACTTCAAATAAAAATAAATAGCTATCTACCTAACCATTCCGTCAAACAACTCGATCTTGGCACATACTCATTGGTTTATTTACATTCATACATCCTCTCATACATACTCTTTTATTATTCTGAGTCTTGACATGGCCCGACTCAAGTATTTGTTTCAATTGATCGTGTATTGTCTCACTCGGGCGTCTCCGAATTCTTCCATTCACATTCGCTTCATATATTCTCCCTACCCTACTTTTTTTTTTTAAATACTTACATACCATGTTTACGAATAACCTGACAATATTTGAAAATCTCCTACTATCATCACAGTAAGCGGAAGATGTTGCTTGTGTAGTGACGGAGGGCTTGGCCAGCCGAGGAATTGAATTCACGACGCCTGGGTGAAACCCTGAAGCCATGCCAACTCAGCCACTGACCCTTTCTTTGTTTAACCGCTCTACATGCCCAAACCATTTCTTAATCTTACTCATTACGATCAGCCTTGCATTCTTTGACAATCTCAACATTTTTCTCACGCATGTAAAAAAAAATTAAGAAAAGAGATTTATTTTAATTAATTATCAAGATCAACAGTATCCTGAAAGTATGATATTATGAGGTATATCTTTCCTTGCGTCATGATGTTGGTTGCAAAATCTTAAGAATCTCACAAACATGACTAACCAGCTGTCGGGGGATATTGATGAATCCATTCACTCTTAATTAAAAATATATCATAATCTAATCATAATGTAAACTCCTACTCAATTTCTTTATATACAGGATTTAATCGGACGTCCCCGACAGATTCGCTGGTAAAGCGAATTTTAAGCATGTTTAAAGTTTAAAAAGTCAATGCCCTTTTCTTGAATAAAACAAATAATTAATCATTGAAGAAGATAATATTAACACATCCTAAATAAACCACGAAACCGAAAAAACAACAGAAAATAAAAAGATTTCAGTCGCATCTGGGACTCGATCCCAGGACCTCTACCTATCCGGGGTAACCGCTTAACCAACTTAGCTAATGAGACCAGTTCAATTTACGCCATTTACACCGATATCATACTTCAAGTTCAAGACTTGTTAATATTATCCTCCATTTTTATAAATCCCATATTATTGGCTGCTATCCTTATGATGATTGCAAAGTTTCATCAGGAACTCAATTGCAATCGGAATAGAGTCTCGGATATACCTGCATAGTGCACATAATGTTTGGCTAGTAGGGCCCGGACCAGTTATGCAATTCAAAATTTATTTCCTGGTGGTTCCGGCCCCATACAAGTGCCGATAATATATACAATTAATTGATTCTTAAAACCAGACACAATACAATTTAATCAATTAAAAAGGAGGCAAGACGTCCGACACAGCAAGTAAAAATTGTTGGTTTTCGTTAATCAATTGCTGGCATATTTTTTCCTTGGATTTTACGTGTCCAATCTTACGCCTTTTGACTAACCATATTTTCGCTCAATATTTTCTTTTACAAATCCGATTATTTTGTACTGTCAATAAAGTCACTGCTAATCCGATTCTTTGTAATTTTGAAAGAGACGGATCCCTGACACTTTGTTGGTAGCGGGATGCCTACATGTTCACAGAACAAAGTCAATCAAAATTGAACACAAGTATTTTTTCATTCCTGTTCATCAAATCGCAATGTAGACATAGATGGTTGGTCCTGGTTACGTTTCTTCTTGTGAATAGGTGTGACATGTTTCAATCAGTATCGACTGGTACAATAATACATATTTTTGACAGGGACATACGACCACAAATACATGGATGTTCAATTAACAAAATAATATCCCGAGTTCCCTAGGTTAGGGTTAGGTTAGTGATGTTATGGCGAAAAAATAATATTTTAATATAAATTGTAGGCGCCAGTATCCGTTACTGCCATTCGAATTGTGAATTGTACTGAATTGTGATTCGTGACGTCACCGGAATACTTTTTATCCAAGTTCACTTTGAAAGCTCATATCTTTGAAGATATCGAAAAACGAATTTTAATGTCGTTATTAACTCAAAATAAATAATACTTTTTTGATAATATTAACAACTCGAAAAAGAAACATGAAACCGACAATACACAGAAAAGAGAAAGATAACGGTGGCAGATGGGACTCGAACCCAGGACCACTGAGCTACGGCTGCCCCAATCCGTCTTTTTTATCGGTATCATTCTTCGATTTCTAAGAACTGTCGATATCATCTTCAATTCTTTTCCATATATTTTTGGCTGCTACGCTTTTATCGTGACTGCAAGATTCTACCCGAATTTATTTGTATTCCTTTAGATAGTGTCTCGGATGTACCTATTTGATTTTTATTTATATGGGGCATCTGTTGACATATTCTACAAGTGTAGGATTTTGGGGAGTTGTTAATATTCTTATACTTAGTCTTCTATGATTAAAAAATATTACAATGGGGTTTACTGTGATTGTGGGTCAGATGATACTCTGGACCATAATTTCTTTGAGTGTCCTATCAATGACCAATTTCCGAACTTTATGCATGAATTGGTAAAATTAAAAATTAAATCCCTACCAGTATTCCCCGCCTTCTATTCTCTACTCCCCCCAAATTAACAATTTATTAGCAAAGTATATTTATAAAAATGGTATTAAAATTTAAGAAATCGGGGATTGTAAACACATAAATTTACACTGCAACTTATTTGCTTCAATTTTATTTGCCCAAATATCAAGAACAATCTGAACTATTAAAATCTAACTGATTAAACATGGCCAAGATCGCCCTTAATGGGTGAAAGCCATAAAATAACAACAACAAAAAACAATGACTTTTTTTACATGAATACCGCACAAGAGTCCCAACTGCTCCCAACCGTCTGGAGCCAGCGAGACTATGGTATCCCCAATTGGGGAATGTTGTGAGGCTGAAGGTATTAGGGGAGGGGAAGTAGAAGAGGAAGGGGAAGGTGGGGACATACCTGGCTATTCAGATCACAACGATCAAACACGGCTAAAAGCCATTTCAAGCAACGTTTCAATTCTGAATGGTGGTCTGTCACCAGGGCGATACTGAGAGTATCTTTCACTCTGGAACGTGCGCAAATATACTATATATTATTTTTAAATGAATTAATTGTGAAACAGCACAAATTAATTAAATAAAAAAATACTTGCGCACGCCGGAATTTGAACCCGCGACCTTCGGATTCGTAGTCGAGACCCTTACCCCTCGACCATGGAGGCCGTTAAAAGTTATTACTTCAATAAGTAAAAACACTAATACAATTGAGATAACATCATTTAACATCGACAGTTTGTTTCTTTTGCGTCATTTGCATCCTGTATGTATATATAATTATGATATTCCACTTTTCTCATGAATGCTACTTCATTGAATGAAATGCCGTAATCTTTCTAGCAAATATTGATTCATCTGAACACACATTTGCGTCGGTAGTTGGAAGTTACGCTCGTATATACACATATATTTCATAACAGTGACCTCGTTTCTACGATTTGCCAATATCACTTATAGATACCACCTGTGCATTGCTAAAAGCAAAACCCATTCATACAACATTCCGAAGATTATCATCCCATCACTCCTCTACACACAATAACACCAAACTGCAGTGGTGGGTGACACTGGAGAGGTTAACCGATAAAATTGTTTATTTTCCTCATTCGGTATACCCGGCCTTGCTCGGGATTTTTTGTTGTTGAAATAAAGTTATGAAGTTGTGAATTCTTGCTTGTCATTAGGGTGCCATAATTGATTTGACAGCGAAAGTAACTGTCTCCAAATAGAGAAACATTCATTTGAATATTTTATTTCATTCCAAAGATTTATTTTTTCAAAATATATCTAAATCATAAAGTTCTTAAGTAGGTACCTACTCGTGTTTTCCATTTTGAAAATATTCTACCCAAAAAACCCGTCTACTTTTGAATATGGAGTCTGTGGCTAACCATAGTGTTAAATCTATGGGCTAACCTAAATGAAACACGGCAGGTTCAATGTTTTTTATACTAATTTTAAAACGTTATAGCAACAGTTTTTTATACTGGATTTCATTAAAACTACTTTCTAAACCTTCTCGGTACTAATAAAAACAAACTGTGCCATATTCAGCGAAACCGGTAGGGTAATTTTCGAGAACATCGAGGACAAACAAACAAATAACGCGAATTTCACCAAAATAACGCGAATTTCGCTGAAAAACTCCACCACTTAATCCTAAAATATAACGCGAATTTTTCAGGTCCCTAGCAATAAATCCTTCATTTCAACTGTGGCCAACTTTTCTTAGCTATCTTTGTTTTATTTTTTATTTATTTTCAATACATATTTATTCTATAATAACGATTGGTATTCACTTTGTGGCGTCATTATTAATAAAGGAATTTAAAAAAATGTTATTCACCACTTTATTAATATACACGGATATCTATCTACATGTTTCGATAGGGATGCTTTCTTCATCAGGAATATATCGAATACTAAAAATAATAATTTCAAGTATATATTAATACATGCAATGTTTTTCTTAGTCCACCTCACTGGGGGTTCCTGTGCTGAGGCGGACCGAGTTTTATTTAAAAACTGGTTATTTTTAAGCTCCTACGAAGTTCTTTTCAAGATCCTGGATTGCATTCCTCTTCTTTGATTTCTTTGGGCCAGGTTTTCATTTGGTTTTTGAAATCATTTATTTTTTCATGGTCGGTGAAAGTTAATTATACAGCTTAGTGGAGAGATATTTATAATTCCTTTGTCGAAAAGCAGTTTTAAATTAAGGAATATTCATGATGTCATTTTGGTTCGTTCTTGTGCTGTTAAAATTAAGTTTCTTCGTTTTATTTTAACTTTTAAATGTTTGTTTAAAACATTCTTGGCATAGATATTTCGGATGTTTGGTGTTGCAAAAGAATTGAAAAAAATTCTTTTGTTGGCGTTCTTATGGGGACTTTTAAAATCTTAATTCTATAATTAAAAATTGTCCATTTTTGGTTTGTTTTGGTCAACTTTCTGAATTATTATTATTTAGAAACCAGGCTTTTACAAATACTATGTATATAAAATGCAGTTTATATTGTGTGTTAGGCCATCTCTATGCATTATTTGCTCTGTGGCAGTAATATTATAATTTAAGTGAGTCTTGTTCGCCGTAATATTTCTTTGAATGACAAAAAATGGTCAACCAACTATCTATATAAATATAGCTTGTTTATTATGTAGGTTGAGTCACTCGTTCACGTGTGTTTAATGGGACCGCTTTCGGTCCGCGGTGCACAGGTGAAACGCCTCTGGCTAAGCCGAGTCACTAATCTGTTTACTATCAACGGAAGTTGCAATCAATGTTCGACCCGCGTTTTGCGAAAAATGCAGTAAAATACAGGTGCGGCCAATGGGTGGGTCCTACTGGAACGCAAATATTATCGTTACCACCTGTTTATTACCCAGTTTTTTTACAATCCATCATAAATCACACAAATATTAAAAGATTACCTCGTTTCCATGTTTTCTTGATAGTTTACAATCTCCGAAGAAGAAGGGGCGTGTCTGTGTGCTCGATGCCAACTTGTATTTTCCTTTCAGTTTTTTTTACGATAAATCACACAAATTCATTTCTATGATTACTTACAGTCACTGAAGAAAAGAGAAGTTTTATTTTCATTAGAAGCAATCACTCTGTGGTTTGACATCATATTAAATACAACAAACACTTTGTTGAAACCACTAATACTTTTTATTTCTCGCCAACCGGTTTCACTCAGCTCAACCTTCGTCAGGGCGTATATAATAACTAAATAATAATACAGAGAATCGGTTCTTAAATCTCAATAAAAATAAAAATAATTAATAATTAAAAATTGAATTCTTTAGACTTTTATAAAAAGTCAATAGATAATAATAATAATAGTTGGATGATTTGTATATCGCCGTTTTTGTGAAAAATCACCTCAAGGGCGTATAAATAAAAAAAGTCTCATATAAATAAATGTCGGATGTAAATCCGAGACACTGTTTAAGTTTGCAATTGAGTTCGGGTAGAACTTTGTAAGCATCATAAAAATAGCTGCCAATAATATGAGATTAAAAATGGAAGATAATATTCACAAATCTTGAATTTGAGATATGATATCGATGAAGATGACACAAATTGAACTTGTCTCATTAGCTAAGTCGGTTGAGCGTTGCCCCGGATAGGCAGAGGACCTGGGTTCGAGTTCCAGATGCGACTGAAATATTTTTAGTTTCTGTCCTATTGTCCGGTTTCATCTTTCATTTAGGTTATGTTAATATTATTTTCTTCAATGATTAAATATTAATTTAACTCAAGTTTAATATACACTTTATATGTACGCATATCTTTTACTTTTATATCCTTCGTGAACTTTTGTTCTTTATATACTCTCTGATGTCATTGTACGATCTAATGCCACATTTAATAGTTACCTTTTTAAAATTATTTTTACTTGGTTCTTATACTCATGGTTAACTGTGACATGCAATTATTGTTTATAGTATATTTATACCGCTGATAGATATTAAATAAATAAATATTTATTGGAAATGCGAAACATTTGAATATTCGCAATCTCATGTTTATTTTTATTTTACGAAGTCATAACAATTATCTCCGTTCTCGTAGCGTTGTTTTCCATAGCGTTATATCGCCAATCCTGACCCCGTTAGCTGTGGATGTACACAATATGAGTGCATCCATCCATTGTTTCAACATTTAATTACTTTACTTTATATTAGCTAGGCCTGTGCTTGGTGATATGATATTTAATCCCGCTTCGACAAATATATTAATTTTATATTTTTCGTATTATTTTATTTTACAATACCGTTAATAAACATCGTCTTCTTCCCCTTGTCCTATTCTGGTCGGGATCGTCACTTCTAAAGATCGCCTCCAGGCGTCCCTATCCTGGACTATATCTAAATAGCTAACCATCAATCCGTGTCTCCGCAGGGGTGGGTAGATAGAACGGACCGCCAAATAACTTGAATTTGGCACACACTTCTTGTTTCATTCACATTCATACATCGTCTCATACATATCTACTCTTTTGTTATTCTGACTCTTGATATGATCCGACTCGAGTATTTGGTTCACTTGATCTTGCCATGTATTCCTTCCTTTTACATTCGCTTCATATATTCTCCTTACACTCCTTTCTTCGTTCATCTGTTCTTCATGCCCAAATCACCTAAGCGTTCCTTTCTTAGTCTTACCCATTACGCTTACATCAATCAGCCTTGCATTATTTTTCAAATTTTAACATTTTTCACACGGTCATACATGGTTTTATCATACGTACGCCTCTAGGATATCATGTCTACAGCATTCAGTCTACTTTCATTCTTCATCTGCCAGTTCCGTGCCTCACTGTGAACTGCTAGCTTCTCTTCTTTGGACATTTTTTTTGTTAGCGCCAACCGCGTTCAGTCCTCCGTTAATGGAGTTGCCTGTATTCACCCTTCTTTCAATATCGCTATCAGTCTTTCCATCTCTCGTAAACACGTTTCTCAAATACATAAACTCTTCGACCTTCTTCAAATATTCATCACTCACGACTTATATTGCACTCTGTTTTCGTACTCTGTCTTTCAAATACCGTGACTGTAGACTTACTTACATTCGTCATTAGGTCATTCTTCATACATGCTTCGTTCATCCCATATGCGAGAGACTGGATATTCCATACTGTTACCAATCAGCACAGCATCATCAGCATACAACGGAAAACAAATTTCAATTATGTTGTTCGTCAACATATTTCGGATTACTCAATCTATATATATTCAATAAATATTCGGTACGAATGGGTTAATTAGAGAGAGAGAGAGTCGTTATACTGGGTACGTAGTGTTGGTGCAATAATTAGAAGAAGAAGAATGCGGAGTCGGCGGTTTTCTTCTTCTTTTAGAAGTATTCCCTATTGTTCGGATCGTGATTGTTTGTATTCCGCTGCGATTCCGAGATCTCGCTTCGTTTTCTAAGTCGCTTTTGGACAAGACCGCATTCATACAAGTTTTAAAAAGCCTGGAGGCCTATTCTCGTCATTTTTAAAGAAAATTTATTATCCTCTTATGATTAACTGCGGAACTCCGGAGAGACATCATAAAAAAATCCTAAACGGATTGTATTTGATAACACAAATTAATGAAATATCAAGTGACACACGATTTTGAAAACAATTACATTGTATTGTAGTCCATTCTAGTCAATTTTTATTTTATTTTTAAATAGCATCAATACGCCTTCTAATGAATAATTATTTTTTGTACAAAAAGTACCCCACCTCACTAGATAGTAATGACCTTTTTATTCTGTCATTCTCTATCAGTAAATTCCAAGAATGGTTGCGGCTGCAATAAGCTATAAAATACACTATGTAGTTCACCTCTGGCCTCTGCCCCACATAAAAGTAAAGCTCATTCCACGCGTCCAATATGGAAACCTCTCCACCTGCCACCCCCTGACTGGAATGAATATCAATTCGATATGAATATAGATCCCACCCTTGCGGCGGGCTTTCTCCAATATAACTTCCCAGTACGGTGCAGGGTGTACGCCTAAGGGTTGCAAAAATACACCCCATTTTGTGCCGCCAAGAAATGTGGCATTTATTAAATATGCATGAGACTAGATGTCCGCGTTATTATGGTGATTTTTTGGAAATTTAAATTCTAAAATGTTTTTCTCTTTCTCGCCTCTCTGCCGTCTTCTATGAGACATATACAAATACAACATTTGGACAAAAAGGCTTCTTATACCATGGTACTAAACTCTACAACAAAATTCCGCTCTCCTTCAAAAATCACAACAACATAAATACACTTCAAACTCAAATAAAACGCTGGATACTTAACACAGGGAGATCTGAAATAGAAATTATATTAACGCCAAATACAGAATGACACTAAAACCTTTCAACTGCGCTTGAAACAAACCCCGAGCAACGCTGGGTACTTCAGCTAGTAATATGTAAAGTAGAGTGTCTGTGTGTTTATTTTTATAGCTTGATGAAATTTTAGACACTTGACGATCAAAATAAGAGGAAAATTACTGGGTAGGGATAGGGATAGGGGTAACACATCACAACTTCAAAACTGTACTCCAAACCATTCATAACCAAAATAACGCAAATTAATCAAATAAAATTTACGTGCGCTCGCCGGGATTATAGCCCGCTAGCAAGTAGCCAAGGGTCCGAACCGCTCAACCACGGAGGCGTTCAGCTGGTTTGTCTTTAAAATTACCACTTTACACTAATATCAAATTCCATATTATGTTTTCCATAATTATAAGTCTTGGAGGCCTATTCTGGTTCTTTTTAAAGAAAATTTCTTTTCTATTGGCTTAAAGACTTCTTGCTTAACGACACTCAATTAATATATGGATATTTACGTAGTTTTAACGGAAGAAAAATTCAGTATTATTGTAAGTACTGACTTTAAACATTATTAGTGAGTAGTTTTTCGCATAATGTATTTGTTCGATATACTATCTATGAACCTACTGTGATGTGTTTTGCACCTGTTTATTATAACTAACTACTCGTATATATGTAAAAGCCCATACAGGGCGTGTATAATACAATAAATAAAAAAATTAATAATACTATTAAATGAAGCGAATTAACGAAATTGCCATGTTTGTAAAGGACCTATGCCAAAAGTCTGAAATGTCAGATAAAAGTGATTTAAATTCTAAACATTGCAATAAACCATACTTGTAAAGTAAGCAATAATTTATTTATATTTTCTTCAAATGCTTTATAACTTTGTGGCATCATTATTAATTATATAATTGAAAATACACTTTGTATATACCACTTTATTTAAAATATATAAATATTTCTACATGTTTCGATAGCAATGCTATCATCTTCAGGAATAAATGAATACTATTAAGGGTCCAGTATAAGACCGCGTATTCACCGCCGTTAGGAATTTTAGGCCTCAAACTTAAAACCACGGACCACCGCGATCCGGCAGCAGGATTGGGGAAATGTGGATAATGTAGACCACGGCGGATTAAAAAAAATGTTCAGCGTATTGATGCAATACGAAACAAAAAACATTTGCTCTATATTTTTTTCGTTTATTCGCTGTATAAAAATAAATAAATAGAATCTTGACAGACTTAACTTAGCATCTGTTGGTAATAGGATAGGGTAACTGATGAGAATATGTTTTTTTCAATTTATATATAATATATTAATTATTGTCAGTAGCCATACAAAGTGCCTCCCTTTTACAAAAGATTTGTTTTGTTACTATTTACATATTTGTTTCTTCACAGCATAATCTTTTTTTTTAGCTTCGGAAATATTATAGAAATGGGTAACATGGACCAACTGCTCAGAAATACTTATAATCACAGCTTTTTGACACAGGGAATTATTTTCATGGATTTTGAATCAAGGAATCCGTTTTTCGATTGTCCACTAGGGGATTCAAGGTGGTTGAAATGAATTGGATGCTTTTTTATATGGCTATTCTATTAGTGGCTTTGGTTTTTATTAATGGTTAAGTAATTCTACTATTACATTTGAATTGGGAACCAAGATGGATGATGTGAATTAGATCCCGTTTATTAATCGGGAATAAGAATTATTTGTCTTTTGATAATTTTTGGGATTTAGAAACGCCCTTCAATATTGTATACTAAACAGCAGTAAAAATATAACATAGGTAGATAACGATGATTTACAACCCACTCCAGACGCACACAATAAGCTTGAATACAATTCACCAAGTCAATGAAGGCAATAAGAAAAACTGATATTTTGCCGGTGAATAATACCTATAACAGGGAGTATTTTCACAAAAGTCTCCTATCTTCCCCTTGCCCCTCCCCCAAGCAAAGTAGACCAAATATGCTATAATTTGAAATCAAATACGTTTCTAATGACTTAATAATGTCCGAGATACAGCGGTTCTAAATTATTCAAATTTTTTGTAAGTTGTCATTCTTCGCTATTTTTTAGTGTTTTGGTCAATTTTGACAGTGAAGGAGTAATTTTTCGGTAAAGGTTAATCTATTGTTTTTAAAGTAGACTAAAGATGGTACAATTTGAAAACAAATTGGTCTCCAAGGACCTAATATCGTCCGAAATAGAGGTGTTCTAAATAAAGAAAAACATTGTAT
The DNA here is from genome assembly GCA_022606495.2 of Halesus radiatus. Lineage (NCBI taxonomy): Eukaryota > Metazoa > Arthropoda > Insecta > Trichoptera > Limnephilidae > Halesus > Halesus radiatus. The sequence goes on along the minus strand of JAHDVE020011568.1, from coordinate 216,085 downwards.
GTTATTATGATAACATAGAATATTTTTCTTCATTTCAAATTGTAGAATCTTTAGCCTGCTTTAAAAAATATTAATTAACCTTCACCGAAAAATTACCCCTTCACTGTCAAAATTGGTTAAACACTAAAAAAATAGCGAGAAATAAAAAAAAACAAACTTCGCTATTTTTAAAAAAATTATTAATTAAGGGGTAATTTTTCGGTGAAGGTTAATTAATATTTTTAAAGTAGGATAAAGATTCTACAATTTGAAATGAAGAAAAACATTCTTTGTTATCATTCTTCGCATTTGATTTCAGTTCACTTCCAAACACTTTAATTCCGATTTTGAACCAAATCGGTAGAGAACTCAAAATTAAAAATGACCATCGAAATTACTCAGGTTGACATTAAATTTGACTTCAGCACCCCCTAACATGACTTACGCCGCTTTCTAACCAAATCGGTGTGAATATCTAGAAATTCAAAATAGCCGCTAAAACTATGGATTTTGATAGGCACAGATCGGCATACTTATACATGCAGTCAGGGGCGTCAAGATTGTAAATTATATGGGCACAAAAATGTTAAGATTTTAAAAATAATTCGCTCATTCATTAGTTTTGCTTTTGACCGCCTGCAAAGATCTAATCTTGTAGATCTGTACCACGTCCGTCAGTTTTTTTCCAGTGCGCAGGTCTTTTATATTGTGCCGTATAATAAATTAATCACTTTTTGGACCATCTTAAAGAACGTTGCAAAGAAATGTGATTATAACAACAAAAAAAATCGAAAATACGTAATTCCTACATTCCGGTGGCAGGCAGTTTAACACCTCTCTTCCCAGCTATTCGTCATAAAACAGACAGAAATATCGAATTTCAAATCGACGTCCGCTCGCTCTGAAGGACTTCTCACAACTGATTTACTCCAGCGAAATAAAACGTTTTATCAACAATCGCGCGGGCCAGAAATTGTCATACGTTTTTTGTATGACGGAACTGAATTTAAAAATTCCTGAACTTTGAGGGAATTACAGTGAAAATCTAGATTTACTGAATTATTTTTAATAAACGCTTTTGGCTCTTGATCTTATTTACTCTGAGATTGTGGAAGGATTTTGATTAAATATGTTTGTAATGGGTGAAGTTAACATAACGGCGAAGGCACTGTCGAGCGTTTTACTTAAAATTACTGTAGGTATTTCATATATAATATAAAAGGTTACAGTTTAAGAATTTACGTCACTGAAAACCTTAGACTCTTTCGTAACTTTCTGTTAAGAATTTGCAGATAAATTATGTGATGTATTGCTTACGTTAGCATACTGCGAAGTGACGTTTAGCGCCTTATTTGAGTCTTCCCCCTTAATCAAAAAAATTGTGAAATATTTTTTTTTTTCACAATCACTCTAATCACTCTCTCCCAGTTGTGCACCCCTGGTTGCATTGATTGAAGTTGCAAACATCGGCATAAAGCAGTGACGTCAAGTGTTACCCCCCCCCTCCTTGCAGTCTCCCTGCCTGTCGTACCATAATAACTAAAATAATAATTCCTCTACACTCTCCTTCACCCTCTGCACTCCTCGTTCTTCGTCCCTGGTCACAGTACTAAATTCTCTCTTACCCCTAGTATTATCCCACACAAAGCTGTCTGCAAGCAAATTGAGCCAGTATTATATGCACCTCCTAAAAGTCAGGTTTATTTTTTATTATGGCAAATTTTTATATCGCTATATCCATATTGAGAAAGTTGCGGTGGGAGCAAACATTATTATTATCGAATTAATTTTATCTCTCTTTTTAGGAATCTTTTTCTTACTGAATAATAAAATATGGAACAGATAATATTGGGATTTGTCATCTGTTTTCTAAATAACACGATTTTGACTCCGTAGCTAATGATCAAGATGACGCTGGGGCCTAAACACAGTTCCGTTGATTCATAGTTTACGGACGAAAGAGTCCTGCGAATTTAATGATGTCGTAGTTCACCGTTAGAGAGATATCGCTTTTTCAGATTATAAACATAAATAAAAATAACCATATAAGAAGGAATCGTGCCAGTGACTTCCATCCATTCCACTTTTGCGATGTAAAAACGGAGATATATATACGTATTTATAAAAATGTGAAAGATAGGTACATTAATTAGGTAAATCATGTTAAGATAAGTCAATGTGGGGTTGGGAATCTATTCATTATATTTATCTCGAACGGATTTATGCAAATTAAAGCTAATTCGTTGATACTCCTGAAAGTAAAAAATATATATATTTGCCCGTGTGTAGAGTGCTTTAGGACCGCTAATGGCAATCCATGTCAGAGAAGGATGCTGCAACGGGTTGGAGCGAGCAAGCGCCATACGGTAAAGTTATAGGTAATGCCAATGCTCCCATACCTAAGTGCACATAAAAGTTCCATACTCCTTCACCAACCTTTCATACAGTAACCAACCCTCGAGCAACAGAACCATTCCATTCCAAACCAAAGAAGTTGGTATCCGGTGTGAATGGTTAGGATTTTTTTCTCGGTTGTGCAGTTTTGTCAGGCGAGCTGTTTTCGGCAGTTGCCCTCGGGATAGTAGTTAACCGGGCGTTGAAAATCTAAGGGGATTAATCTTTATAAAGGGGATCCAGGCTCCGTAGGTACCTGCTCCAGTACTTGGGTACCTACTAATGAGGTGCTTAACGAGAGTTTACAAAATGAAGAGCGGCGCTTTAGACTACCTTGTTATTTTATGTTACCTGTTGGCAATTTGCCTTCGTTCATATATTTTCTTTGGACAGTTTTGCAAATAAACCTGGGAAGGCAGAGTTAAAAGTAAAATGGAAGTTAGATGCTACCGGCATTATGATATTGTAAATGATGCAGTGATAACGATGACTGATGGATAACAAATATAAAGTTTGAGATTTTTTGTAATTTTTTATAGAAATTACAAATTCAATTTCATCGCAATGGCATAGAGAGATAAACAATATTAGATGGGCAACTAAGTACATCATTCCAAAAAAATCAATTATTCTATATATTAAGCTAGTCAGCAATCTAATTACCTTACCAAGATTACCTATTCTCTTCCCGCGGGTTTCCAGAAACCCTTTGTATTATATTTAAAATTTTCGGAAACCCGTTGAAATTTATTTTATTTTAATTATGTACATTTACAGTAACTACAATGATTTTTTTATAATTTTCAACCTTCAATTAAAAATATCTATATCATTCATTGGCGTGCAGTCCATAAAGGATTAAAAGCTGTGCCTACCCTAAGAAAAACTAACAAAAAAAAATGAAAAGATCATTTAAAAAAACCAAGAAATTCCGATCAAAATGTATTTTTTTCCATGAATTTGGCAAAGAACTTGTACGCTAATTTATCCAGTTAGCCACAAAAATCGGCAGAATATGATAATTAAATTACTACTTTAAAATATTCAATGCACGATTAATATCTGAACTTGAAAAAGAACACACAGCTTACATTTGGTCATAGAGCAATGCACGCCACTAATATCAGGGGACAGGATATTTAATAGTAGAATCATTTTTCCGAGCGGCATAGGTTAATTCTGGTTCCCAAAACAACAAAAGTTCTGTGCCTGCGCACTCTTGTGAAATTGTCAGGAATATAAAACTCAAATTTTAATTTTATACCCGGAATACAGATATGGCCATTCAAACTGTTTTGCACAAAACAGTTTTCCTCCTGTCGGTTAGGCCATTAATGCCCAGCATATCAGACAGGAAGGCTTCAATGCCTTCAAAAGTAACCTTTCATTTGTCAACAATAGAGGGACCAATCACATTTAGGAAGATAACTTCTAATAAAATCCGTGTACTGTATACACCCATCATAAAATATGGTTTTCCTTTCCTAAAATCGAGAAAAAACATAAAAAAATTATGAAAATAAATACCACGATTAAATAATATCTCCAATTGCTTGGTTACTAAAATTCATATTGGATTAGGATCATACAAAACTGCTCGCAGTGGTTTGAGTTGTACAATATTTTTTCATTTCTTGATCAGAAGATTCGCAGATACGAAATCGGAAATATTGGGTTGATAGGAAGAAATCTCTACGTACCGTAATAAGTCTCCATCTGCGAAAATGCCACTATTCTACCTAAAAAAATGTAAACTATATGCCAAATCGAAGTTGGAACAGTTGGAATCAATCACGGCAATCTGGTATGCTGTCTCGGTTTTCAAAATTCATTGGAATTACCGTTCTCGTAGGTAGGTAGATGACATACTGGTAGATATACGAAAAATAGGTAGGTACTGCTCCGGTACCGGAAGTCTAAAGACGCATTCAGACGGAAGTAAATAGATTCGACGCGGTGATTTTTTGACATGAGAGTTGGCGGTCGGACAGATCGGACATATGAAACCTATCACGAATTTTTTTTTGTTTTAAGAATAACGTGACACTTTTAGAATGGATTTGCGAACTCTCAGGATGTAAAAATTCTTCACCTTATAATAAAAAATGACAGTGTAATAATGGCATGGCATTAGGTAAGTATGTAACTATATGCCATTTATGACACTCTCCGCGGATTCAAATCCCGGTGTGCGCAAGTAATTCTTTGTTAATTAAATTGTCTTATTTCACATTTTTTTCTACGCCTAACAAGAAATCTAATTCCCACCCTCGTTTTCTCCGGTGAAAAGGCATTGCCCATTTCCACCCAGACAACGAGTTAAACATAAGAAGCCCGAAAAAATTGAAAAACAAAATTGGCTTTAATTTAAATGTTTCGTTAAGAAAGACAAACCGAACATACGCAGTAGACTTAAATAAAAATAAAAACTTACCTTAAAAAGGTCTATGGTAGACAAAATAGTTTTTATTTGATAAAAAATAATTGGAATAATAAATAGAGCGTCATTTTTTAATCTGAATCAGGTTTAACAATTTCTCAACTGCAACGCCCCAACCCAATAAACCTATCCATTATAAACGTGCACTTTCTTGTTCAAAAAGTTCGGAATTATTGCGGTTTCTTGTTTCTTTACAGTACTAACTAGTCTAACTACTGGATAGGTACCTCCGTGGACATTTCTATTCACTGGTGTAACGAGGAAGTGGAAACGTTAAGTGGCTGTCACCGTCACGTCAGAATGGCTTGACCGGCCTCGATGACATGCTGCCTTCAACGTATTCTACTAACTTGTTGCGGAGATGTTGTCGGACGTCCATGGTTATCTGAAAAATATTAACTCGTAAAACTAGCTTTGGGTCAGCGTCCTTTTTGTTATGTTGTTTTTCTAATTGGTTTCATTTTATTAAGTTTTTTTCATGTACACCCTTTTTATCGTTGTATTTGTGAAACAGCCAATTGGGTGTAATAAAGGATTGCTGTATTATAAACACGCTTTACACCCACTCTTCCTTTGCCAATAACCTTCGAATAAATATAATATCAATGACAAATAGGATTTAAACAGTAACTGCAACATCATGCAATATGCAGTGTTTTCTAATATTGTGTGCTGTGAGTGCAAAATCATATCTTCTCAAGCGAAAAATTTGTAATTTAACGTTTTAATCTGGGGTGACCTGCTAGGTAAGCATGTTTCTGTATTTGTTTGGACATAATAAAATAAACACTATCAAGTAGTATTTGTATAGCGCTCTTGAGGTGATTTTTTACAAAAATGGCGCTATACAAGTCATCCAAGTATTATTATTATTTTTATTACATCTGTTAGTGTTTTACAACGTCATAATAATTATAAACCTATTATCCGTCCATTGAGCTGTAACTAGCTACTTACAATGAAGTTATTAATTTTTGCACGTAGATCAAAGCTGCCTGTAACAATTTCATAGAAATTGGGTCGTGTTATTTAGAAAATCTATATTTGAAACCATAAACAAACTGGTTCAGGGAGAACTGGGAGGATAAAATTTGTAGTAAGTACGCCACAAAAACTTTTATTTTAAGCGAGGCTTACGATAACCTCTAAACGGGTAGAGTGGTAGATGCTCTCAAAATTGCCCAGTGTGTTTTTTTTTTAAAAGGAGCTGTAGATAGATACCTTCTCTAATTGTCGCCCGGTGAAAGACTACCATTCAAAGTCGGAAAGTTACTTTAAATAAATTTTGCTGTGTTTGGTGACAGGGGCGCTATTCCCGTTCTTTTTAATGAATATTCCTTACGTTTTTCCTTATGATTAAAGACTTCTTGATTAACTGCGGAATTCCGGTGAGACATATTAAAAATATCCTAAATAGATTGTCAAGAGATTATTTAAAAACACAAATTGATGAAATATCTTCAAGTGACATAAGATTTTTAACTAAAACTTTTAAAAACAATTACATTATATTATAATTCATTTTAAAACATTTTTATTTTATTTTTAAATATTATAAATAAGCCTTTTAACGAAGAATCACGTTTTATAAAAAGGTACCTACCTCATTACATAGTAATGACCTTTTTTGTCTTAGTTATAAAAGTGACATTTGAATTTGTGCCGAGCGAAGAGGTGAGTCATTTCACTTATTTTAAGAACTCGGTTCCAATTCCGAGTTTAGCCACATGGACTCGATTCCTCGGACTCGGTCTTCGTTCCTTTCGGTCCGCATTGGTCCGTCGTTTCGGAATCAAAAATCGTTCATATTACACTAACGAATAGGGACGCCTTTCGTTTCCGACTCCAATCCAAAACCTTTGCCGTTCCTTGAGTGTGAGTGCGAAACGAGTGATTCCGGATTTGCGAACTCGGAGTGAGCCACCGCCTTCGGAATCGAATTCATTGGACTCGGCCGGTCGTACCGTCTCTCTTCAATGCCGCGCTTGTCGTGAATTGTCAAAGATGTCAACATTTATATAACGTTTAATAATTTTGACTAGCTAATTATGTTTAAAGTAAATAATAACGTAATTGGTAACACACTTAATATTGAGTTTTTCTCTTGTTAAAATATCGCAAATATTGAGTTTTTCTCATGTTAAAACATCGCAACATTTGTTATGAATGTCGCTCGCCGAATTCAGCTGACAGCTGTCATCCGAGAGAACCGGAACCGCAGTTAAGTAAGAAGGCTTTAACCCTAAGGAAAAAAGTTAAGGAATCTTCCTTAAACATCTACAAATATTACTTGCTAGGGTTTATCTTATTATATACAAACAGATACAGAAACATACTTACCTGGCAGGTCACTCCAGATTGACACGTTATATTATAAAGTTTTAGCCTGAGAAGATGTGATTTTGCACGCACAGGACACAATATTGGTACCTAAATACACCTGTCTACCTACAAACATACAGCTTGGCATTTAATTGTAGATATTTATGATTTTGTAAGTAGAAAATGTACTTACTATGGCAACACCAAGGTCTTTGACATTTTTGTTGGATGTCAAAAATCCGAAATAAAGTATTATCACCAACCACAATTTTTATTACAGTTACAAACTATTTAAAATAAATAAACCAATAAAGAGTAGAACGAGGGACGTAAGGGTAGCGATGCTTAGCAGAATTTCGTGCAAGGAAGGTAGTGTCCAACGTAGAAGATGTTTATAAACGAGCTGTTGAAATAACTGATACGTAGTACAGTCTGTTTACAAATATTAACTTTACATCTATCAATTAACATTTATACATATAAATAAATTAATAAAAAAATTACTTTGTATTCACCACTTTATTAATATACTTTATTAGTATTCTACATATTCCATAGATACTGAAACATTTATAAACATGTAGGTACATTCTGATTTGAGGTTGTCCTTGACATTCGAGTTTGACAGTTTACCAGTAAACAAAGAATAACGCCCAAAGAAAAAAAAACATGTTTTAATTAAACATTTTGATTTTATTCATGCTTTTGATCTGTGAATTTGATTTAGTTTTTTTATTCATCTAACAAAATACATGGTTATTTCGGTAAGCAAAATGCAGGGAGATACATAAAAATTAAAAAAGTTCGAACATAAGATTGTCCAAGAATATGACGTGGAATCATCTCCTTTTGGAAGTAACACTGATTTCTTTTGATCAAAAGTAAGAAATATGCAGTTGAACTATTGTTACTAAAACGTACTTTAATTTTCCTATAAGCCATCTTTGTGTTACCATTTAAAAGCTTTAAAACAATCGCAGCGCCCTCAATTTTTGTCTTCCTTTAAATGTCAGACTATAAGTGGGAACCTACAGTAGGTTTTTGTTGTACGTTCCTACGAATTATCACCATGTGCTGATTTGAAACATAGGTGCGTACCGAGGCACCTACCTACATGCCTTCATGTTATGTAATATATTTATTTTAGTTATTTACATAGATAGGTAGGAACCTACGAACGAATTTTATCTAATCTTGATATTCTGTTACATACCAATTTTTTGTTGCAGTCGTTTTGCAATGCAGCTCCTTTCACTTAAAATGGTAACTTTTACATTCGTGACGAGCGGGATACATACTTCGAAATACAGAACGATACGGACACAGTAACTCGACGCACTATCCACTCAATACACCCTTGATTCGTATCTAGCCGTAGTTTGCGTCTCTAGAGTAGGGTTTTTTAGTTTGAACCAAACACCGAATGTATGCCAGAGCGCGGATTAATTCACACAACGAATAGGGCACGTTGAAGGCAAAGAGAGGTCGTCTTTGGAACAACAAGGTTCCATCCGACACAGCAATATCATGCGATAATGGGCTTTATATATTACTAATTTAGAGGTCAATATCGTATAACATTGTTGAGTCAGATAGAACCTTGTTGTTCCAAGAGCACGAGGTATTTAGTTTTGACTGTGGAATATGGGACAAAGAACATTGGGCCCTTAATAACAGTATGACTTGGGACATTTTGATAAGGTTATTTTTGTGAAATAACACCCCCGGGTGAGGAAATTGATAATTAAAGTAGGTACCTATTTTCGTAGAAGGCTATCATTTTGTGGTGTGACATATTTATTAAATGGAACAAGCATTTATCAAAAGAAATGAAGCTAGCAGTCCACAGCGGAGTACTGATTCCAACCCTGATGTATGGCAGTGAGGCATGGAACTGGCAGATGAAGGATGAATGTAGACTGAATGCTGTAGAAACGAGATATCTGAGGTGACTGATGGTCGTGTGAAAAATGTTGAGATTCGTAAATAATGCAAGACTGATGTAAGCCTAATGAATAAGATTAAGACAGGGACGCTTAGATGGTTTGCGCATGTAGAGGTAATGAACGAAGAAAGGAATTTAAGGATAATATATGACGCGAATGTGAATGGAAGAAGCCGGGGACGCCCGAGGAAGACATGGAACGATCAAGTGAATCAAATACTTGAATCGGACACATGTAAAAGAAGTAAGAAGTGTATGCTAGGATCGAGTAGTTTGGCGGTCCGTCCTCTCTCATACATCGTCTCATACATTCTCTTCTATAATTCCGACTTCCAATATAATTCTTCCATATATTCCTCGGGCGTCCCCGGCTTCTTCTTCCATTCACATTCGCGTCATATATTTTCCTTACACTGGCGTATATAAATATTCCGACATTTCAAAGCATCTCAAAAATCTCCACTGACTCAAATGTCCTGAAAGAACCCAGTTCAAGCTCTGCTCGGAATGACTTCGGCTTAATAATCGGAAGATAATTTCACTGTTCAGAGCCAGTCGGAGCCATTCCGTTAATTGATTCAATTTGTAATATCAATTATTGATTGTTGTGGTCATCTAAATAAATTAGTATAGTTCCATAGCAAATTCGCGATAAAACATATGTACTTTTTTCAGATATTTTTCGTATTTTTTTTAAAACATCTTTTAATTTCTTTTCATCATACGTCTTTCTTAGGGTACGCGCGGTTTTTTTATTGATTGGACGCTACTGGAATCTGCGATATAGGTAACAAACTAATGAAAGCACTTCAATTTTTTAGAAACGTACTTTTACACTTAGCCAGATGACAATACAAATATGTAGATAACGGAATAGTCAGGAAACACTCGAGGGGGTAACGATAAAGTGGGAGACAGCTAACCCCCCTGTCACGTGGGTAGAATATTCTGTTATCTAACAGTATTCTGAACATTGTAGATGAAATAATATTCGATTTGTTTAGCGATGCTACATCCAATATCCGCCAATTTCTAAATGTTATCAGATAAAATGGATATCTATGGATGAAAGGTTGAAAATATTGAAGTGGTAGGAAGTCGATTTATCGAACGGTTTCTGGGGTAAACCGTACTACCTTTACGTATCCGATATTTAGGTACCTACGTACGTCGGTATCTAGGTAAGTAGGTAGAGTTCTGTATTTTTACACGATTGCGAGATATTATTTAAAACTCATCTTTAAAAAGTTTTTTACATAAAAAAAAAAATGTGTGTTTTCTCTACAAATAAGGACAAAAAGGTTATTTTTCTAGAAATCACTAAAATCTAAAGTGAAGAAAAAACGCACGCCACTGTTAGGTACTTAACCTAATTACTAACACACAAAAGTTAGCAACCTAAATGATTTCGAGTGCGGGTTAATTCGTAACGTCGAACGCCGGAAACAGTTCTGTAATTGAAAAAGCCACGAATTCTATAGAGTGAGGATTAATTCCACTAGGGCCAAAAAATCTGTTGGTTGTGTACAAGGTATAATTTTTTTTCTCTTATCTAATTAGACCTCCTCCGCGGTGTAGAAGTTTTAAACCTTAACTTACAGCTTGACACACTTATATTTGTAGGCGGCCGAAGAAGGAACCATTTTTCAAATCCATAGATTTTTTGTAGCAAAGTCACCGACTGTTAAGTTTAGTGTGTCGATGTTTAACTTTATACTCGCATGTTACGTATATTAGCTACATATTGTGAATGTTTTCTATACAATTTGTCGTTTAATGAATTTCCCGCGTCTTTTCGGTTAAGACAAAATGGTAACACGTTGACATAAAAGTAAGAAATAAAAAATGTTGGTACTTTTGTACCATTGTCTACATGCTTATGTATATTACAGGCATCCAAATAAAATAAAAACAATTTTTGCAAAATGGTAAAAAAAAAAAAGCGTGGAAAATTGTAGAGCGCGGGTTAATTCACATTCAAAGGGCTTCTAAAAACCACATTTAAGTGCGTTTATTTGAAAAAGGCATAAAATAAAGTAACAGGTAATAATATATTAAATTTGTGATTCTTTACCCATCTCCCTCAATAGTTCTGACATATAAAAACATTTTCATTTTCGTAAAATCTACGGCTAGTGGGCGGAGCGCGGGTTAATTCAGATGGAATGAGATTAGCATTCGAAAATTTCCAACAATTTTAATACGCATTTACTTACTTGCATCTATAGGTTTCTTAGTTCTAACATAGTACCTTCCTACCTAACTCAACATTCAATTGGCTTCAACAGGCTACTAAATAAATTTTTAAAAAAATAATGAAAATAAATCACCTCGAACACGCGTCATCACGTTCCCGTCTCGCGTCAACATAAATTTAATCATCAATCATTAATTTCTCCTTTGTTGCATTCAGGCCATCGTTTCCATATAGGTTTCTAATAATGTTTTTTTCTTACAACTCGTATTTACGTCTTATTTGGTGAATAGATCACCAATCGCAGGTCTTGTCAAGCGAACAAAGAATTTGATGGTTTTCTTTTTGACTCGTTGTTTCATTCCGTAGAACTCATCCCAGAGCATCATTAAAATATATACTACCCTGGGAGAAGGTAGACACGTGCTATTTTGTTTGTTTAGGTGAGTTAGTAAAAGAGACACACCGGCTCGGCAAAATGTGAAAAATGTAAAAATGTGAAGCGAACATAAGAGGACAGAGTGCTGTTGACGTGATGGATCAGAAAACCATGGTCAGTCAGAGTTATCTGCTATTCTGTAAAGGATTGGCATCCAAAACACTTCTAAATATAAAGCATTCTAGGGATATTTGGGCTACATTGCTCTCCAAAACGAAATCTGGAAAATAAAATTCTTAATCACTGGTCAGATATGTTTAACTGATCAAGTCTCACGAACGTCTGTGATGTCGATTTCAACAAATCTTCTTGCTGCGTAATTTCGTATATTGCTGCGTAAGAGAATGCTTCATTAGGGAAATATTGCCATCATAAGAAAGAAACACGTACTTATCTATACGCAATTTTCTACATTATTACATTAGTGTTTCCGTTGCATTTTGAGGAATTATACATACATATCATTAATAGAACCACAATTTTCAATATATAACATTGTTTTTTTTACGTGTTTTTAAAGAAATGGGTTTATTTGGTGTTAAAAACACAATGGAAACACTAATGTAAAAATACACTAAAATGCGTATACGTCGTTCCTTTTTTATGACGGCGGAATTGACGTGGGGTTCATAACCGAAGAAGAAAATCTAGAGTCATCGTTTTCTTCTTTACTTCTTCTTCGGTCGTTCAGTTAAAAAATGCGGACTCCAGGGTTCTTTGCACAGTAATGCTCTGACGATTGGATGAATCATCGGTAGATATGTTCTTATTTATGAGATCCTGCCACCGGATTCTGCCACCTTATTTTCCGTTGGAGGTTAAAATGGTCGACGCATTTGAAGTTTACTTTGGGTTTTTTTCGGGAGGTTGCTGCTTGATTTCTGCATCAGTGGAACAATATATTAACATGGGCCTTTCCTGTGCACTTATGGCAGCTATAAGACAATCTGCAGTAAGGAACATTGATAACTAAATAAATTAACAATATCGATTATTTTTTTGCATTTTGTTAATGTCGCCACACCCCCTGAGATCCATCAACCCCTGCGCAGTAAAACCGTCATACAATTCGCGCAATGGTCATTACACCCTCGCCCCCACACCATAATGCCATCCCCCACCCATCCCCACGGCCCGTGGCTTCCCCAACCCTACCATGGGGCTAGGTACCCACTTTCGCCATCAAAAATGCAACAATAATACCTAATATGCCACCCCTATTATTGGGTCGATAAGCTGACGCATGCGCCAACTCGGAACACAATTGGTCGATCTGCAAAATGTACGAAATTTCCTACAAAATTACAATTCACCATAAAAAAGTGCAGGAATTTCATGAAAACAATTTGCTTTTCATATGAAGGGTTTTTCCCTTTTGAATCAGGGCGTGTTGCATTCCGAATTTATGGTTTTTGAAAATTTCAGCCGGTAGTGTACAGTCTTCCGCCAAGTAAATTTGTATATAAAAAGGTATAGTTTATACTTACTACATGGTTTAGTTGCTAATGCAAATGATTTGACCTTTTGCAAAAGTAGCTGAAGTTTTCCAATCGCTCTGTTATTAACCAAGCTTGAAGGACCGATATTCCCGACAGTGGCGCCATCTATTGGGTGAATTGGGCGGTTCGTCCACGTGGACTGTTTGACAGAGCGGGAAAAGTTTTGGCGCGTATTTCTCCTGCGCATGCGTAGAATCCCATAAATGCGCCCAGCTACGGAGCGATCGATCCTAGAGGGAGACGAAAGACGGCGTTTCCACATTTTTTTGTTCGTATTCTTTCAAGAAGCCGCTCTACGCGTGGGAGAGAAAGGGAGAACCCTATAAAAAGTTGATGTCCTTAACTAATTTTTAATTCCATACTCAAAACAGCGTAACTCACACAGTAAGTGTCCATAATAATAACACTTATTTATATTAAGAATAAATATTATATTTGGTAGCAAGTTCTAAAAATATGGTTGTTTTTGGGTTGGAGCATCTGTCTGGTCTCACGATTATCTTTCAGTGTTGATCGTAGGAAGAAGGAATGTGATTAAAGTTTAATGAGGTTTGTTTATTGATTTGGAGTTACTCGTTGGAAAGGATAACGGTGCAGCATTGCGTGTGAGGGTACTCAGTCGTCAGAATTCCTGAAAAACAAGCGTTCCGAATTCAAAATTGAGAGCTGCGTGGGAAGACGGTGAATTAACCCGCGCTCTGGTACAGAAATCTTCACGTTTATATTGTCGCCAGTAAAAAGGTGACGGTAACCATCGTCGTATCAAAAGTAAATAAATTATTAAGTATATCTTTGAGATATAGAAATACTAGTGAGTAGATTAGTAGCAACAAAGGAAGCCGACATTACCCATCACAATCTCCACACTCAAATAGAAAAATGGTGGACAGTATGGGCACGATTAACACAATATAAATCCAATATCATCAGATGGCATTATTGATAGACAAAGAGAAACAGAGGTTGCCTGCAGATGAGATGAGCTATCAACCAAAAGAGAACTACCGGTGGATAAGGAAAGTCGTCAAGAATTGGAAAACTGGAGGCGTTGGATGGTTTGATGGATTCCTTTGTCCAAAGCTGGACGCAGAAAGGCTTGGAGAAGCAGATCTGGTATGCTTGTCCACTTCTTGGTGTCATAAAGTTCAGGTCGTTTTCCTGTCTTCCTTCCTTCACACGCTCTCGAGATTTTCTTCTTGTGGATGAATCTGAGAAACTTCTAATTGGTTAACCCTTTGTAAGTGTTCAAAGAAAGCAGTTTAACACCTGATGTTGGATTTCATAGCCATCAGATATCCTCTGCTCTTGTCGTTGTTTATAATGGACATGATTTATAACCAATGTCGGTTCGTGGTATATTTCATTGGGAATTCAATCGTAGATTAAAAATAAATCCTATGTTGGTGTTATCTGTAATTATGTACGTAGTATTTGATTCACTTGATCGTGCCATATCTTCCTCGAGCGTCCCCGGCTTCTTCTTCCATTCGCATTCGCGTCATATATTCTCCTTCAATCTTTTCTTCGTTCATTCGCTCTACATGCCCAAACCATCTAAGCGTCCCTTTCTTAATCTTACTCATTACGCTTACATCAGCCCTGCATTCTTTACGTATCTCAGCATTTTTCACAGATGGGTTCATACTTGGTTTTACGATACATTCGCCTCAGAGATCTCATTTCTACAGCATTCAGTCTCCTTTCATCCTTCCTCTGCCAGTTCCATGCCTCACTGTCATACATCAGGGTTGGTATTAGCATTCCATTATGGACTGTTAGCTTCGATATAGAAAGTTAATGTAAATAAACTGTCTATCTATCATAATTTTCCCTAGATCTAAAGGAATTTCATTATATCGATTCATTAAAGGGTTTGTGGGTGATAATTATAATGCCGTAGATTATAACAAAACAAGTTAGAAATATGAAACTCACAATTTACTCAAGAAACTGATAGTTTTTTTTAATATAAAAAGGTAACACGTTCAGTAATTAACTTATTTTAATAACAACCTAAAACACAATGATCACTGAAAAAATCTATTAATTTTTTCAAAATACTATTTCGTATAAATTTGGTGTTAACCAATCCTGTAGTCGCTGCGCACCCGGACAGCTAACAGTTTTCTAAAGTTTGAACGCTTACACGGTTTTCCATTGAAGTGCCATGAGCCTGGGATAGTAAGAACTATTATATTTTGGCGCTCTCGTAGCAGCCGGCAGATTTTTATAAGCGCTCCAGTTTATCTGGGAAATATTGGGAAGTTCTTAATTTTTCCAGTGTTAAAATAGCGTAAAATAACCGCAATAATTTATAGGTTACATTTATAAAAATCATATAATTTTAGTGTGGCCGTTTCGGGCTTAATTCAAGTTTATAATAAAAAATCAAATAAAAACCCAAACATTTTAAGTTCAAATCTGTCACGTTGTTCTAAATTAACCCAAAAGCATCGGTCATCGGTCTAAGGCGTTCGCCACATGTGCATGTTAAAAGACCTTTGCCTGTTAAAAGCCTAGTGAAGTGTCCAGAGTGAATGGATGATTTACAATGTTATTCTTTGAACTATGGTGATTGTAAACAATATCGTAAGCGACCGGGCTACACAACGCAAACTTAATGGTGAATGTTTTATTTTCGACCATTTAATAGCTGCAAAGATATCGTTGTATAACCTTGAACGTTGTACCACAACCGCAACCCGTAAAATTAGATTTAGTAAAATTAGATTAGATTAGATAAAATTAGAGAACGGCGCAATAGGAAAAGACATTTGACGAGAAGATCTTCTGCTGTCACGGCGACCTGAGTTCTGACCTCCAGTCTACAGAGCAGATCCGGTGCATCATGCGGCCCACGGACGTGCCCCACCAGGCTGCTCTGCGACCTGCTGTGGTCCGACCCCGACAAGGACAAATGGACGACACGCTGGTGTGCTCTTTCCAGATCCTGAAGCCGGCCGACAAGCGCTACCTGGCGTACGGGCAGACCAACACCAAGCGTCCCGTCAGGCCGCCCAGGGGCGTCACCAATAAAGACAAAGAAGATTGGATATGGATATGGATCAGTTCCCCCGGCCCCCGTCCTCACCCGCCGCCCAACTTCACATAACTTCTATCATTTGTATTAGCGTTTTGCAATATATCGTAAGGAATAAATACAGTTAGTTTTTTTTTTTTTTTCTCAATTTAACATGTATGAAAACTTAGATCAAGCCGTATTTAGTTTTGATAATTTAACTGCATCTCTTTATATGGTCTATAAATAATGTGTAATGATAGCCTGTCCAAAAAAAATGTAATAGATGTAATATAGGAATAATGTAAGAAAAGGAAGTAAGATTTGTACAGCGTCCTTGAGGTGATTTTTCACAAAAACGGCGCTATAAAAATCATCCAATTATTATTATTATTAGAATAGAAAGTCCCATAGACGCTAAATTCAAAACGCACGTATGGGTTTCGCTCTCGAGCAGTATTATTACAGACGGGTTGTTTATATAAAACACAATTTGAATAGCGCCCCATTTGAAAGTGTGGTAAAATTATAATACAATTAAATTACCTTTTTTATATGACTTGACTGGATAAACACACTTTAAAGAAAACCGCACTAGTTTAAAACAGTTTAAATAACACGAATTTTCTTATCTACCGAAAAAATGTGTTGGTTGATATTTTAGTAGCGGACGATTTATCACATCGCCTTTGCATCGGTCGTTGTTTTAATTGTGCCTTTAGCATGGCTAATTTTACTTCGATTCGGGAGGATGCTGGTTCAATTCCCACGCAGCTAAAAATGCATGAAAATGAAATTCTCATAAACATAAGCAGGCATGGAAGCCGCTGGAGCCAGGACCGGGTGTGGTGATGACTAATGAATATTCGAAGTCTTCATTAAAAATCGGAAACTCCGGACATTCATTTCACCACTTTATTTGGTATTCTAGACGGGTTCAGGTAGGAACCTACCTTCCTATATATCTATAGGTACTTTCGGATATTAATCCTGTAGAAATAACATTATAAATTTTAAATGCAGATGTTGATCCGTATTCACGCGGTCTTGTTTTTTGTCCGACTTCGCGACGCCATTCGACAGGAAATTTGAGAGTGAGGCTTAATTCGAACAAAAGGCCACTCGCACTGCGCAGTTGTGTGGTTTGTTGATGCTCTCATACGATATGGAAAATGGATTAACGCATGTTACTGATGCTTTTACGGAGAAAACGTGGGAATAAGGTTACAGACTGAACCGGAACAAAGTGAATATTGGTTATAATATTTGGTTTTACTATCCGGCTTCGCCTTAGTTCACCCAAGGTATATTTTTCTTATTAGCAGTTGATAAATACATGTCACTGATGGAAGCTTATGTTATATCGATTGATCGTTGTTGCTATCCGGAATGAAACGAATGTGACACTACTTTCTTAAATTTGCAACTAGGGCCTGCTGAAGGTTTGCATTGAGGTAAATTATCCACAATTTCTGTGGTTGATCAGTTTGCCGACAGGGTTATTCAAAATGATGTACTCAATTTTTTCCTTTTTTCTTTTCAGAGACATCTAGCTTTCTCAAATATATCTTTTTAGTTCGAGGTTCAATATTAAAATGGCGACGAATGGTACGATGCACTATATATGCCGACTCAATTTTATAGAACTCACGTGCATAGAAAACCTTGTGCTGCATAGTAGACATTTTATTCCCAACTTGGCGGCGCGAGAATTCTAGCGGTCGTTCGTGCAACTATGAGCGATCTAGCGGTGGAATTCGAAACTTTCGGACCTCCTCTTTCAATCGCTATTTAGATTATTCACATATAACGCGCAGGTAAATCAAAAAAATATAGCGTTACGAAATTGAGTCCATCATTTTGAATAAACCTGTATATATTGATACATAAATATATCGACATTGGTATTTACCTTTATATTCGTACCTAACTTATCCACATTATTCTGCTCTGATTTTTCTCAAACCTCGGAAATGCTGTTTCCGATAGCGTGATAAAAACCGGAATAAGCATTAATTCAATTACGTAGTTCTACTTACCTACCCACTCAGTTAGTTCCTACCTACTGGGTATCTACTTATACAGAAACCAACCTCTAAATTACAAGATAAATCTGAACTGTTCCCCGTGTCCCGTGTATTTGAAATATTGATTTGTGTTTTGCGGGATTCTTTTGCCTACGGACGATAAATTCATATAAACAGTGGCTGTCAGCTATTTAGAACTATATTATGTTATAGTTATTTATTTATTATGGGGAATGTAAAGGTAGGTAAGTGACTACCTAAGATAATATAGGGACCTATTTCGCATTGCTTGGGGTTAACTGAAGCAAATCAGAACACTGCTTCGGTTCTTGATTTCAATCAGTAGGAATTATCGAAAACAAGTCAGCTCTTTTCAGTGTAATAATAACTTGGACCAAGTAAAAAAAAAAAATATTTTCATGGAATTTAACCTCGGTTGTTCTACGGCGTACAGTGACTTTTTTCGCTGGTTTTCAGAAAAAGGTAGTTTTCAATTGATGCAGCATTTTTATCAAGGAATAGATTTAGTTTGTTGTATATATTTTTTCCTATTTTTCAGGTATCCACCTTCTTCCAATTTCTCGTGTGGAAGATCTGTTTGAGTTGGTGGTAGCAGATTGTCATTCTCTGGGGACCAAGTCCGTATCTTTAGCAAGTTAAATCTACATTATAGAATACATTTGGACAGTTTTACAGCTCGTATCGCGCTAACAAGTTAAGTTAAGATTTCGTTTACGTTAGGAGATAAGTCCGCAACGCGAACGCAAAAGACGACTCATGAAAATTGTAAAAACGTGTGTTTAATAGCCAATTTAACTTGTGTTAGCTAACGATGACTTGGCCCTCTGTGGTGTTAAACTTCGAAAGAGGTAAGTGGTAATCACATATATACATTAGAGACATTATCATTGATTCAAAGAAGTACTAACAGTGGGCAATGTAAATCAGGTAGCTACGTGCCTCTGTATTCAGGCATCAATATAATATTGTATAACTTACGCCAAAAACGGAATGAGTATGGGAAGCTTTCATATGAAATCTGGATCTCTTTTCAATGCAGCGTTAAGTTCAGGTAATTCCAAATGAAATAAAGGTTTTGGAGGAAGAGGTCAAGTTTAGCACAGGTTACGTAAATACATATCTATTATGTAGGTTGCCATTATTACTAAATGCTGTTTTTTTCCAGTGAAATTATTTACCAAATATTGTTGTTTACATCAATATAGACGTTTTTTAAACGTAATGATCAATTATTTACATAAAACGTACACGGTAATCTTATTTTGGGGAGTATCGTGACTATGTCGGACAATCTTGGAAGCGAAAACATTAAAAAAATCACTTTTTTTTCGAAGTATTTCTATGAAATCTTTGAAAAATTTCTATAAATCTCAACCACCAACTAAAACATTATTTTGAATAATGAAGAATACCTCAAAAATGTAGAATTCTCTTCAAATTCCGAGATAATATTTGAATTTGGAACATAATCAAATTATCATTTCAACCGAGCCACGTTCTATGCCAAGCGCATTCACTCAACGCGGGATTTTCAGTAACAAATCATTCAAACAGTCCTGAAAAACTTCAAAAGGGTAATATAACCGTATTGCGTATAAAAATCCATCCAAAACTCATAGAGCCCTTTTCAGTAATTCGTCCTAAATTGGTTTCTTACTAGCTTTATTCGGGGCACTTGTAGGGGAATGAAGAATGAAGTAAGTAGTTTCAGAAGGGGGAGGGGGGGTATTTTTTGTTCTTGAAAAAAGCGGTACTCGCACCGAGGCCTGGCGAGGGGAGAGAAGAGGTAGAGGAGGGGAGATGAATATGTATGGTGGGAGAACGCTCCGTGACTGCTGTGGTTATATTACATATTTTACACAGTCAAACGAGAAGGTTTCTTTATGACTTTAATATAATTTTCATATTATTACTATTCTCTTCGTCAAAAAATGTAAAATTACTTTGTGTCGTCATGTTTAATAAAATGAATAAGATATGAATTATTTAAATTTTGTATTCATTTCGAAAGTCTGTTGTATTGCCCTCCGAGTATTTTTTTGAATAATTGTTAGAACCTAAGAGGTATTATTGTGGTTTTTATAATGAAAATGTATATTCCTCTTAATAATATTTACTTTTTACATTATTTGTCGAAATGTAAAATAAGAAGTTCGCCTTGAACTAAGATCAAGCTTTCATCCACCTTACTTCGATTAATGTATATTTTTTTCATTTCCTGAAAAAAATTTTTTTTTCCTATATTTATTAGAAAACTATCGGTTAGTACCCAAAAATACGCACTTTTCATGTTCTTTTCATGTCAACTCAAGCAAAACTACGAATAATTTATATGAAAATTCTATACGGGTAATTAGGAAAATGTATAAGGTTTTTAAAGATAATAATCATTAAACAGTAATTTTTTAATTCTATATGAAATAGGTTCCTGAATTTTAAGGTAAAACGTTCACAATCGCTTTTACTGGTTTTCAAATTGAACCTATTTTTAAACATTTTGGGATGTATTTCATAGAATTATAAGATTTAAGTTTGACTTTTGTTTTTTTAAACAATTTTTTTTGAAACCTCTCACATTTTCATAACTACCCTTATAGAATTTTCAGAAAAAAAATTGTGGTATTGCTTATGTTAGCAACCTGCAAAGTGATGTTTAGGGCCATTTTTGAGTGCTGGCCCATAGGCTTATAGTTTTAAGTACATTTAGAAACATAACTACCTATAATAGACTATCTATAGTTAGTAATAACATCGAGCCCTACAAAAAAATATGGGAGATTTTTCATAAAAACAATGCTATACATATCATCCAAATATTATTTATCAAATTAACACAAATCATTGTGAAACTCAGTATAACTAACAGAAACTTACATTTCCCGACATTGAGAAGCAAAATTTTTAAGGTGTATTTTTTAACGTAACTAAGTGCATGGAACGCCAACCTCAATAAATTTATATATGTTAAAATTTAGAAATATAAAAGTGATGGATTTTTACACATTTTATGTCTTTCTCCTGCTCTTTTGATATACAGGTATCTTCAACTTTTCCGTTAACATTTTATAACAGACAAAAAATGAGTGCGATGCGATGGTTTAAAAGATTTTAAATAAAACCAAAATGGCTCATAGAAGATTAATGTAAGTTAAAAAAGCAGGATGGTACAAGTGCATATTGTTTACTGCTAACAAACGGTATCCAGAAATTATTGGTACTTTCCGAAAGGAGCTGATTTTACATCTACACCATATTCCAAGGCAAATTTTTGCTTAAACGTTTTATTAAACTTAATGCTTTATAAGGAAGAAAATTATATGGAAAGGTAATTTTTTTGTATTTCTAAAAAATATGTATCTAGTAGCCATGTATTAGATGTTAAATAAATAAATATAAAAACAAAATAAAATTCACAGATCAAAATTATAAATACAAAAAGTAAAAAAAAAGAGTTATGATGTTTCCTTTTAAATGTAAAACTGTCAAACTCGAATGTGGGGCATAACCTCAAATCTGAATGTACATGGTTATAATTGTTCCAAAATCGGCATAAATCTACATTTTATATTATGCATTTGTAAACATATTCTAAGTTGGACACAAGCTTCCCCGCTCGAAAGTCTGCTAAACAACGCTTGAAAACTTCTAAGCGTGATGTTTACATGTTTAGTTCGAATTGATTAAATGTATACAACATTCTTCCAAGCTGTGGTTATAAAATATAAGAAAAGCCCTTTGAAATCCGATGAAAGCTCAAAGATCGCCGGCATACTATGACCGAGTACCTGATTTATTTGTAGTAAATACATTTTTCTATATCGATTTTTCCCCTGTGTTTAGTAGATCTGGGAAAGAAATAGAAAGGTTGTTGTCTGTTTACGATTTATTTTGTATCTACTCTTGGATTATTTATGGAAAAAAATTAAGTATTTTTAATTAAGCAGAACAATTTCGTAAAAAAAAAAAAATTCTTTGGAGTAACAATACAAAATCGATTAATATTCTTCTCTTGCGCTTGAATAGATTCCGCCTTTCGTTTAGCCTTATCATAAATAATTTTAAAAAACAATCAAAATTAAATGGTTGACCTTGAAAACGAAATAAAACCGATTCTAGTGATGAGACTGTACCCCGCATGTACCTTCTCATTTGTTCCACAAACAGACGGTACGATTTCGTACTATCTGACACTGACGACGTCATCTCTTTCTCTCTTACTGGCAGACTAGGTAACTCTGTCTCCCTCGCTCCAGTGCCACTGTGACGCGTCTCATGACCTTCACATAACCGCTCGGCTTTCTCCGCAGTACACAGAACAAATAATTGTCTAGAAGTGTTTATTATTTTTTTGTATGCTTTCGAAACTTTAACTATTAGTACACATTAATCAATTTTGACGTTATGATTGAAAAATGGGGGAAGGGTCTAAGTGTCTAGAATCTAACAGATAGAGTTGCCAAAAGTCAGATTTTAGGCGGAAGCATCAGAAATATGCAAATATGTGGCTACTGAAGGAGAAAAAAATGAATATTTGAAATATTGAGTGATAATCGCCACTAGTATTTTTTTAAGAACACAAATATATTTTACAACAATGTTTGCCACATCGGATTTCAGCAGACCTGTTTAAAAAACGTTAAATTCAGAAAATTGTATCTAGGTACCTATCCATACATTCGTTTGGTATACTTATTTTTTCTTGCGGAACTCATCAGTTTCTCACTTTTTCAAAAAGCAATCCTGACTTGATAACAAGTTTTTATC
Organism: Halesus radiatus; assembly: GCA_022606495.2. NCBI lineage: Eukaryota > Metazoa > Arthropoda > Insecta > Trichoptera > Limnephilidae > Halesus > Halesus radiatus. The sequence continues at coordinate 193,042 of JAHDVE020011568.1, read as the reverse complement.
CAGGACAGCTCTTTGGCATATCTAGGGTTTCGTTGTTCCGTGCTCAAATGACAGCAGTTTATATTTATTCCAGTGTACGTATGCTCGACTAATGTTTGTATAAAGTAATGATTTTTATACATATATATATATTTTTATTACAGATCCGGTTTCTCGAAGTGTCGAATTATTTGAATTCCATATCTGAAATAAAATCAACGAATCGAATCCACGGCATTTTAAAATTATTTTTCGAGCAGTCGTCAACCATTCGTCAAACACGGTTTATCTCTCATATGTGTTACACCATACAATAGTCCCACTGCCCAGATCCCAGAGAATGTCTTTTTTATTTGAGATATTTTGTGGGATATAAGGAAATCGTGAGGAAAAATAAACAAGAATATTAACATAGGAACTAGCCTCAAAAACTAATGTAGAAATCTTATACTAAAAATAGTGGCATAGGAGATTTAAATATGATCACTCCAAATGCAACGCTACCTACATCGGACAGACGGGAAGGGCTCTTTCAACTATATTCAAAGATCATATGGGTTGCTAATAATAAATAATAATAATCGGATGATTTTTATAGCACCGTTTTTGTGAAAAATCACCTCAAGGGCGCTGTACAAATCTTACTTCCTATTCTTACATTATTCCCATATAACATCTATTACATTTTTTTTGGACAGCCTATCATTACACATTATTTATAGACCATATAAAGAGATGCAGTTAAATTATCAAAACTAAATACGGCTTGATCTAAGTTTTCATACATGTTAAATTGAGAAAAAAAAAGCTAACTGTATTTATTCCTTACGATATATTGCAAAACGCTAATACAAATGATAGGAGTTGTGTGAAGTTGGGCGGCGGGTGAGGACGGGGGCCGGGGGAACTGATCCATATCCATATCCAATCTTCTTTGTCTTTGTTGGTGATGCCCCTGGGCGGCCTGACGGGACGCTTGGTGTTGGTCTGCCCGTACGCCAGGTAGCGCTTGTCGGCCGGCTTCAGGATCTGGAAAGAGCACACCAGCGTGTCGTCCATTTCTCGCCCCAGCCGGTGGTGTCCTTGTCGGGGTCGGACCACAGCAGGCCGCAGAGCACGTCCGTGGGCCGCCGTGGGCACGTCCGTGGGCCGCATGATGCACCGGATCTGCTCTGTAGACTGGAGGTCAGAACTCAGATCGCCGTGACAGCAGAAGATCTTCTCGTCAAACGTCTTTTCTTATTGCGCCTTTCTCGGCAGCCACGAAATCTAATTTTACGGGTTGCGGTTGTGGTACAACGTTCAAGGTTATACAACGATATCTTTGCAGCTATTAAATGGTCCAAAATAACACATTCACCATTAAGTTTGCGTTGTGTAGCCCGGTCGTAAACGATATTGCTTACAATCACCATAGTTCAATGAATAACATTGTAAATCATCCATTCACTTTGGACACTTTGGAAACTTCACTAGGCTTTTAACAGGCAAAGGTCTTTTAACAAGCACATGTGGCGAACGCCTTCGACCGATGACCGATGCTTTTGGGTTAATTTAGAACAACGTGACAGATTTGAACTTAAAATGTTTGGGTTTTTATTTGATTTTTTATTATAAACTTGATTTAAGCCCGAAACGGCCACACTAAAATTATATGATTTTTATAAATGTAACCTATAAATTATTGCGGTTATTTTACGCTATTTTAACACCGGAAAAATTAAGAACTTCGCAATATTTCCCAGATAAACTGGAGCGCTTAAAAAGCTGCCGGCTGCTACAAGAGCGCCAAAATACTATGCATCTCTTAGAAAAAAATCATATACCACATGTAAACAACGAGCCTAAACATTCACACACAAAAATAAAATGTCTTAGATTCAATTTACCGGAACAACTAGAGATACACAAACGGACAAATGATTTAAATTCTATAAGAAATTTAAACAATATAATTCCTTGAAATAATTCAGGGATTCACTTTTAAATTCATTTTCATAAGCGGAGCAATAATAAATAATAAAAAAATAAAAAAAAGTAAGAAACGTTGAGAAATATTTGCATTCTGACACTGTTTACTGAAAGTAAATAATCCATTGATCTTTCCCTTTGTAACGAATAAAATAATATTATTATTTCTGGTTTTGAACCTGCGTCAACGGGGCTCAGAGCTCTTACCAGTTTACAACGAAGATCTTCTAAAGCTAACGGTTTAATACATTTTTTTCGGTTCTTTAAACTTTTCGAATCCGCTGAAACCACTATGTCTATATATCTATATATAAAAATTAATGTTCATAATTATTATGTCAAAATATATAAAAAAAGAAGATGGTTTGTTTGGGTAAAATATTTTGAAAATTGAAAACACAGTAGGTACCTACTTAAGAACTTTTTAATTTAAATGTGTTTTGTAAAAAGAAAAAAAAAATAAGGAAATAAAATTTTCAATTATTTTTTTTGTTGCTTTGTTTAGAGACAGTAGAGCGCTGTCAAATCGCACCCAAACGACAAACAAGAATTCACAATTTCAAAATTTTATAAAAAAAAAAAATTCGAGCAAGGCCGGGTTTAATAGTATTAATTATTATCATTAGAATACTTGGCTAATTTACATAACACCATTATAGTGAAAATCACTCCAAGGCCGTTTAACAAGGCTATAAAATAACAATAAGCAGTTTTTTTACTCGAATAATGTATAGAATTCGCCACCCTTAATTGCTTCAGTGTACCCCCAACAGCTGAGAACGAGGTGCGTGAAAACAACACTTCCCGAGTTATTCTGTTTCACCCGATTCAATCGCCGACACGTCCCCTTTAAATCGATACCCATAAACGTGAGTCGGTTACCATAAAAGCACGACGAATACATTAGCACCGATATAAACACAAAGGCTTTCTACTTTTGTCTCAACTATCCGTGTGAGACTAAAAGGGAAGGCTAGATAAAAGTATGTCCTAAAAGCCGTAAACTAATATTGACATTTTAATTCCACTAGCCTGGTACTTTTGTCTCAGTTGGTTCAATATAAAGAAACGAGAAGGATGTAAAATGCATGTCGATGTATCGTATTCATTCGTGTTAACATTATTTATGTATGTCAAAGAGAGAAAATACTATTTCGATGTCAATGCAGAGATTATGAAACAGAAAGGTCCTTAATTATTGTGAATTTGTGGACCACGGATCAAATAAATAGAGGAACGAAAATTTCGCGTTTCGATAATGCGAATTTAGTATTTTTTAAGAGAATATTGCGATATAGTAATTCGCAATTGTCGTGGACATAATGCTAAATTTTGCTCATAATTTAATGCGATTTTTTGATAATAAAACCGCAATATTCAAAGAATTTTGACTGTCGTAAAATCAAACGTAGCTAACGGTTCAGGTCGGAAAAATTCATCTTTCGATTTACTGGAAAAACAAATTAAAAAGGCGTTACTCCACCTTTTTGCTGCAAAATATCAAAAAGCTCACATAAAATCACATGTGTTGCCAAATTCTAGCTCTTTTGCTGAAAAATAATACCGCTTTTCCCAAATTCCACACAAAATAACGCGAATTTTGTCAAAAATAAAACAACATTTTCCGTTCCCTATTTGTACGAACCTAAAAATGTGTAATGTTTGTAATCTTGTCATTTGTAACGTGTCAATAATGCCGGGTTTGAAAGACTACTTTTAAAGATGTAATTTCAACCTTGCATAAGCATTTGCAGATTTTTTTAAGGACTGAATTAAAAAAAAAAAGTTTTTTCTTAAATAAATGCAGAGTGCCTCGAAATGTTCATACGAAAACAATTTTTGTTGTTGTTTTAAATGAAAACGCGAAACAATCCATTTTAATACCTACACCGCAACGCTACGGAGGTCGTCAAACACAATCTCAGTAGGCTATTAGCCTTAATCTTCTAGAATCTAGATAATAATATACCCACGATAAAACTTGTCGATCAGTAGGAAATCTGATAAACAAATTAAAAATGATGAGATCTGAACAGTAAGACGCCAGATCGTTATTCTAAGTATTTTAATATGTTTTCATTTCTTTAATAAATGTAAATCCACTGAGTGCCATCATTTTTTGCTTAAATAATAAAAAAGTTTCAAAATTAATACGAAATTCTTTGAAAAACTACTTTTTAATGCATAAATATCAACATGTTTCTGAAGCGTAGCTTACCTCATCAGTATACTAAAAAATAATGTTAATTTTTATTTATTTTTGTAATTTGTCTATTCTTACATTATTATTTTCCTATGTTTATTATTTGTCTATACTTGTAATTATTGTTTATTGCATACTGTGTATCCTGACGAAGAAATCTTCGCTTAATTGTAGGTTTATTATTGATATTCAATTTATTGGAATGGCTTATTGAAGCTTATTATACTTAATATACCTATTATGAATGTACACATATTTGTACATTCCTGAAGAAAGTTGAGTCCAACCGAAACGGGTCGAATGCAAAAATATATAAATAAATTAGTGGTGGGCGAAACGGCTCGGTTTAGTGAGCCGGATCACTAAATCAGGTCTCTGTAAAGACAATCCGCATGAAAACTGGACGAAAAAAGTATCGTGTAAGAGCGTCTTAAGAACGTCTTTAGGAGGGCCAAGGGAACGAGGGAGAGGGCATGGTGCGGGGGGACGCGAACCGTCGTTCAATCGAGCCGGATCACCGAACCGGCACACTACAAAGAGCTGATTTAGTGATTCGGATCACTAAACCGAGCCGCTTCGCCCACAACTAATATAAATAAAATAAAGTGACTTAAAACAAAAACATTTTTCATTTAAATTATAATGTCAAGCCACAAAGTGATTATTTCTTTCGATAAATATTATATTTAAATACTATCAGTTTTTTTTAGATATTTTTACCATACTTAATAATCATTGCTAAGTGTTGGTTTTCCAAATAAAAAAATGTTTAAATACAAATTCATTTAGATGGAGATGGCTATGTTTCTGAAAATACCATGGACAAAACAAGTCACAAACGAGCAGTTGCTTAGAAACTCAGCAGGTACGGAGAGGGAGCTTCTGAAACGTATTCTCATTTGGAAAAGAAATTCGAATTTCTCAAACACATGCTATGGAGCAACAAGTGCTACTTTCCGAAATTAGCCTTGAAAGGAGGGGTTGAAGGGGTGTAATACTGGGGGATTTTCGTGGGTGAATAACATTTTGTCAGTGAACAGGTGTTCACAGTGTGGAGGAGCTTTTCCGGTTGCGAACAGGGAGAAGTTTAACAGGATGGGCGCCAACTTTATTTAAATAATAAGACATGAAAAGCAGAAGAAGAAAATTGGAACATTTGCAAAAATTTAAATAATATTTCCATTTTGATAGTGGCAATTCGTGGTGAAATTATTTGGAAAGTCAGTTGTGAAACATGAAATAGCGATTAAGGTGAAAAAATCACAGAAGTAAATTCATAATAAATTCAGAATTCGCCAAACTTCCATTATTTAAACACAATATAAAATCATCTTGATAAAACACACAATATAACCCACCTTTAATAGTTTTAAAACTAGGTAAGTATGTTTATAAAGTTTTTTTATAATATTAATAAATACAAAATTTATATTAAATACGGCAATACTGATTAATAAAATGTATTAATAATAGTTTAAAACCGCTGATACCCCAAAATTGTACAAATACTATAGGTAAACGAAATATTGTATCAGTCTGAAGATGGCCATGAGAAAATAAAAAAAAAAATGGAAAAAAGTTGACCTAAAAATGGCCCGCAAACGTAAGCCATTTAACCGCATTATCAATTAAAAATCAAATTAATCGTGTTTCAATAATTATGATTAGTTAGGTACCTACTAGGCCTACCTATATAGCATATGTGTATACATTAGTGTGCAAATGCATCGGGCTAATGCTACTTAAGGCAAGAGGTCTGTTAGCGGTCTGTTAGCATCGGATCTGAATCTTGAATGACCGCTGTTGAAAGGCAGATATGATCATTCGAAAGATAGAAAGAGTGAGCCAATGTGAAGAGCGTTTAGAATAAATAGGCGTAAGTGACAATTCTAAAAATATTAATAAAGAACGTCGTATTTAAGATAGATCAAAAATCTCAAGACGAATGTCTTAAGTAGCATTTAAAGAAACACTACGATTTTTTCAAACCTATGAAGTGTTAAATAACAAAACAAACCCGTTTTTTTTAATTTTCGGAGTATACTTTACTATTTTTTTTGTGTCGAGGGAATTTCATATAATTACATTTTCAACCCGTTGACTGATTAAAAATTATCTTCAAAAATAAAAATATATATTTTTTAAGTACATGAAACCTACAGTTTTTAAGGGATATTTGTAATATATATATGGAAATTCTGTTTTGCAAAGCCTTAAAAAGTCAAAAACTTTTTACTATTATTGTAAATAACTATATGTGTGAAAAATGTTAATAGCTACCTATTGATAATTTCGTATTTAAACTCAAGTAGAAATTTTAAGCTCATTAAGAATTTTTTTATTTTTTTTAATAAATACCAACTTTTATTTTACCACTAACGGTACTAACCTTCCAATAAATTTCTAAAAGGATAAAATAGCAGCTGTATAATCGCGCAATGTTCAGTGCTTTTAAAATTGTCTTCTCTGCGCACAAAATCGTATCTTCTCCAAGCTTAAACTTTCGAATAAAACTGTGTTCATTTGGAGTAACCAACATACTTATGTTTCTATATATGTTTATACATAATTAAATGGAGCCTAGGAAATAATATTTGTACAGCGCCCTTGAGGCGAATTTTCACAAAAAGGCGCTGTACAAATTATCCAATTATTAGTATTATTATTTGAAATGTTAATATTACGCGCTCTAAGTAGGCAGGTTTGTCAATATTTTTAATAAAAATAATAATAATAATACCTTTATTGTAATTAAATTTAACTATAACTAAAATATATGTATAATATAATAATGTAAGCGTACAGTGGTTTATAAAGTAAAATAGAAAATAATATAATAACAGTTATAGTTGAAGTTTCACATAACCCGCCTCACTAGGCTAGCCTGTGTTGAGGCAGTAATTTTGCAAATTATTTTATAGTTTTAAAATACCTATGAATATATACTTATATTAAGATATGCTTCGTAAATCGTTGAATCAATAATTTCGAATTTGGGTGAGTGCACCGGTCAATGCCCTATCATTACTTTTACTCCAATTTTTTACATTGTGTTTGAATATTTTTTGTGAATCAGATTTTTTTATGCTAACCGGAAGAATGTTGTAAATTCTTGTCGCAAATTTCAATGGTTTAATTATAAATCTAGTGCAAAGCTGGCGAGTTGGACTGTAAGATAGTAAGGATATGAAAAGGTGAATATTTCAAGGTTTTCCAGCTTTATTTAGGGTGTTAAATCCTTACACATTCTTGTCATTATTGGCGAAATCTCGACAATGAACGCTGTTTATCGTAACATGTTATCTGGGTGTGTATTGTGTACACACAAAGAGCTATATGTTTTGGTCGTGAGGGGATGGAAAAGGGTTAAAATCTGCCACGTGATATTCCCACGTGACCACTCCAGTGCATTGCAATTTACGGTGGGGTCAATGGGGGACGGGGGTGGGGTTTCAATGCGTCGGGCGCATGAATATGAACAGGTCACTCTAATTTGTAGGTCACATTATAGGTGTTTGGTAACATACCTTTCGAAGAAATATAGTAATTTAGTTATAATAATAGTAATAGTAGAAATATAATAATAGTAACAGTAATTTCTGATCTGGTTTATTTTAAAACATGGTGTTGATTTTCACCAACCAAACAGAGTAACTATTCTACAAAATGAATATCGATAATAAAAAAGGATAAAATAGCAACTCCCTATCATTCAATGTGCAGTGTTTTTAATATTGTCTCCTGTGCGTCCAAAATCGTATCTTTACAAGATAAAACTTTATAGTAAACATGTGACGTGCCAGGTAAGTATGATTTTTTTTATTTGTTTCTACATGATAAAATAAAGCCTAGGAAGTAATATTTGTACAGCGCCCCAGATGTGATTTTTCATCCACACGGCGTTTTTTTTTTAAATGTATTTATTTATTACTATATATTATACAGTACTATTTTACATATGCGTTTTTTTAAAGTATAATAAAGGTGCTTTGTATGGTGTTTTATAATGTGGAGTGTAAGGTAGGTTTGAAGAGGTGACAGTGTGAATGGAGTTTTATATGTGTCGTGACCACCTCACTAGGAGAACCTGTGCTGAGGTGTTCACGTGGATGTGTTAAATGTGGTACAAGTATTGATGTGTATTGATTAGTTTTGTTTTAATGTTTTAGTTTTGCTATATAAATTTAAATTAGGATTAGAATTTGAAGAGAAATTCAATACAATATTGTTTTTGTTTTGATTACAGTAGGAAAATCCTTTAAAATAAGCGTTGTACAAATCATTCAATTATTATAATTTCTTCAAACGATTGGTATTCACTTTGTGGCGTCATTACTGATAAATTAATTAAATTTTTTTTTTTTTTTTACATGAATACCTCACAAGAGTCCCAAACTGCTCCCAACCGTCTGGAGCCAGTGAGACTATGGCGTTCCCAATTGGGGAATGTTGTGAGGCTGAAGGTATTGGGGAGGGGAAGGAGAAGGGGGAGAGGAAGGTGATGAAAAGGGGAAAAATTGTTCATGTATTCATATATTCCTGATGATGAAAGCATCGCTTTCGAAACATGTAGATATTTATGTATATTTATATAATGGTGAAAACAACGTACATTTTTTAAAATTAATTCATTAAATTATTATTTTTATTATTGATGGAATTGACCCAAAGTAAAAAAATATTTATTCCATCACCGCATTGCCGCTTAGTTTCACTCCTCTGTACAAAGGAACTAAAGGACATTGTACCAAGCGGAATCAAGAAACCCTAGACAGTAGACACTCAAAACTTAACGAGTTTTATTGGTTTTTCAATCCTGAATTCCATTATTTTATTCTCATAATCTAGTTCATCATTTTTATCTCTCTTGACAACAGTCCACAAGCCATAAGCCAAGTGTATTATTTCCACATTACAACCCTTATTGTCTTGCGGGGTACCAGGGTGGCATGTTGCCAGGGGCTGGTGAATCTGACCCGTCACTCACAGCAGTCGGGGCGGGCGGTGGCTGAGAAATACTAATTGAAATCACACCCCGCAAGGACCATTGGGTCTGGCGTTTTACCCCATTCCATCGGAAAGGGGTGTTCGGGTGGGGGTGCGGAAAGAGAGCGGGAATACTTTAGGGGTCGTTTGTGGGTGGTAGTGGGCGGGAGGTGGAAAACCCACCGCGCAGGATGAATTTGATACGTGGGGTAGTGGGAAAAGCTACTGGTATAGGAATATTTCAAATTATTTACAGGTACAATAAAAATACTGTCTCTTTTTAACACATTTGTAGATATAGTCGTACATTACTCCGAGGCTATATATAGTGAGTGTTGTTTTGAAATCGATTTTCGTGCTTGCGGAAAGTAGGAATAAAAAAAAGACAATTTCTTACAATGTATATAAAACCGAACTACCAATTTTTTGTCTAAAAATCATAATAATGTTACTGTGTCCTTTGTAGGCATGTTGTGTATTTTTAACAAATTATCTTTATAATGTTATTTGTATTGTAATTTCTTCAAAACGTGGCGTCATTACTGATAAATGAATTAAAAAATCACTACTTTATTATGTATTCTGTATGTCCTGATGAGGAAGGCTTTCGAAACATGTTGATATGTATATATTAATAAAGTGGTGATTACGAAGTAATTTTTAATTAATTTATTATTTGCATTAGTTCTGGTGGCGCTGTGTTGTTGTCGATTGTTAATTTGTAAAAGTATTCTCACACCTGACAGAAGGTGTAGGACGCTCAGAAAATCAATAATAGTGTGATATCGCCAATTTAAAAAACAGTTTTCCAATCCTGGGCCCCAGATAGGTCAATGAAATTGATCATCTATTCAAGACAGAATTTCGATATTTTAAAAGGTTTGATCAATTTCACCTAATATAAAAAATGAACTTATTTGGAGGCACTGATACACCCGCGACACACTTTTATCGGTTTATCTCTTCAGTAGCAGAGAGTGTATTAAGACACTAAAACTTACTCGTGGCGCTTCAGCGGCAAACCGTGGAAGCGTGAAAAAAACAATGTATTATGTTAGTTGTCCGGGTGCGCAGCGACTGTAGGATTTATTAATACCAAATTTGTACAGAGTAGTATTATGCGATATGCTTAAATTTAGAAAGAAAAATTTCATGCTTTATATAAAAACGATCAGTTTCTTGCGTTAATTGTGATTTTCATACTAATATTTTTTTTTTATAATCTACGATATTGTATTCATTAATCACTTTACTGAATCGTCCAATTTCATTTTTGGTGCTAGATCGCTAATCTCTTGTGCCGTGTTATGATGAAATTCCTTTAGATCTAGGAAAAAATATATAATTATTTTGGAAAAGACCGACAATTTTTTTCTCCATTTTTTTCTCCATCCTTCGATTGAACTCCCCATGACATAGGCCACGAACCGTCAATGCTTCCTATGCTGACACCGAATAGATAATACAAGATAGAAGTACCTTCCATTTTGTACTGAAAGAAACCCACTGTAGCCACTGACTTAGAACCTTTACGTTATGGCCCCTAGAGAGTCAATGAAAATACCATATCCAATGAAATGAAAATATCATAATTTCTTCTTGATAAATTTCTGTATTTGACTGAAAGAGAAAAATGGACAGACTTTTGGACCACGAAACACGCCCACATTGCATTTTTGTATTCTTTTTGTTGATGTTCATAAATAATTCAAGGCTGATGTAGGCTTAATGAGTAAAATTAAGAAAGCGACGTTTAGGTGGTTTGAGCATGTAGAGCGAAAGAATGAAGAGAGGAGTGTTATAATAATAATAAGAGTAAATTTCTATAGCGCAGTTTTGTGAAGGTTCATCTCAAGTGCGCTCTATAACCTAATATAATTGTCAAATAACAGAAATACTGCATAGTATTTCTATTATAATATATATAGTGTAAGGAGAATATATGAAGTCAATGGAAGAAGAAGAAGACCGGGATGCCCGAGGAAGACATGACACAATCACTTGAATCAAATCAAACAGAAGAGAATATATGAGACTATGAATGAATGTGAATGAAGCAAGAAGTGTATTCCAAGATCGAGTTGTTTGGCGGTCCGGCCCCTCTGCCCACTCCTGCGTGGAAACGGAGTGATGCTAGTTAGTTAGACTGAATTATATGTATGCCGACTACAAGTATACAGACTTTTACCATTTCACAAATAAAATTATAAACCTTCGGGTTAGTTATTACGCCTTAGTTATTGTTGTAGATCTACCTACATACGAGTATATGCGATATTTGACCGAGGACCTCTATTGACTTGATTCGTACAGCCATTTAAAAAAAAATCTGCTAAAGAAAAGAATGTCTGAGATACTTGGGGATGCTCGTACCTTCATGCGAAGACACTTATAATAAACTACACGAAAGCAGACTGCTTTTACTGTAAACATAAAAGATACAATAAAGATAAATAACGAGCAACCGCAATCTTGAGGTTTTGTGTCGTTTTGTTTTGATAATGTATTATTTAATTTATTTTTCTTAGCAAAACAACTGTCGCTGTATAGAAAATGTAAACAACAAACACGCGTACTTAGTACGATATCGACGTATCTTTTGACCATGTCCACACAATTAGGTATACCTACCTACATAATAGGTATCTTTAAAAAACTTTATTTTTAAAATATTCAAATCAGGGTGAAAAAAAATAATGGAGTCAAATAACACAAAAAATGCTTTTGAGGAACAAGTTTCGTGATCCAAAAATCTGGCCGTTCGGACCTTAAATTTCAAATTTAGAAATTCGCTTTCTCAATACAAATTCGAAATCAAATGCAATGGAACATACGATGTCAGGACGTGTGAGAGAGATAGAGAGTTGACTTTTCATTGGCTCTCTCGGAGCAAGGTACCAAGTCAGTGACTATATCGGTTTATATTTAAATCCACATGGAATCCGCATTTCGAGTGTGCATTATATATTCAGTGTTATAACTCAATTTAAAAACGTTGATGAAAAATGGGGTGAAGATATTTTATCCGATGGTATGCTCCTACTATGCGGGGTATGTCTGGCGGAGTTGTGACGTCAGTACTACCCTTTGTAGGTCACGGCGTGGGTGGTTCCGGCCCAGTTTGTATTAACTCTAACTACCACAAATAGGACTTTTCGTGTATTTTGGTATGTATTGCTACACTAGGTGGCTATCCACAATTGATATTTTAATATAGATTAGATATTTCAAACATTTGGAAAGATAGCTATACAAAAAGGTTTAAGGCTATTTAAAAAGAAATTAAATATATCTAGGTACTGTTTATAAACCATTCCTTTTGTCATGCTATGCCGTGCTAGAGCATCTCTTCTGCCGTGTAGTATCTTGAAAAGTCGTGGCGACGACTACGGCTGAAGTTCTCAGGCACGTATATTTAATTAGGTATGTGTGGGAATGCGGTGTGATTAGCGAAAATTCTTTTTGGCGCATCTGGTAATCTAGAGAACCCGACAACTATTGTGACGTCATCCGATTCAAGATCGTCTGAATTTTTGCCAAGCAAAAAACAATTCTTTATAATTTTTTTCAGTACATATTTTTCTTTAAAGTTGACTGGAGTCTTTATTCAAAAATAGAAGAAAAGTAGCTTTTTTTAAATATCCAACGAAGTTTTTTTTCATCGTAATCCATGCAATTTAAATAGTCCAGACACTCCACAAAACGCACGTGAGCCATTCCCAACTCCCAAATAAATAATTAAACCTTTAAAAGAGCAAAATAAAGTGTATGAAATCACATGTGTCTGTAATAATGTAATCGTACATTTCGATTAATGTTCAACTATTGCTTGATACTTGTTCGCACTTATCTAGCTCATACGTCACACGCCTCTCGGAATCTGGACGAAGGTATTGGTACAATAAAAGTTTTTATTAGATACATATTTATTAATGTAGGTACCTACCCCTGACTTACGACAGCCGTAGAACCATTTTTCATATAAACCTATGAAACTTACTAAAATAATAGTAAGCATGAGACGATGCATGAATGTGAATGAAGCAAGGAGTGTAGTAGTCTAAGACAGAAATGTGTGGCGGTCCATCCTCGCTGCTTTCCCCTGCGGAGAAAGCACGTAATGGTTTGTTAGTAACATTGCAAAACCTGACCGCCAAGGCATAAAATACAGGTATGAAAGTAAAAACTACCAATATATTTACAATTATTATTCTTAGGGTAACTTATTACTTAGTAGAAAAAAATATGCCAAAGCAATCCCTTGTCATTAATTCTATTTATACATTCAACCGTTTTAAATAACCAAGTTATACAATAACCCAAATGCATGCCCTTTCATTCCAGAAATAGAGTATAAGCTGAAAAAAACATTTGACCAAAAATAGATCCGTTCAAACAATACCATTCCAATACTAAAAGAAAAAATATGAAACCTCCACCCACTCATCCATTTGCAGGTAAAATCATAATAAATAAAACACACCCCTTACGGAGTATCGGTAGCCAGTCAAAAACAGATTACAACATAACTTTTACAAAGTTTAAATTTAGAACAGTGTTGCAATGGTTACGAGATGCGCAGACTGCCCACGCACACGCTCAAAACTTTATCTCACCCCTTGCAACTCCGTATTATACTGACGTCACACAAAAATCGATCCGAATCCCACGCACACCATCATTTCGTATACGTAGGGCGTCGTGGTTCACACACACACACACACACACATAGATATTTTACTACTACGTGCAAAGGTAGCGAAGGAAACTTCTTTACCGACAGTTCTAGATTTCCCGAGTAAACCGCGTTTCGCCGGAAAATGGCGGTCGTTTGTAAAAGAGATCTTATCGGTGTTTGGAGTGTTGTGGTTATTTTGATTGCTTTTGGTACAGTGTCTTTAATTTTTGCGTTTATTTTTGCGGAAAAGCTAGGACATAACCTAGGGCGGGACATCGCTCCCGCATGCGGATCCAAAACAATTCAGACAGCTGTCAAATTTCCGTTCGATCGGATGTTCTACAATTGGGCATTTCGACAACCGCCGCGAGTTGGAATAGGCGAATACTCACAAACGCTCTTTCAAACCGCAAGAATATTACAATGTTAACGCGGAATAAATATCAATAACAAAATTATAAAGTCTGACCATCTGTTACGGCGTTTTTCAAAAATCAATCCGTTAATTAGGTAATATTGTGCGAGTTGTGTTGTGTTTATAAACACAAGATTAGGTTGCTAAGTGGGACAGTTAGACTTTAAGTACGGGGGAGGACACGGAAACAATCGAAAGGTCGCGCCCTCTCCAATACTAAATTTATTCATGAAACTTTTTCCCGTAGGGTCATGGTTTACTTTTCACAACATGTCATGTGTTGCGTTGCTTGATTTTTTCGTATTCTAAAAATAGCTCTTTGAAATTTCCTCTTTGTAACTGTATGATTAGTTGAAGTGTTTTGAATCTGACAGTTTATTGTGTGGATTATACGAAGTTCTATTGAAAGTTTAAATTGGCGGGATCTGGATCACTTGAAAGGTAAAAAAAAACTCTTAAACTCTTTTTTTAAACCATTTTATTTTGTACATTGAGTAGGGATCTACTTAGCTCTAAGTAAATATATTTGACTTATTTTATTCCGTTCTAAGTCAATTCAATACTATGGTATAATTTAATGTTGTTACGGTCATTAGTGTTACGTTGTATGACTTTTGTAGTATTGAGCGTGTTGTACCACCTCCTCCTTCGTTTCGGACAGCTTTGGAGTTTCCGTCATCGGGGCAGATGTCACATCATTGCTTATGTTGGTAGGCAGGTAAGTTTGGTTAATAACTAAAATTGCAATTGTATTCTTTAAACGATTTATTTTTATTCAGGGGCAAAGTCATTCTTTTCAATGATTACTAGGCATATAGGTGGTGAGTTATAAATCCACTTAATATTAGTAGAATATTTGAATAAAATTGTGTCATGTGTTAGAGAAGCCACCAAAAAAAAGAGTCTCAGAACATGTTGCAGGAATGAAATACGGAAGTACCAAAAACCTTCTTAATAAAAAGCCCGAATGATGAAGGAGTTTTGGGAGACCTAAACATGGGTGATTAATAGTGTGGAGGCTAATAACACATCCGTGAGTAAAAATTGGAGGGAGACAGCGAGACATTGAGTGGAGTGGAAACATTTTCTAGAGGAGGTCAGGGATGAGAAAGGAGAATGGATGATGATGATGATTAAATCAAGGAAAAACATCCATTTGTAGTATTTTGCAACTAACCCTTACCACTTTTAAAATGAAGCATGACGGAGGAGGTTGTCTTTTGGATCGTTTTCGTTTTAATGCGAAGTTTCAGCTGTCGTTTTTTTGTAGTGAGTCAACACGGAAATTATACCGGCTTTTGACGTGAGTTACATTTCATTCCACGCGGAGCTTCATAGTCATTAGTTAGGGATTTCAGGCGTAGTCACAGGTAGGTAGATGCCACATTTTGACGAGGATTTTTGTACCTACACACAGGGGTGGTTCTACACATTCCCTGAATGAACTCAGGAGTAGGGCACAGGACAAACAGTGCCCCCAAATTTATAAAATAAACATATGTAACAATACACATATTTTTGTCAAATATTATTCGACAACAATAAATGCTCAGTTACTGGTGTTTGGTATCGAAATACATAACTAATACAAGAACTGTGCTTCATGGACGCAACTTCTCTTTCTTATAAACGACGCACGTATTTTTTAACTTGAAAAAAGTAAATAAATTTAAAGTACAAACATTTTTTAAACTGTTTTTGACTGCCAAACTAAGCACATGCCCGTATTGTGGTAGTTGATACATATATGCACATACAAACATACATAATACATATACCAGTGGCGTGCGGTCCATAGAAGCTGAAAAGCTGTGCCTATCCCAAGAAATGAAAGGAGGGTAAAAATAAACCAAACATTTAACAATAACACCAAAATATTCTGATAAAAATGTTAAATAATCGTTTCATGAAAATAAAATATTTCGATTTTAACAGTTATTGTCGTCTCTTCAGTTGCAACCTGACCGGGTTCCATTGATGTTAAAAAAGTATCTCCCTCAAGACAGTATTTTTGTAGCTTTATCTCATGGGATACATCGCGCAAGCAACGCAAGTTACCAAAAAATGAACCCTATATCGGCCAATATTACACACTTTTTCGGCTGCTTTCATTTCCAAAAGCTGGATTACGGGGAGTATTACTGCAGGTAATTTTTGCACAAAAAAGGTTCACGTTGAAAATACGTTTAAATCATTATTGCAACTCTCTTTTTATACTTTTTTTATAAATTGTCCGTTATTTGCAAAAGGTGACATCTGTGAAAATATTTCAAAGCCAATCCTTCCCCCTTCCAATTAGCGGATCGATTTTTTTGAACGAAATTAATAATAATAAACGAATAATGTAGATTATGAAAAACACGAATTTATTATACTCGTACATAATAACGCAATTATAAATTATTTTTTATTATAATTTTTTATTTATCAAAATATAATATAAAATAATACAAAATTACTTTGCATCAAATTAATTATTAGTCGAGGTTTGTAATGAAAACGATTGATTTTGATATATTTTTGCTTTCCGTATTACTATTACTAAAATTTAGCAGGAAAATAAATAATTTATAAAATAAACGCAATGATTAAATAATTTCTTCAATAGCATGTGTTTTCCAAAATTATGTCGTCTGCGCGCAGAACCGTATATAAATTTGTTAATGAACGGTATTTCTCTCAGTAACCTGCCAGGTAAGTATGGTCCTGCATAAAATTATCTGCCTGCACATAAAATTAATAACCTTTATATTTTAATGTGGCATCACGTTCATGGGTCAAATGCTACATATATTTTTTTAAATTTTATTTTATTAAAAGAAAGACAAATATTCCCTGGTTACGAATAACCTGACAATATTTGAAAATCTCCTACTACCATCACAATAAGCGGAAGATGTTGCTTCTGTCGTAAATGGAGGACTTGAACTCACGACGCCTGAGTGAGACCCAAACGCGATGCCAACTCAGCCACTGACCGGTCTATAATTTGGTTGTACAGATCGATGAACCGCAATTTGTTAGCAATAAGTAGTAATAACAGGTTGTCCATATTTCATAAGAGAGAGTATTAAAAAAAAAATTTATACAGCGCCCTTGAGGTGATTTTTCATAAAAAACGGCGCTATACAAATCATTCAAACATTATTATTATTTCTTCAAAAGATGCGTAATCACTTTGTGGCGTCTTGATAAACAAGATATTAGGAGGGGAGCTTTGATTCTGAAAAATGTAGATATCTATGCATTAGAGTAAATCTCATTAATTTATTATCAATTCTGCGCCTGCCTAAACACTCAAGTTACTAGATTCGCTAGGGTTGGTACCAGTGTAATTCAATTGTATTTACAAAAAATCCTTACTATTAGCAGCATTAGTGCTATTGCACAATTATTACGTAAAAAACGTGATAACTTAATGTAGATTAATATAACAAGTTGAATCCGTCAAAAATTAATGAAGAAAACGAAATTTTCATTAACAGCAATGCTGGAAAACTTTGGTAAATTTTACAAAATTTGATTCCGAAAGTCGTTAATTATTTTCACGTCCACATGCTTATTTTATTATCGGTAGGTATTACAAAATTCACGACAAAATCTCACCTTGAAGTCCAACTTTCAACCACAATGCCTCACTTGTTGTTCCTTTCGTTTGAACAATGTATCTACACCGGTAGATACGTTGTGGCGGATTTACGGATTGAGTTTGAATAAATAGGTACGAGTAGTACCTACTCGAAAAATAATCGCAGTTTAACAAGAGTAAAATTTTGCGATCTTTGGATTACTTTAGTAATTAATTTAGCATTTATTAATTTTCGACACCCACTTTCCAACGTGAAGCTATCGTAGGTTGTGCACGTAGGATACAACGTAGGATTATGCCTATTAGCAAAATTCATCTTATAATAAAGTAACAATGGGAAAATAATCTCTTGTGGTAGAATTAATTTAAGATGACAATATTTCACTCGGTGCTATTTCTATTTATATTTACCAGACATACGGTGGTGTGGGGTGTAAATAGCCACATCGAATTAAAGGGCTTCATCCTTTGATATAAAAAAACAGCAAATGAAGAATGACGATTCTCTCTCTAGCGCAACTGTAATAAATGCTTCACCACTAACCCGAATCAGCGATCTCATCTGCTAGTCCAGAAGGTCCACTTCTCAACTTCACGATTTGGTCGATTTTCTTTTAAAAGAGACCAAACTCTTCTTTCCATTACTTGGAGTACAATACTAATCTAGTTTTGCCCAATTTTATGCTGACCGCCAATCTTTAGCATATATGCAAAAATAGGGCACGTCACTGACCACTGTTATGCATTCAGAGAACACTAACTCTATTAGGGCGAGTTCCAATGCACAGAGCCAGAAATTACATCGCTTACCAGAGAAAAAATAGCTAATGATATGTTGTTGATGTAAAATATATAAATATTATACTAAAAATATTAAATATGACTTTAATGTACATTCATAAATAATATGGTGCTCAACCAGACGGGTCGAAGCAAAGAGACGAGGATGCAACACTCACTGTTAGTAATAATGATTGGATAACTTCCATAAAATCACCTGTTGAGATTCTTATTCCTATTTTAAAAGATGTTATTGAAAAGTAAATAACCCAGGGATTGGTAAATTCGAATTTTTTTATACATTAATTTCGAAATAACATCTCTTAATGTAGTATTATTAGTGGTACGATTTCGATATCTTTTCGAACATGGGTTTTCTTTGGGTTACCGAGCCTCTTTTATCTTGCCTCGAGGGTAACTCGATTATCTTCAAGGCGAGATTAAGGAGACTCTTTCTGATCCCACCAGCTTAATGGGCTTCTCACACCCACCTTAATTCCCATTCATCCCTTGGGCACTCAGACAATTTATGTTTATTTCGTTTATATTTTAGAACATATTATTCTTACCGTAAATCAGTGTTGGTAGGTTGTCTTTGCTACGCTGACCATCCCCTGTTTTCACAATACTGTAATATTATATACGTGGTTCTGCCGGGTGTATTTTTAAGAAGGAATTGTGTTATCAATCTCACTATGCACCAGCAACTAACGTCATAACATTCATAACCAAGCCTGTCGCATTGGTATTCGATTTTGTTGCGCTCAGAAATTTATTATTCTGTTGGCATCGATATATTTTCGATTATTTATTTATTACATTATGTTGATACATTTATATAGCGTAATAACATAATAGAAAGTACATAATATGAGAATTGAGAATATTTAAATAACTGAAAATAATTCAAATGTTTACAAGTGCTATTATGTCATGTCAAGTCGATATTAGTTACCAGTTAAGCAGATTGCCTGTTCTAAGGAACAAAATACATTTAAATGAAATTATTTAATAATTTTTCAGAGTCCCCTCTACCCAGGCCAATTAACCATTTGGTTATTATTGGACCGATTTATGACGTTTCACAGATTTTAATGTGTTTTTCATGGGGTGGATTTTATTATATATTTTCGGTTCCATATACTCGTATGTAGATGTCTTTATATATTTTGCCGCATTGCTCCTCGATACAAAGGGATCCTTTCTGGCGTGTTCTTGTAATATATTTATGATCGATTTTTTAAAGATTTTCAAAGTGTTCGTGTACGTGCATAATAACCATTTGTATGTAGTTTTGACTAAAATTTAGGATATTAAATTCTTTGAAAAGCTTATCGCTATAGAACATACACGGTTTACACAAACTGACTCTAATAATAGATTTTTGGGCTTTCATAAGCGGATCTAAAATTGTTCTTCCTGAGGCTCCCCAGCCAATACAACCACGTGTTAACAGGGATTTGCACAGTCCGAAGTATATTTGTCTTAGCTCTTGTTATCTAATTATACCGAGTAATGCAAATAATATATGAATAAATTTTCTTACCTTTATTGAAAGGTTGTCGATGTGATAATTCCACTTAAAATGATTGTTTATAATAACACCTAGATATTTGATATTGTTCGCAGCTTTAAGAACTTCACAGTGGTAGTTAGAATAAATATTATAGGACTTACAATTTTGCTTACGTGTTTTGTTTATGAATGACATACTGGTTGTTCAGATGTAGTTGAATTGAATCTTATGTATTTACTTCTTGATATATTTGGTGTTAATAAAATTATTATCCAGCCACTGTTTTATAAATCTAATACCACTTTCAGCACGGTTATGAGTTCAGCCGAGTCCTCTCTTTCAAACAAAACTACAATATCGTTTCCAAACGTAGTAAGTTTTCCGCCTATTGGTAGATCGCATAAATTATTAATATATTATAAATAGAAGAGGTCCCAGTGTGCTTCCTTATGGTACACCATAGTTAAGGTACGCTATGTTCAGTGAACGTACTTAAATTTGATTTATTTTTAATACGTTTGATTTTTTATTGCCCTTTATGATTGTACGTCTCAATATATAATTATTTAAAAAATTAAATAGTGCATAGGAGTAGTCCAATAGGGGGTATGAGGGGATCATTTTGATTCCGTATATCGCCGACCACTTTGATTAAGGGCGAGAGGGACGTCGGAGAGTTATCATTTATTAATTCAAAATATTGATAGTATTATTACGCCATACGATAAACATAATGTTAAGTAGAAAAATATTTATTAAATATTTAATAAATTTACATAGGCTTAGTATTTATCAAAATCTAAGCTCAAATATTACTTTTTCTGACCGTCCCATTGTATGTTTTACAAAATATTTAAAATACGAATATGATTTTTACGATGGAGAAAAGTATTTTTAATCCTTTGTCGGTGCGTTTTTGTAAATAAACATAACCAAAGATTTGTAATCTGCGTTAAAAAAAAAAAAATTAAAGTTACGTAGTGTTCATATAAAAATTAAACAACACACTGGTTTTTGTTAAAATTTATCTTATCGACAAGTTACAGAAAAACCTACACATCATTTTTAAGAATATTCAAATTTTTAAATGTTTTTGTAAAACATGCGTAGAACGGTCAGAAATGTGTAATATTTCTGATTATATTTTGATAAATACTAATCCCATGCAAATTTAAAAAAAAACGTAATAAATATTTTTCTCTTTTAAAATACCATGTTGTACAATAATATTACCATTATTTTGAATTAATAATAATAACTCTCCAACGTCCCTCTCCCCGTTAAGTAAATTTCCCATTAAATTCAATAATTACAAAAACAGAAGCTGCTAAAGAGTTTTTCTTTAGAAACGGCAACGTTTAATATGAATCATTAAAATGTTCAAGTATTGTTTCGTGATCGGATATATCGATTATTCTATCACTAATTGAAACAATCGTCGTTGGATTGCCGATATTGTGTTTATCAGCAAAGTAGGCAATTCGCCGGCGATTGGAATAATTAAACGTTTCAATTAGGCAATCAATATGGCTTCTTTATTGATGTCGTTGGAAAATGGAGAATGGCCGTGGTAATTGCATGCCGCTACACCCGACATTTACACGAATTCTTCAAACGAATGTCGCTAATTGTTTCAGTTAATTAAATATCACGTTTACTGATGGCAAATTAATTGATCGAATAAACCACGATGGATTCGAATGGGACTGCTACTGTAAAGTTGATTTTATGCGAATGTATTTGAGCTAAGGCTCTCAATCTGTGGGTCACTAATCGATTTATTGTGGATTCAGAGATGTAGGTATATTATGTAATTTCATGATGGAAGCTCACGTAGAGGTACTTGACAGACGAATAACAAACCTTTTTTTGTGTGGTGTTAAATGTTGTATGTTACATGGCTGCTCATAGCCGGTTATTCATCACGGCATAAATTTCACGGTCTCCGTGTGGTTACTGTCTTCGGCGTAGGCAAATAAATTTTATTTGATTAATTTGTGTTCTTTCACAATTTATTCATTGTAAAAAATATATAGTGTATTTGCGGTATGTTCCAGATTGGAAGAAAGTTTTCGTATCGCCCTGGTGAAAGACCACCACTTAGAATCGACACGTTGCTTGAAATGGTCTTAGCCGTGTTTGGTGACCAGATCTGAATAGTCAGGTATTTCCCCACCTTTTTCTTTTCCATCTCCTTCCCCTCGTCATAACCTTCAGTCACATAACACACCCCAAATGGGGATTCCATATTCTCACTGGGTCCAGACGGTTGGGAGCAGTTGAGTCTTTTGTCCCCCACTTACATAAAAAATAGCACAATTGGAGTTGAGGTGAAAAACACACACTTAGGTTTGTGTATATTAGTGCACTTATGTGTTCTTTTAATTATATATATTAAAAATGTTTTTTTTTTTCAATTACATTGGAAAATATTGATGGGGTATTTTGTGAGACTGAAATTTTAAAGGAGTAAGAAAAGAGGAAGAGGAAATTTAAAAGGTACATTAAAATTCTAATCTGTTGACCAACCATGTTTAGTTAAATCAGTGGCGTGCTGTACATAAAGGATGAAAAGCTGTGCCTACTCTAAGAAAATTAACCCATAGTACTAGGCGACAAATTTCATAACAATCAGCGGTAGATGATAAGAAAATAGTCATTTTTAAAAATTCAATGCACATTTCATACCCGAACATGGTAAAAACTACACGCAGCCTCCCTTTGTCATAAAGTTAAATCAGTGTCAAACTCAGATTTGATACTTAATGATTTTTCAGCAGAGCGAAAATGAGAGTGTTTTTCGCTCCGGATCGGGATGCAAACAATCACAAAATCTTTTTTTCGGTTTATTAAATCTGAAATTGAAAAAACTCACATATATAGCTACATTTATATTGATCTCGCCGGAGTTTAACCCGTAACCTTTGTGCCGAGAACCAATTTTGACTTCTTCTGCGAGAATAAATGCTTTTGGAATGAACAGATCTGATCTTTAAAGCAATTACGATCAGCGTTGAAGATAACACCCTCGACAAAACTCTCTCTTCCACCTCCAGCACGTAAATTAACACTAAGTGGGTCGAGCGCAGCTACGTGCAGTCTATAAAGGCTAGAAAGCTGTGCTTTCCCGAAGAAAAATGAACCATAAAAAAAAAACATTTTAGTTACAAATGGGGAAGGAACTTGTATGCTCACTTATTCACTTGACGCCAACAATTAGCAGAATATGATAATATAGTGGCGATTTTCAAATATTCTTTCTTATCCGAAATTGAAACACTACCATTTGGTCATATAGTAATGAACGCCACTGATCGCAAGAGTGTTTCTTTTGCTGAACTGTGAATCGCCGAGTTGCAAGTTTGTGAACTCCTGCAATGGATAATCTCGATCCAAATCAAGAAGTTAAAAACGTGGGCCAAAGATACGACAAATCTATAAACCTCCCTACCCATGTGTTTTCGATTTTTATTTTAAAATTAATTATAAAAATAAAATAAATGTAGGGCGGAAGTTTATCTGATGAGGCACGAAGAATCCCATTTTTTATTTGTAGGATTTAAAAAATAATAATGCCATATTTTAAATGAAAGCTTCCGTTTGATTTCCTTTCAGGGTATTTACACTTGACTTTCTTCTCAAGTCGTTTGTGAACGACCTCAGAGGTGATCAACCAATGGTTTCAAAAAAAAAAAAGATTTCTTCTTATTTTCAAACCTATTGAAGCATTGTCTTTTTTTCGTTTATCCTGATCAAAAAGTTAAAGTGTTGCGAAAACTACTTTTAATTAAAAAATAACAGATTTTATTAGAATTAAATAATATAGCTTACTTCCTGATACATTATATCCCATGATATAGATATTATCCGTCTACGATACAAGGCACAATTATTAAATATCTCCGAAAGAAGCGGTTTCTAAAAGTGGCGTACCGTGAAATTTCCTCTCACTATCACAAATTATGCATGTGTCGGAAGCTGTCTGGCTTCGCACAAACTTTTTGGCCAAAGGACGCAAACAATATTTTACTTTGAAAAGTAATATCCACCATGACCTTATTTTCTATATTAAAATATATTTCAAACCAAAAAATCTCCTGGGAGAATAAAGGTACATACTTTCGGGCTGCTCTGTAATTCCTCCTTATTTTTGACGAAATTTCTCTCGGTGCAACGCATAAAACACTTTTTAGGCAGAAGGTTATTATAGGGAATATAAATTTATTGGAAAAGGTTATTCCCACCTGATTTGACGAGAAATTTGAACAGCGCGCCGAGCAGAGAATCAAATTAAGCATGGCTGACTCAATATTGCTCGCGCTAAAAGCTGGAAGGGAATCGATATAGAACACACTGGGATGGTTTGCGTGATACTAAAATGAACACTGCACGTTTATTATAAGGTAGGGAATACATGGACTGTTACAAGCAGTTGACGGCCTCCATGGTCGAGGGGTAAGGCTCTCGACTACGAATCCGAAGGTCGCGGGTTCAAATCTCGGCGTGCGCAATTAAATTTTATTTAATTAATTTGTGCTGTTTCACAATTAATTCATTTAAAAATAATATATAGTATATTTGCGTTCCAGAGTGGAAGATACTCTCAGTATCGCCCTGGTGAAAGACCACCATTCAGAATTGAAACGTTGCTTAAAATGGCTTTTAGCCGTGTTTGGTGACCAGATCTGAATAGCCAGGTATTTCCCCACCTACCTCTTCTCCTTCTCCTTCTCCTCCCCAATACCTTCAGCCTCACAGCATTCCCCAATTGGGAATGCCATAGTCTCACTGGCTCCAGACGGTTGGGAGCAGTTGGGACTCTTGTGCGGTATTCATGTAAAAAAAAAAAAAAAAGTCGATATAGACAATTTCAAGCGGTGACTGCATACTTCTAATGGAAAAAATTCTAATATCGACAGCTTTTGGCGGTCCAAGTATTCCCACCCTAATGCAGGCTTTCGTGGCACTAGAAAATTATCAACTGATCGTTGAAGCAATTTTCTACTCGTTATTGTTTCAATCCCCATAAAAAGGGTAGCTAGGCGTGGAAAAAATGTTTGAAATATCGTGGTCTATGAACTTTGAATAGGTAGGTACTTAAATAAAGTCAGGGGCGCTATTCCCGTTCTTTTTAAGGAAGATTCCTTACGTTTTTCCTTAGGGTTAAAGACTTCTTGATTAACTACACAACAGAGTTAGTTCAGGTTTTCGTACAGGTTACCAGAAGCTTTCTATGCACACTCTATAAATGTATCTGATCCATAACTCTTATTCAAATTTTATATTATTTACTATTTTAATTATCCGCTTTCGTCCGAGATATTTCAATAAAATAAACTTAAGAAAATGGTCTCTTGTTTTTTGACGATTAAATGAATGTTTAATAACTTCAAAGCTCATGTTGGAAATTCAAATTCAAACATGAAAATAGTAAAAAAATAAATTTGCCATGAAAATTCCAGAGTGGAAATCGAAGTTTTTTTAATAACGCAAGACCTTTTGAAAGTTTTGTACCAATAGCGTGCAGTCCATAAATTATGAAAAGCTGTGCCTGGCATAAGAAAAATCATTCAGTGGAAGATGATAATAAAATAGCCGTTTTCAAATACTTAACGTACATTTCATACAACTTGAAAAATTAGACACAGCCTACCTCTGGTCATAGAGCGATGCACGGCACTGGTAGGTGCCTACATATTTGTGCCCTCAACCTTTTTCATTTTTAGTTACTGCTGTCATCCTTATGAAAGTCTGTGGAACATTCGGTTAACTATGCGTTACTTAAATGTTATCTTATTAAGTTAGTGAAATTTGTATAATTTTTTGTTTATACGAAAAGATTTATTTAAAGAAGATCCGCTTCGTAAAATTCGAACCAAATCACATACTCCTTATGCAGGTGGCGACAATGTTGAAATTCCCGTTTAACACCGACATGTTTCCATTTAGGCAAAAAAAACATGTGTATATGTAATCCGTGTTTTATTTTATTTTGTTAAGCTTAGGCATAAATATTAAAAAGTTTTCCGGTTATATTAAAAAAAAAAATTGTCAAGAAAACAAACGGATTAACAAAAAAATTGATGGATTATGTCAAGAGTCGAAATCCGCGTGTACTTGAATGAGTATACCTTTTTTTTTTTTTTATATGAATACCTCACAAGAGTCCCAACTGCTCCCAACCGTCTGGAGCCAGTGAGACTATGGCATTCCCAATTGGGGAATGTTGTGAGGTGAAGGTATTGTGGAGGGGAAGGAGAAGGGGAAGAGGAAGGTGGGGAATACCTGGCTATTCAGATCTGGTCACCAAACACGGCCAAAAGCCATTTCAAGCAACGTTTCAATTCAGAATGGTGGTCTTTCACCAGGGCGATACTGAGAGTATCTTCCACTCTGGAACGTGCGCAAATATACCATATATTATTTTTAAATGAATTAATTGTGAAACAACACAAATTAATTAAATAAAAATTACTTGCTGCAAGCCGGGATTTGAACCCGCGACCTTCGGATTCGTAGTCGAGAGCCTTACCCCTCGACCATGCAGGCCGTCAGGAGCTACTACATTATTTTATCTCTTTTGGTGTATCTTTTCAGAGATTTGTCGTAAAGGTTTGATAATAATAATAACAATAATAATAATAATAAATTTAAGTAACAAAAGTACATAGTGAATAATACTTTTCAAACAAAACAAATAATAGGCATTACAGCCCCTTTCATGAAAGATTTTTTTTTAAATATCCCTTCAAATTTTTGATTCCGATATTTTGTACGACGAAAAGATTATTGTGTTAAAATACTCAATTTATGAATATGATTTTCATCTGTTCAGTAACAGAGGAAAAACGTAGGTTAAGCCATCTTCTCTTCAGGTGTTGAGCCAAATTTCAGTAATCTGCTGACTCATTTATATGTCATCTCGCGTAGGTATTCTATGTCAATGTGGGAGGCTAAAAATATTCTAACATTTCATTAATATATAAAGAGGGAGTTTCCCCAGGGAGAGGGACGCGGGGAGCAGAAAGGCCGTGTGATGAATTCCGTTTACCCACAGATACCATATATGTTATACCTACTATCTACGTGGAACCGTGATTCTCACGGTCTGGAGCTCCCACCCCTTGCCCGTGGGGTCGCGGTTTTATGATGTTAGGTGTTATGGAAACTTTTGTTAGGGATGTTTTGGGAAACCTTAATAGGAAATGCCGCAACGATTTTCTGGGGTGTCGATATAATCAATGTTTTCTGGTTGACGTCTGAAGAATATTAATTTCATATTGTACACGATGTCTTCAATAAACTAGGGCATCATGACAGCGTTGACATATTACTGAATCACGCCCAATAAAAGCGATTTTGGTTCATGCCACCCCTTTGCACAGAAAATGTTTTAAAAGCAGTTAGCCTTTTAAAAAAAATGTTTTTTATTTTTATTTGTAGATTAATAATAATAATAATAATTGGACCATTTCTATATCGCCGCTTTTGTGAGAAATCACCTCAGGGGCGCTGTACAAATATTACTTCCTATTCTTATATTATTCTTGTATTACGTCTATTCTACGAATTTATTATTATTATAATTATAATTTTTCTTTTGTTTTACATTTATTTTCTCTTTTTGGACAGGCTATCATTACACATTATTTATTATTTATTTAGTTAAATTATCAAAACTAAATTTAATGTAAAATTGGAAAAAAAAACCTAACTGCATTTATTCCTTACGATATATTGCAAGACGCTAATACAAATGATAGAGTGATTGCATATATTTTTAGGATAAATAATACAGAATACTCTTAAAAGAGGGGAGCGGCGGGGGAGGATGGTGGCCGGGGGGACTGATCCATAGCACCCTCAAAATCTTCATTGTCTTGGTGACGCCCCTGGGCGGCGTGACGGGACGGTTGGTGATGGTCTGCATGTACGCCAGGTAGCGCTTGTCGGCCGGCTTCAGGATCTGGGAGGAGCACTTCAGCGTGTCGTCCACTGACATCATTGCACCTGAATTATCGAATTCCCGCAGTAGTTGGGCGCCGAGAAGTGGTTGACCAGCTGCCTCTTCGCAAAGAACTCATACCCGTTCTCTACCACCTGATGCACCCGGCAGATTAGGTCAAAGTCGTGCTTGTTGAGGAACTTGGCCACTACCTCAATGACGACGGTGAAAGTGAAGCTCGTTCTCGCCCCAGCCGGCAGTGTCCTTGTTGGGGTCGGACCACAGCAGGTCGGAGAGCAGCCCCTGGTCGGGCACTTCCCGATTGTACCATATACAAGATTTTTTACAACCACCGTAGCCCGAACAGCCGTTGTAAATCACTTTTGGCACTTCACTAGTACATGTAGCCTTTCGACCGATGTGACCGGTTCCCGATGCGTTAATTCAGAAGAACGAAGCAGATTTCAACTTAAAATATTTGAGTTTTTATTATAAACTTGATTTAAGCTCGAGACGGCAGCAATAAAATTATGTAATTTTTATAAATGTAACCTAAAAAATATTGCGTTTATTTTATGCTATTTTTACACCGGGAAAATTAAGAACTTTCCTATATTTCCAAGATTAACTAAGAGCGATTATAAAAAGCAGCCGGCAGCCCGGGGGCGCCTAGACTAATACCGTGTGGCGTTCTGTTTTTGGCGGTAGATACAAAAATTCAATCGTTAAAAATCGATTTTCGTATGAAATTTTGATGTTATCATCAATAAAAAAAAGTATTGGAATTCCTTATCGAAGAAAAAAAAACTCCTTACAAATTGTCCTTATGTCCGGTATCGTTCAGTATGACGTCACGCGCACTTCCGCCTGCTACCTCTCGAATTCTGCCCGTTTTGGAGGCGTTTAAAAATTTAAACTTTGAGAATAAATTTAACTATAAAACGAACTTTAAAATAAAATTCCAAAAAATAATTAGGTTTGAAGGTGGATTTTGATAAAACACAAATAAAAAAAAATGGACTCAAATTCCTTATAAAAGATTAGAAAAATACATTCAAACATTAAACCTTGAGGAGGAAGTCGAGATTAAACATTAAAATCACACTTCAAAATATAAACATGATTTCCGCCTGAACGAGTAGCCTAAATCCAATGAAAAAAAATCGCGCAAAGCCAGCAATTGGACAACAAAAACCTCCATATTATAATCGCTCTAAATAGGGAGGAAAACATTTAGAAATGTATGTATTTTCAAACATACGTACGGTACGAAAGGGTTAAGGAACCCCATTTCGGCTGATTGAATAGATAACGATCATGTTAAATCAAACAGTTGTTAATCGACGGTAGTTTAAAATCGTATTTATTTACTAAGTCATTATTTTACAAAAAAATATATTAGCAGTTATGCTTAAAAATAACGGTATTTTATGCGAAATAAGGCCATTTTCTTTGGGCAATTTGAGTGGCAATATTGGTGAAAGGGAGATTAATTAAAAATGACTTAATATCAAGCTACAAAAATTGCACTAGATATACGCGATTGACGGTGGATTGAGGTTCGCGCGCTTTCATTAAATTTCACTAAGCAATAGGCCAAATTTATAAATAATAATACTTTATAAATTTATATTGTGTGTTTTCGGTCAAACGACACATCATGGGTGCTTACAAAGTTGGAAAATCGCTTTAAACCCAATTATCTTTCAATATACCTAACAAATACTTTGTTCTATATTTATGTTTTCAAATGAGAAAATAATAAATACATGTCAACTAATTCGTATTTACACCAGTGGCATGCAGTTCATGGAGGTTAGAAAGCTGTGCCTATCCTTAGAAAAATGAACCGTAAAAGAAATTTTAGAAAAATTAACAGAGGCGACAAATTTCTGATAAAAATGTATGTTTTCCATGAATTTAGTAGTACGCTCATTTATTCAGTTGGGCCATAACAATAATTGGAAGATGATAATATAATAGTTATTTTCAAATATTAAATGCATAATCCATACCCGAATTTGAAAAACTGTACACGGCCTACCTTTGATCATAATAATAATAATTTTGTATTATCTTTTTTCCAATAACAAATAAAAAATAATGATATTCTCAAGTATGAAATTAAATTATATTAAATTGATGTGATTGCTGAAAAAAAATTGTAAGGTGAGGTGTTTTAAGTGCAGTTGAGTGGTTTCGGTGTTATTCTGTATTTGGTGTTAATATATTTTCTATTTCAGATCGTTTTATTTGATTTTTAAATTTATTATATTGTTGTGAATTTTGAAGGAGAGTGGGATTTTGTTCTTTTTGTACAAATGTTGTGTTTGTGGTTGCTTGTTGGATGTGTTCTTGACTTTGAGATCTAGTGCTTCTAATATGCGTGTTTGTTGTTATTTCTTGTTTGTTGTATTTATGAATGTAAAATAGTATACGAGTATTAAGATTCTTGAAGATTTCGTCAGTGCTAGTTCTTACAGGGACTTTAAGTTTAAATTTCATGATAACTTTTTGTGTTCTAGTGAGTAAATTAAGAATATTATTATTAGCACTGCCCCATCCGATAATACCATTTTCTTATAGTGATATGCAGAGATCCATCAAATCTTTTGTACTGAGGACATTCCTGATTGTTTTAAAAAAGTAGGTTAATTTTTTTATTTCATTTTGTTATTTATATAAGTAATGTGGTCAGTCCACTTTATATTGTGAAAATAGGTTTTGAATGAGGGGGTTTCAGCGACTCCTATGTTTCAACTTGAAGGTTTGGGTAGGGTATTTCCAGTAATTTCTATGACTAGTCAGTTCTTCTTCTGTTAATTCCTTTTGCTGGACTTAATGCAATTATTGATTGAATTACTTTGCTTAATACTAAATGGGAGTTTGTTGTATAATTTTACAGCTAAAAATTCAGGGCTTCTCTGTCCAGAAGTAGTATTAAAATTATGTACATTTAGCTTGTCTAATTGCTTTGCTCTGGTATTATGATTATGAGAAGTGATAGCCGTTTTGTCCTTTTTGAGATGATGAACCAGAAAGTTTTTGACAAAGATTTTTTGTATACTTGGAAAGTTGAAATGTTCAAAAATTTCCATTCTTGGCGTGCTTATGGGGGACCTTTAAAATGGTCTTTGTGATGGATTTCTGAGTTGTATTTAGTGGTAATGATAAAGTTTGATTATGTAATTTGATGCAGCTAAGCTCCATCCTCCAAAAAAATAATTAATATTACATCGTCCATTTAAATGAGGTAAGCAATGAATTTTCAAGTAAATGTTTGCTTCTGAACTTTTAGTATTGCTTATTTTAAAAGTGATGAATTTGGTTTTATTAGCATTAAGTGTAAGTGAGTGATAGAGCAATACATGCCACTGATTTGCACAAATGTAGCGAGCTATAAAAAAGGGGTTAGATTTGTCGAAAACACTGTTAAGAAATTACAAAAAAGACACGGTTAATTCAAATTTGCATCACAGCGCTAAGAAAAAATATTGTAACATATAATTAAAGTAAGTAGGTACTAGCTAGTTCGACGAGTTTAATTTTGCTTTCTTTTTACGGAGAATGTCTTTCTGGAAGGATGAGTGGTAAGGTACATTGTTCAAATAGAAGTCATTGGTTTTAAAAACATGTTGTAACTTTAAACGCAGTTTTGCTGTAAGCCTAGTGACATTTACGGAAGTTTAATTGATTAATTATCTAACAGGCCCTTAGTGTAGATAGCGATTGTATTTCTCATATCATTAACCTTTAAAATTTTATGCCGTTTTAATTAATACTTCCTTTAATTATAATGAGACCCTCTCTTCATATCGCCACCTTAATTAGTAGGTAAATTACAGTGGCGTGCATTGCTCCTTGAACAAGGTTATGAATATTGTAGCCTTTTCAATGTTGATTATCATTATTCATCACACTATAACGCATGAAGGATGAGGCGCTCAAGATTAATTGCAACTAAAGATTTGAAATTTACTAAGTAGAATC
The DNA here is from genome assembly GCA_022606495.2 of Halesus radiatus. Lineage (NCBI taxonomy): Eukaryota > Metazoa > Arthropoda > Insecta > Trichoptera > Limnephilidae > Halesus > Halesus radiatus. The sequence continues at coordinate 160,990 of JAHDVE020011568.1, read as the reverse complement.
AATTTCTAACGATAGAACGATCATGAAATTAAATTTTTCCAAAATTTCTTGGCAAATTTAGAGGAAAAAAAAACGTTTTAGTTACTAGTTTGCTTTTTTAAATTTTGAGATACGCTTAGGAACTACTTTACGTACAAAATAAATCTATGAAATATTTTTTGTTGTTTTCTGTTTTCGTCTCATTCTTTCTATTATGTAAAGAAGAATTTCCCGGTCGGGCGGTTTTTGTTCATTTTGTATACAAATTTACAGTTTTATTCCGAGCTTGGTGAAGTTTTGCACACTTGACAAAATAAGAGGAAAATTACTGGGTAGGGGTAACACAACCATTCATAACCCCGGGCAACGCGCGGTACTCTAACTAACTAACTAACTAACTAACTAACCATCACGCCGTTTCCCCGCAGGGCTAGGCAGAGAGGACGGACCGCCAAACAACTCGATCTTGGCATACACTTCTTGCTTCATTCACTTTCATACAACGTCGCATACATTCTCTACTGTTATTCCGACTTCTGACATGGCCCGACTCAAGTATTTGATTCACTTGATCGTGCCACGTCTTCCTTGGACGTCCCCGGCTTCTTCTTCCATTCACATTCGCGTCATATATTCTCCTTACACTCCTTTCTTCATTCATTCGCTCTACATGCCCAAACCATCTAAGCGTCCCTTTCTTTATCTTGCTCACTACGCTTACATCAGCCTTGCATTCTTTACGAATCTCAACATTTTTCACAGGATCATATATGGTTTTACCACACATTCGTCTCAGAGATCTCATTTCTACAGTATTCAGTCTACTTTCATCCTTCCTCTGCCGGTTCCATGCCTCACACTCCATTTAGTATAATATAAAAAAAAGTTAAGGTAGGTACAACATTAAACTGTTTTTTTTTAAATTTAAGTATGAAGAATTTTCAGATTAATCGATGATCAAAGTGTTGAATACAAAATAAATCGGTGAGTGAATTAAGTGATGTTATTCTACCCTGACATAAATATCTTTTCAAACGATAACATATTTACATTTCTTATCTTTTTTTTTTTTTATTCATTTTATTTCTTTTACTAGGTAACATTTTTTGTTAACTTATAATTATCATACAGCAGATATGAGGTTTTCGTAGTAACATGTATTTTTTAAAATGCTAAAAAGTAGGTATTCCCCACCTTCCTCTTCTCCTCCCCAATACCTTCAACCTCACAACATTCCCCAATTGGGAATGCCATATTCTCACTGGCTCCAGACGGTTGGGAGCAGTTGGGACTCTTGTGTGGTATTCATATAAAAAAAAACTGGCATTCATATCACGATTTGTGAAAAAATAAAATGACTTAAATTACTAATTAAGGTGACGATATCTTTCTCATTTCAACCTCTTACCGTTATTTTCATTATACTATTACGTTATAGCCTTGACTAATACATCTATTTATATTTTATGTATTACCAATTAACGCTTTACAAATTAATTTTTTTAATTTTCTTATCGGTAACATATTTCGGTTGAGGTTACCCGCCACTTTCCCCACCCCGCTATAAGTAACTTATGGTTACTATTTTCATAAGAAGCGATCACTTTGTGGTTTGAAATTGTATTAAGTAAATGAAACACGTTGTTTTAAACCACGAATGTATTTTATTTTCACCAACCGTACTCCTTCAGGGTGCACGTAAACATATTTAACAGTGAGATTCTAGCTCAAATAAATTTCTGTGTGTCAGAATCTCCCGAGGGCGTCATCACAACCTCCTGTATAGTCGAGCGAGCCGCAAACACTTATTTGTGAACTCACCAGTCGGGAGAGAGCCACGAACTTCCTAAATACGGTGGATCAAAAAATCGATCTGATTTTTATGTTTTATAATGCATTTACAGGGTTTCTGATAACACTGGATAAACGGTACAATTGTAATGAATTATATTAAAAATCTGTAACGTTACAAATATTTGTACAAATTGAATGAATAAATAAAAAAAGAATCGGATCTTTCTGCCAGGAAAATAGACGGTGGAAGCAAGTCATCAATTACAAGTAATAATGTAATGAGTAATGTAATATCACTTCGATTTTGTAATGAGTAATGTAATATCACTTCGATTATGTAATGAGTAATGTAATATCACTTCGATTATGTAATGAGTAATGTAATATCACTTCGATTATGTAATGAGTAATGTAAAATCACTTCGATTATGTAATGAGTAATGTAATATCACTTCGATTACTGTCCTGAGTCAGTGCATGGCCTCAATAATTTTAACAACCGCACTAGGTAGAGTTATTTCTTACTTTCATGAAAAAATACGTAAGTCCCTACTTTTAAGCTAAACAAATTACGAAACTTTGATATGCTCGCATCCCTAAAACTAGATGTTTTTCTTACCTCGCTTATCTATCTACTATTATTTAAGAGATGCACATTGATTCTCAATTATTTAGGAAGAGCGAATTATCGATAGAATTGACAAGAACGGTGAAATAAGTTCAAGCCGATTAAAATAGTTTGACCGGAACTATTGGCATAGTCCAGATTCCGAGAGGCGCGACGTATTGGCTAGACTAGTGCGAACAAGTATCAAGCAATAGTTGAGCACTAATAGAAATGTCCGACTATATAATTATTAAAATATTACCACGATGCTAAAATAAATAATATGTAAGTAACTATCCATTTATATTTTTTTCATGTCATTGAAAAAACCTTACATTATGTAGGTTTTGAATATTGAAACTTCATAAAAGAGCACTGCGATGTATTAAAAAAATAATATGATAATAAATATTTCCTCGGAGAAATACTTTGTAAGCATTATTACTAATGGAAAAGTAATTTCCCGCATATCCGAGTATTTCGTAATACGAGTAAATTTCAACCTTCCACATGATTCATTGTTCGGTTGATGAATATTTAAAACTTAATAACAATCGTCGTGGAATCAAATAACTTTGGTTTTAGCCACCCGCGACATAATGACTTAACAGTACCGACATTTATTATACAGTACATGAAATTAAATTCGTAATTTTACCCATTGCGTATTGTATAGATTTACCAGTATTAGAAAAGTAATATGTACACATATATTAAATATTAGGTTGGTATTTGTAGGTAGGTGGCTTCGGCGTGCACTCTTTGATGACCAAAGTTAGGCTGTGTATAGTTTTTGCATTTAATTCGGCCATGAATTGTGCATTGAATGTTTGAAAATGGCCTGTTGAAAAAAATGTTTTTATCAGAAGTGTCGTTTTTTTTAAAAAAAAAAAATCCTTTTTATGGTTGGTTTTTATTACAATCGGCACAGCTTTTCAGCCTTTATGGACTGCAAGCCACTGGATGCGGGTAGTTTTTCAAGTTCGGGTATGAATTGTGCATTGACTGTTTGAAAATAACCATTTATTTATCATATCCCGCTGATTGTTGTGGCCAACTGAATAATTGATTGTACAAGTTCCTTGCCAAATTCATGTAAAAATACGTTTCGAACAGAAATTTTTTAATTTAATGATTTTTTTATGGTTCGTTTTTCTTGGGGTAGGTACAGCTTTTATGCCTTTGTGAACTGCACGCCACTGGTAGATATTTATCTTTTTTGTCAAGGTTACTGGAGGATTAATTTCCACTGCGAAGGTAGATTACACTGTACATTGAAAATGTAAGGTAAACTCCAAGAATTATCATCAACGTAATGTTCTTATTGGTAGGTACGTGCATACTAGGTATGTTTTTGTTTCAACAAAACATTTAAAAAAAAACTAGCTAACTTTGGCACGTAATCCTTTCTTCATTCATATTCAAGGATTTTTTCATACATACTTATTATTTATTTACTTATGAATTTAAAAAAAAAACATTAGCCGCTTACAATTTACTTTTAATATGATAAAAATTCTTTTCATTGGAAAAAAAAGAGTTTTTTTCTTCTTCATAGTATTGTAAATGAACACAGCGTAAAATGCGAAGAGTTAAGAAAACACAATGAAAAGAATTTAAATTAAATCATTGCTTGACATATCCGAACATCCCATACCAATAAATAAAACATCGTTTGTGTATTTTCCCGAGTAGGCATAATCCTGAATATTTCTTTAATTCTTTAACGTCTGAGATGATCGAATCGGTATAAAATAAAATAAAGTTTATCTATGTTAGGCGTGTAGGTATGCCATTGTACGATGAGGCCGGGCATCCTGGAGGCCTACTCTGGTTATTTTAAAGGAAATATCCTTATTCTTTTCCTTAGGCTTAAATGTATATATTTTTTTTATTTTAATGTTTTTTTTTTTTTTCAATTTTATTTTATGAGAGATGTATCATTCATCTACTATCTTATTATTACTTAACTTTTTTTTATATATTTTGTATATTTTTATAACCATTGTTTGTATATTGTTGTATGGAATGTGTGGGACTGCACCAACCTCCCCACATACCGGAATAAACATTTATTTATTTAAAGCCTTCTTGCTTAACTGCGGCTCCAGTTCTCTCGGATAACAGCTGTCATTCAGCGAACGGCATTATTTAAAAAAAAAATTATCAATATTTGCGTAATTTTAACAATAAAACATTACTCAATATTAAATTCTATTAAATTCTAAAAATTCGAATAAAACTACATGTGTAAAGTAAGTAAAAACATAATTTCTTCAAAAGATTGGTATTCACTTTTTGGCGTCATTATTAATAAATTAATTAAAAATTACTTTGTTTTCACCCCTATATTAATATATACATGACGACATGCTTCGAAAGCGATGCTTTCCTCATCAGGAATATATAGAATACAATTATTTCCTGATCAGGAAAGCATCGCTTTCGAAACACGTTGATGTGTATATATTAATAAAATGGCGATACAAATAAATTTTTAATTAATTTATTTATAAGTTATAATAAACTGAATGTATGATATAACAATAATTTTTTTGATAATTAAACGACACACTCCTTTAAAAGTGTATTGTCATTGACATGTAATCGGAATCGCAGTTAAGCAAAATGTCTTTAAGCCTAAGAAAAGGGATAAGAATTTTTTCCTAAAAATAACCAGAATAGGCTTCCTGGAGAAGTTAACTGTAGCCTAGTTGAAGCTGTGGAAACTCGAAAAGGAAGAGAGATTTCCTGCTCGCCGAATTCAATACCAAGGAATCTAAGGGATTTTCCTACGTAACAGGATTTTCAATCATCCTTACAAGGTTAAAGAGGATCATCAATTATATGAGAAAAGGATCCATTGTGACAAGAAGCCACTGTTGTATAAAATTAAGGTATATTGAAAAACATTAAATTCAAGAGAATCTTTCTGAATCAATGAATTGATATGCTATTGAAGAGGAGAACTGTTGACTTTTTCATATGACAAATATCAATTGTGTGTTCGGTGGTGGTTAGGGCAATCGTTTACCATGTCTCCTGATATTTAATATATCAATGACGTTATTTTATTAGACCACCTTCCGTTAAAATAATCGGAAATGATATAAAATATTCCTACCTAGAGTCTGAATTCCAACGACTGCAATTCAACCATCAAAATATGAGGACGAGTTTCGCTTGGAAATTACAAATAAGGTACCAATCCATTTTTTTTTAAATTTGATCAATCTCAACTTTTTAACTTACATATCATAAGTTTTGTTTCATAGTTAAATTAATTCGATTAACATCCGTGTGACGTCGATCCAATGCCGCCAACCAATCAGAGCGTTTTTATCTTTTGCGTGCCCAAATTACCCATCGGAAAGCAAAATTTATATCCGTTAAACGCCCGTGTTTCCAATCGACAATGTCAAAACATAAATTTAATATATTGCTATTATTGAAAACCTTTTCTGTATCAACGAAATAATAATATATTCACTCGCGCGAAGTTATTGGCGAAATTGGAAAATATTTCCGATTTTCAAAGCCATATTACTGTATTTATTAACAGCAAAGCCTCTTTTTTTCTTGTGATTAAACATTATTTAGTTTTAAGAAAAATGTAATAAAAATACAATATTTTCTTCTTTCTTTATCATATATATTTTTTTTATAACAGGAGAGTGAAAAAAATCTTTTTCCTGAATATTAGTAGCTATTCTGTGGAAACTAGTTATGATATATAAACATGTTATCTGGTAAGACGGTACACTATATATAGTGAATGATGGATACTTGGGGCAGGTCGATGAGTTTGTATACTTGGGAAGTGTGCTTCCGAGAGATGGAAAGACTGATAGGGATATTGAAAGAAGGGTGAATGCAGGAAACTCCATTAACGGAGGACTGAACGTTGTTACCGCTAAGAAAAAGTTGTCCAAAGAAGCGAAGCTAGCAGTCCACAATGGAGTGCTGATACCTATCCGGATGTATGGCAGTGAGGCATGGAATTGGCAGAGGAAGGATAAAAGTAAACTGAATGCCGTAGAAATGAGATCTCTGAGACGAATGTGTGGTAAAACCGTGATCGTGTATGATCGTGTGAAAATATTGAGATTCGTAAAGCTGATGTAATCGTAATGAGTAAGATTAAGAAAGGGACGCTTAGATGGTTTGAGCATCTAGAGCGAATGAACGAAGAAAGGAGTATAAGAAGAATATATGACGCGAATGTGAATGGAAGAAGTAGCCGGGGACGCCCGAGGAAGACATGGCACGATCAAGTGAACTAAAAACTTGAGTTGGGCCATGTCAGAAGTCGGAATAATAGAAAAGAATGTATGAGACGATATATGAATGTGAATGGGAAATGACGTGATGGTTTGTTAGTTAGTTAGTTATAGGTACACTTTATAAAAACACCAGTATCATTGACTCAGCCGGTGCAAGGCGGGCCGAGCGACAATTTACCATCGGCATGCTTCAAAAGTATAGATCGCGGGAACTTGGTGTTCCAAAGATTTATAAATTCTACGTATAACATCTTCCGCTAAATATGATCGTGATGGTAAAGGAAGATTTTCATATATTATTAGGTTACTAGTAACCCGAGAGCATTTGTCTTTCTTAAACAAAAAGAAAGAAAATAAATTATAATAATAAAACTTACATATATTCAGAATCGGCGTTTGTTGATCCATATGAATACGTACATATTTTTAAGCCATTAAATTATTACCATGAACGGAGCTCAAATAAAGCCATTATGTAACCAACAATTAATATAGGCATTATGTGGGTTTTTACACCCTATTCGGCAAGGGGAAGAGCAATATGGCCCCGGGAATGCCGTTATAAAAGTATGCGCAACAAAGTCACAAAACATAACAAAGGTTTAGAGTATGGAAGATATCGATAAAGGATACGTTTTGTACGTAATATTGACTATTAGTATGAACAATAAATCGAGTGACATCGGTTGATGACCTGCAAAAACCTAACTAAAAAACTTTATCGGTGATGACTAGAGATTGCAATCTGGATTTTTAAAATCCGCGTTTTCGGATGTTTGCCAAACAAAATCCATGAAAAAAAGTATTTTTTAATATGTAATCCAAAGTTAATTTTTTTTTATAAAATGTGTTTTATTTGGATTGCAATGTCATATAAAATGAACGCGTCCAACAGGCTACGAGTACATGCAATACCTACATAATATGTAAATATTTTAAAAATATTAATGTATAAGTAAGTTTGTAATACTAAGGTAGAACCCAATAACCAAATATTGGCATTATGAACAGATATAAGATTTATTACAAGAACTTTATTTAGCTAGAAAAAAAAATTAAACAGAAGAAAGAAACAGTAATATTAAATACGAAATTGAAAAAAATATGATTAAAGAGTTGAACAAATATTGTTTTGTCTGAAACTAAAGAATAAAATAAGAAGAAAACATGGTTAGTAAAGGTGACTTAGAGGGTGGCTACTATTTGGTTGACTAAATTCTTTTTGATTTTTTTTTAAATTTTATTTGAAACATTCTTATTTTAATTAATTGTGCACCTTAGATATTTTAGAAATAAATAAACAAACAAAAAATTGTATCAAAATAATAGCACCTATAAGTCACCTTTGCTAACCATGTTTCATTATTTTGACTCCTCCCACCCTTCTCCCTCTAACTCATCCCCTCCCACTACCCCCATCTAACAATATCTAATTTCTTCTGTACTTGCATAATTTAAGTCAGTTTTAAGAGCGCTAGTAAAAGACACGGAATTGTCAAAACCGGTAGAAAATTATTAATAAATATTAAGTAATATATGTACATAACGAATTATCTATACGATAATTTGTAAAAGTCGATGAATAATGAAAACAATGTTTATTTATGAAAACCTCATTTATGTACTTTGCTAAAATAGTTATATTTAGCGTCTTGCAATATATCGTAAGGAATAAATACAGTTAGCTTCTTTTTTTTCAATTTAACATACTCGTATATGAAAACATAGACCAAGCCGTATTTAGTTTTGATAATTTAACTGCATCTCTTTATATGATCTATAAATAATGTGTAATGATAGCCTGTCCAAAAAGAGAAAGCGCCCTTGAGGTGATTTTTCACAAAAACGGCGCTATAAAAATCAACCGACGATTATTATTATTATTATTGCAAAAGCAATAAAAATCACCAAAATATAGTTTACATAATTACATAAGATATATATATAAATATATAGTTATAATATAAATAGTTAGTTAGTGCATAAAAATGATGTAGGTCAATTAGAATATATCCATCCACATTTCCTGCGAGGTAGTTAATTAACCTAGTAAGCCTCCCAGAGATATCACAATTGGTAAGTTAGTTCTGCATCTCAGAAGAAACAGAAGCCTGTGTTGGCGGCCTTGCGTGAAATTATCAGGGACACAAAAGATTATTTCTGCCTTACAGTAGGTAGAAAATGTTACCAATATTTTCACTCTGATAAACAAACTATAAATCTAGGCCCTAAGAGGGACTAGATTTATAGTTTGTTTATCGCGCGTTTGGTTAACGCGCGCAACATGTTACTATTTTGACATACATAAATGCACATTACACTAAAATCTATATATCTGCCCTGATGATGGACACTGTAACACTGTCCGAAACGTTGGCTACAGGAGGAGGAAGTGCAACACTGCATAATATCACAAAAACTATTGAATAACTGGGTGAGCGAGCATTAGGTATGTGGAAATGCATAGTGACATTTACTACAGAAACGATTTGTGGCATTTAGAGCAGTATCACTCTATGGCCAGGTTTCCGTATCGATGTAGGAAAAAGTTTGCTCATTCATCGTAAAACGTTTTATTCCTGGCCATTTTTATCGCTCTCCCTCGCCGTAAACCATAAAATACACCTTGTATGTCCATCCCACGTCGTAATCCCTTGCCACCCCTCTCATCCCCTGCCAATTTCCTCCATATCGACTCCCTCCCAACTCAACCCTTCACATTCCCCGTGGAAATTACCCAACCCGATCACCTAATCAAGTTTTACTAACAGTTTACGGAATAATTATAGAAATAGTTTTATATTTACAACGCAATGAGCTATGTCAATATTAAGCTAGCGAGGCAGGTGGAAAGGGGATAACGCAATTCTCATGCTAATGAATTGTTTCAAACAACCAAAGTTTTAAGCTTGTAATTTCAATTGGTGTGTAGGGATTTAAGTAATTACGTTCCAAAGTTTTATAGCAGCAATTTAAGTTGAAATTAAATTTTCTGATGGAATTTTTAAGCTAACTCCTCCGTCGGTATTTTTTTAAAAAATGCGTGTTTATGCGTAAAATGAAAATTAAACACTTCGAGTAATCTAATCTATCTAAGTATATATACACATAAAAGGCAATATTTGTAGGTGTATCCGTTATAGACTGGACCGATTTAAGCGCGGTTTTTTTTTCAAAATGAGTTGCCCGGAGAAGGTTTAAGGGTAGGAGTAGGGGTAGGGGTAGGGGTATGGGTAGGGGTTGGGGTAGGGGTAGGGGTAGGGGTAGGGGTAGGGGTAGGGGTAGGGGTAGGGATAGGGGTAGGGGTATGGGTAGAGGTAACACACCGCAACCTCAAAGCTTTATTCTAAACTATCCATAACGCGAGTACTTCATTTAGTAAAGTGAAAAATAAACAAATTTGTTTTTTAAAAGTATAAGACTGAGAAGTGTTTTTGGACGGCTGTTATGAGGTGTCAAGGTTGGTGTCACATTCCCTTACATACCTACCGTCCAGGGGAGAGATATTTTGGACACTATATGTATATATATTATAATAACAGATATACTATGTAGTATATCTGTTATTTTACAATTATATTAGGTTAGGTTAGTCAGTGTAAAGCGCACTTGAGGTGAACCTTCACAAAACTGCGCTATAGAAATTAACTCTTATTATTATTATTATAAAAAACGATATTCAGAATTATAAGGGGTCTCTTTTACAAAACACTTTCAGGAACGGATAAAAAAAAAACTTAAAGATTAAAAAAGTGTTTTTATGTTTATTTATTTATTACTGTCTTCCTTTTTTATCGTTCAATTTTGGCACCCTTCAGCAATTGCGCCCGGCGCGGCGCGGCCCCAGTGCTCCGGTTGCCCCTCCCCCGGGACAAGGGACCGGCTCGGCTAATTTCAGACACATTCCCCGAGGTTGGGAAGGGTCGGTCCATATAATTAAATGCCAAACATTTTAGTACACCGCGACTGAAACGCGTACGCACCACCCATAAACATGTGTTATGTATTAATTCTAATTAATATTACAGTAGATATGCCGAAAGTAAACTTCGTCGTTCCAGCTTTATTGTGGCCTCTTCAACTCATAAAAGTTTTTTTTAGCATTGTAGTAATCATGGTCTGATATTTAGATTTTAGGTCAGGCACGGTGGAATAGAATAGGAATTAAATGGAATATATAAATTATGATTATCTTTTATGTCACCTCAATTTATTAAAATTATCAGAACGTTAATTATAAATTCAATTATTGACAGCCCTGAACTCTTTTTTTTTGTTTTTATTGTTTTTTTTAAATTTTTATTAATATAAATACATATAGAATATTAAACAGTACACATATAATAGCTAATTACAAAAAAGTATAAATTTTTTTTTTTAAATGCCCACCCCTTGCGGAGCACCGCCATCTAGCGACAGTAGTGAATAAATAAAATTAATAGAAATAAAAGTACATGTATATTACATATGATATATGATTTCTTTCCATGTACCACTTAAATCAACATCGAGTAATTAATTACCTATTATTGTGACAAGTCCAATACTGAATCGCAATTGTATAGTACCGTTCGCCGTATACAGAATTTATGTAATAATTACAAAGATATTGTCAACACATCAATAGCAAAATATAAACATGTCTTATTTAAATTTATTTCGGTAAGCAGAACATAGTCTAATTGAATAAATGACCTACCTCTGCTTCGAACTGATTAATTTGTTATTACGATAATTATTTTATCATTGAAAAATTTCCATTAAATACTAACTTGTATTGCTTTTGATTACTTTTGCTTTTTCCGTGCCATTGTTTATAATATAATTTATACATGATAATTTTTTTTTTAAATTTTTCTTTTTAAATTTTGTGCTGATATAAAAATGATATAGAAAGCCCAATTTGACCGTAAATAAAAATAAAAAATAATAAAATATACAATACGATACCTCGGATAATACTAATCGGGCTCCCGCGTTGTTGCAGCGCTTCGATGGTACTTTGATCCCTTGGAATAACAAGGGTCCATCTGACAGGGCAATGTTATGCAATAATGAGCCTTAGAGTTGCTCTCTTTAAAGCACATTATTGCATGAGATTGCTGTGTCAGTTGGAACCTTTTTATTCCAAGGGGTAGACTTGGCAAAGGCCGCATTCACGAGTGCGTCTCTTTCGTGATCGCTGGTCGTAAGGAAAGATTCAACAACTCCCGAGAATCCATGATAGGAAAAAGCGTACAGCATTTATAGAACATCGTAATATTTGGTTTGTAATATTTGGCATATGTTTTCAAATCTTTGAAAATGGCAGGTTGTGTAGTGCACACACCGCCTGCCATATAACGAGGGAGTAAAACGTAGTTATTATTTTAAATATCGTTTTTATATCATCAAATATTCAAATGTACTCAGTTTTATTCAAATCTATTTCGAATTGTATCCATTTAAAATCATTGTTCTATGATCTTCAATTTCGAACGGAAAAAAAAGTAAGAACTGTAATAATAAAATTAGACAATTTGCATACATATGACATACGCGAATATACAAAGTGTTGATTACCCATTTCCAAATTCAAAACAACAGATTTTGACTTGTTACATAATGATTGAAAAAATTACTTACCTACCCTGTTCTTAGAAGAAGAATGTTGTATCTGACTCGGCAATGTTATACGATATTGAATTCTAAATTAGTACTCCCTAGAGCGCATTATCGCATAACATTGATATGTCAGATAGAACCTTGTTGTTCCAAGGGCATTCTATTTAGGTATACATCATGTTGAAAATGGATGAGACCATTTTGTAGTAGTAATATTGGATTAGTAAACCATTTAAGTCTACTAACAAAATACGATGTAAAGTGAGATCTGGTGTTCTCTCTCTCTCTAAAGCACATGTCTGATCTTAAGAGAAAGGGAGATAGAACGAGTATTATGAGGACCGTCATTTGGTTCCCAATACGGAACAAATGGAATTGGGAGGTTAATATTATTACAAAAACTGGAAAGCTTAAAAAAATGACCTTGATTTTATTTCGTCAGATCGGATAAACGCATTGACAAATCAATCATTACGTAATCGTGGACACATGAGGCATGGCATGGGTCACTTGTTCCTGTTTCAGTTGGACAAAGCTAATAAAGTTACATATAAGTTGGATTGTCTCTTCTCCAGTTGTATACAAAGTCAGGCGTTCAGCGATCAATTTATTTTTTACCAAAAATTGAAGTTCCTACTTACCTACCTACTTGCAATCTGTCACCATCACGTGATCCTTGTTATTCAATGGCCTTAGTGTCCAGTGAAAAACCATGTACATAATGTCAACAAACTTATTATTATTTTAAGGTTGCAATATTTGGAGCACGGACGTCGGGTGGGAATGCGGTCCTTGTTTTACCGGTATTTTAATGGAAGATGCTCTGAGGAACTAGCGTCATTGATCCCTTCGGCACCGGCGCATAGTCGAGAAATACGCCAAACGCGTGCCCAACATTTGCACACAGTCGAAATTTGCCACATGAGAACGGCTCGCTTTTACGACTCTTTCCTGTGTTCAACAGCTCGGCTGTGGAATGATCTGCCGGCCTCTGTGTTTCCTCCATTCTACAACATGGGTCTCTTCAAGACCCAAGTTCACTCCTTCCTATCCTCTAAAAGACCCTTTACACAGCATCCCCAAAGATGATATAGGCCTCGAGGGAAATTATTTCCTTCAGGGTTTCCTGTGTGGAGCTACTGTAAAAAAATATTGCTCTTTTGTTATGTGTACCTACTTTAAATTAGCTTATTTACACCCTTCGCTTCTAAATTGTTATATTATAATATCTAAGTTTTTTTTTTTTTTTTATCTTAAAAGAAAGACAAATATTCCCTGGTTACGAATAACCTGACAATATTTGAAAATCTCCTACTACCATCATAGTAAGCGGAAGATGATTCTTGTGTCGTAATGGAGGACTTAGCCAGCCGAGGAATTGAACTCACGACGCCTGGGTGAGACCCAAACGCGATGGCAACTCAGCCACTGACCGGTCAATGTTCATCGAAGTGATTCTGCTGCTCATAAATATTTGAAGTTATAGTTTAAATTTGCATATATATATATAGTACATCTGTTATTTTACAATTATATTAAGTTAGGTTAGTTAGTGTAAAGCGCACTTGAGGTGAACCTTCACAAAACTGCGTTTTAAAGATTAACTTTTATTATTATTATTATTATCTTATCTACCTTAAAGCCAACCAACCGTTCCCTCGGTATATTTATTGATAGGTAGATATAGGAGGCACGAACATTGATAACTAATCAATGGATTTTTGATACGCTAATGTCCCTGGATATAAAAACTTATGACAGTTTCCAAGAAAAGAGATAAGGTAGGTAGGCCAAAAAAATAAATTATACCGCTTATTATTATACATTTTGTGAAATGTTTTATTGTTTTCTTTTTTATAACAAAATAACAAATAATGATATCCTCACTGGGATTTCTAGTGCTGAGGATTTCATTAACGAAATATTGAATTAAATTATAATAAATTGATATGATTATTGAAAAAAAAAATTGTGATGTGAGGTATTTTAAGTGCAGTTAAGTGGTTTCGGTGTTAATATATTTTCTATTTCAGATCTCCCTATGTAACGTATCCAGCGTTTTATTTGATTTTAAATTTATTATTATTCTGATTTTTGAAGGAGAGTGGGATTTTGTTGAAGCGTTTAGTACCACAGTATAAGAAGCTTTTTGTCCAAATGTTGTGTTTGTGGTTGCTTGTTAAATGTGTTTTTGACTCTGCGATCTAGTGTTTCTAATATGCTCGTATGTGCTTGTTTTTTTTTTTTTTTCTATTTTTTAATGTAAAGTAGTATGTTAAGATTCTAGAAGATTTCATCAATGCTAGTTTTTATAGGGACGTTAAGTATGATTTTCATGATGGCTTTTTGTGTTGTAATGAGTAAATTAATAATATTATCATTAGCGCTGCCCCATCCGATAATACCATATTTATTAGTGATTGGCAGAGAGCCATGTAGATTCTAATCAAATCTTTTGTACATTTTGGACATTTTCACTTTCTTGTTATATCATCTTGGGAAAATTTATCTAGGTAGGTAGTAATCATAAAAAAATATATAAATTTGTTATTTTGCGCAATTCTGGGGTATTTTAATGAAAAATAACTTTAATGTAATTCCTACATTTCTATAATAATTTCAGGACTGAAACTCCACCAAAGCGTAAGAAATATTATTATAGTTAATTTGAACAATGATTATTCAACTGAGCAAAAGTGAAAAGATAAATCCAGAGAAGATGAAGCATAAAAATTTTACTCAGCGTTATTATTAGAAAATATAATTAAGTTATTTCTATCGGTTGATAATGTGAACGTTTAATGGCATGAGAGACAAGCAGAATAAAAATTGTCCAAATAGGTAAACAATATGAAAAGGAAAAAGGCAGCTTACAGTAACAACAACAACATTGATGGTTGGAATGGTGGAATCAACATTGGTGGCCAAAAAATGTCTAATCTCTGTAATGCAGATGACACTACCCTCATCGCCTCTTCTAAAGAAAAAAATTATCTCCTTGGTAAAATAAATTTTTTGAAAATCCGTAATCTAAATCCACAGATCGGCTTTATATACCTAGACTCGTCGATAAGTGACGAAGGGGGCTATAAGACGGAAATGAAAAGAAGGATTTGCATGATAAAAGACGCCATGAGCAAAGTGCAAAAGATATGGAGCGACGTAGGCACAACCAACACCACCATGATAAGACTCATCCGGGCGCTGATTTTCCCTATATTTCTGTACGGTGTGGAAACATGGACACTTAGAGCCAGCGAAAGGAAACGTATAAACTCCCTCGAAATGTGGTGCTAGAGAAAAATGTTCAGGATTCCATGGACAGCCAGGTGTACTCATACTCGTATATCCATTTCGGAAGAGTTAGGCATCCACTTAACTGTCCGCTTACAGCGTACTCTAAGACATTTTCATAAGTTGCTCGTCAAACTGGCGAGGTGGAAGGCAGGAGAAGCAGAGGAAGATCACCAATGCTTTGGAGTGACCAAGCATCACGGGCGTTCGGAAAGTTGCGCCAGTGTCCGCAGATCTCCGCGCAGCGTATCACCGCGAGGAGTGAAGGAGCCTTGTCCTCCATGGAAATTGGAGTAGGGGTCACGATCCTCGGCAACGAGGAAACGAATCAAGAAGAAGAATAATAATATTATACATTTACATTTGTGTAGACATTAAGAGCATTATAAAAGTCGGAAAGGAAACCAAACCTTAAAATAGTTCGCAGAGATTTGACACGACTTTTAATATCTATACCTACGTACTACCTTATCAGAAAATAAGCTGAAAGCTTAAAGATGTATGAATAGGCGTATGGTTTATTATAACAATGATCGATTTTAAAAAAATACTAAAGAACAAAACAAAAAACACAGAAATTCGGTTTAAAATATCTTTTTGTAGGGCTAAGAAAAAACAAACCAAAAAAAATAAATTATTTTATTTTTTCTTTTAAGGTACCAAATATATAAAAATTTTCGCGTATTACGAACGTTGAAAAACAATAGCTCTATCATTTAATGGAATATATGATTCCGATAAGCACGCGAAAAACCTAAAATCAAAAAGGTTTTTGGTAAAGAATCAAGTGAAGGATCATATTATTATGTATCCAATTAATATGGGTGTAGGTAGGTACTTACCCAGTAATGGCGTGTTGTGACTTTTTCAAATCCTACGAAAACTTTTGGTTGGAATTTTTTTGGCCCAAATCTATCAATTTTCTTTTTTTTTTATCTTTAACTGATCTGAAATAAATTTTAACAGGGAACAAAAAAAAAATAACGGCACGCTAGAAGCGTTTCGTCGCTGCTTTGTTGCCGCGGCAAGTGATCGTCACTTGTTTTAACCGCATAAATAAAAGGTTACACAGAGCTACTGAAACTGCGAAGATAGTAGCGGGTGAAATGTCCTACATGTCGAAAAATACATGAAACCAACCAAAAACATTCAACAACTAGCGAATAGCGATTTTAGATGTCAAACGAGGCGATACTAGCACCGCGTCGCCACTAGGTCATGTGATCGTCAAATCGCGCTTTTATCGCGATCAGATTTGAACATGTTCTAATCTAACCACTCGAATGTATAAAAACCTGCTAATTGAGTTACTCGCAGTGAACATCTTCGTCATATGAAGCTATTTCAACGCTACTATTCAAGTAGCAGCGTTGAAATCGCTCCGTGTGGCTTTAGGTAGCATCCTTTCTGAGGAGAAATTTTATTTGGTGTTTATAGCTTATATGTTACGTCCATACTTTTATCAAAATAAAAATCGTTTCAGAAAAAATGACGTGTGAAACCTGACACTAAAGGAAGATATTGAATTGGCCGCCTCATATTGTGACGAGAGGTTGCTTGGGGCCAGTGGTACCTTTCGGGGAGTGGAAAAGTCTGATAAAAGGTGAGGCGTGTTTCGTAAATAGCAATTACACTGCATCAGTGCTGGCCTAGGCGATAATATTATGATTTTGATATTTTATTGTATTAGCGACTATACTATACTAAATAAAATAAAATTATTTACAGAATATAGTTGAAGATACAAAATGGTACATATAGTTGTTATCATATTTTGTAAATTACTTGATCTTTTTTGTGTTTTTCTTAGTCCTGCTCACTAGGGGGTCCTGTGCTGAGGCGGACTAGACCTTTTTTTTGATGTTATGTAATTAGGTGCGTCTTCTATGTCGTTTTAGTGTGGTTTTTAATGTTGTTTCATTGACCCCTTTTAGCCAGACTTTCAATCTTGACTTGTACTAATTAAACTCTTATATTGGTTATATATCTGGGGAAGGATGTTATGGAGTTTTGTCGCAGAATACGTGTAGTTTCTTTGTCCGAAAGTGGTTTTATGACAAGGAATGTTTTTTATGTCATTTTGGTTAGATCTAGTGTCACGAATACGTGGTTTAGTGGGGGGTTCCGTTTTTCTGATAAATTTTAGCAGTACATTTTTGGCGTACATTTGTAGCACATTTGGTACGTCAAAACTTTTGGAGAGTTCTGTCGAAGGGTACTTTAAGTATGGTTTTTATAATTCCCTTTTGAAATGTATTTAGATTCTGTATGTACTCAGATATCGCAGATCCCAGTATCGCAGTATGAGGATGTCCAATAGTGTGTTTGCTTTCATATTTATTTAGTAAATTATGCGCAATATATAAATAAACATGCACATAATTTTTTCATTTGATAATATACCGCAAGCATCTGCATTTGAATGCAAATTTTTAGAAAATTTTCAGCCACTTCAAATGAATGAATGCACTAAAGATAGGGTGTTTATAGTATACCGTAACAACTTGTACACTATTTAGTAAATATGGTAATGGTACTTAATTTTTTTTACAATATTACCACACATGAGACCTCGAGGGAAATAATTTCCCTGTTCATCTTTGGGGATGCTGTGTGGAGGGTCTTTTAGAGGAAGGGAAGGAGTGAACCTGGTCCTTGAAGGGACCCATGTTGTAGGAGGGAGGAAAAGTAGAGGCCCGCAGATCATTCCACAGCCGAGCTGTTGAACACAAGAACGAAACGTAGAAGCGACCCGTTCTCATGTGACAAATGTCAACCGTGTGCAAATGTTGGGCGCGCGTTTGGCCTATTTCCCGACAGTTCACCGATGTCGAAGGTATCAATGACGCTAGTTCCTTAGAGCACCTACCATTAAAATAAAGGTAGAACAAGGACATAATTCACACCTGAGGTCTGTGCTCCAAAGATTGCAATGCGTTTGTTGAGATAGGCGAATCTATGAAACGCACCGCTCGTTTCTGCAGAGTCAAGGGTTATTTCAGATATTTTAGGGCACCCGAATAGAGGTAGCTGCCAAATTCTACCCAGGGGGCTTGTTATAGATATTAGCTTGAAGTGAAATGTAATCCTTAGAGTTTTTGTTCCTATCCTTTAGGTTGAGCTAACCCCCTATTTTACACACCATCTAGGTATGTATTTAAGTAGGTATTTCATACAGAAAATTAAATTTGTTTTATCATATGAAGGTTCACAGTACATTTATGCAAAACAATTGCCGATAAATTTCCAATGAAATTTAGTTTTTTTTATAATATTTAAATAATTCAGTGATATTTCTTTCCTAGGAACATTTACACAACAACAAAAATAATTACTGGGCGTTACCGTACACATTTTCGTGTACATACACAATGTTTTTGCTTTCCGTCACCGATGGAAAACATTCCCCTTACGGGTTAAGAGGGGGACGACAAAAGGGTTTATTTAATTTTTTTAATAATCGCCGCACTGTGCGTGTCTATTTTTGCGTCTGTGCGATGATACTTCATCAGTCACAGCATAGACCGGACGTGTTTTTTAGGTTATGTGTACTGAGCGAAATCATAATATATCATAGGAAATTTGCCTAATAATAGTTCATTTAACTGTTATGCATTCTATTATTTTGTCTGCGATTTCTAATAGCATTACAGTCCCCATATTAAGAGGTACGGCTGCGCTGCCTGTTTAATACATAACTTAATTTTGGATTTGAGTCCAAAATACTCACCTAAACCTAATGTTCTTTTTTTCATCAAAAAGTACAGTAAATATCTAGTACGGATTAGAAGTAATTTATTTGAACCCGGAAATAATTTTCTAAGTTGCCTCTAAAATAGCGAAAAATCAATTCCTTTAATGACCTATATTTCATAATGTAAAACAAAAATAAATGAATTACTTCTAATCCGTACTAGATATGTACTATTATATGTATACTGTATAATATTTTGTAATTTTATTATGAATATGCACCTAAGGAGTACTGTAGGAGTAGTATTAGGAATAAGCAGGAATGTATGTAATATGTTAAGAATGAATATAATAGAATAGAATGTAAAAGTAGCACTGTAGGATACCACTGAATGGAGTTATTTAATCATTTTTAAGTTTATTTATAGTAAAGCGCACTTGAAGTGAAACAATACAAAACTGCGCTATATAAATGCTTTGTTATTATTATTATTATTATTACTATACTTTTTGATGGAAAAAAAGATCATTAGGTTTAGGGGAGTATCAAATCTAAAATTAAGTTTTGTATGAAACAGGCCATATGGGGACTTATGGAACTTTTTAAAGGACACATTGTGATACACACTTACGTTTATAATGTTTTTTTTTTAAATAAAAATATATAGTACATTGAAAAGATTATTCCAGAACTTAATTTATCTTGTCTAGACAATTTTTTTTGTTTTTAACCAAAATAAAACATTTTAGCAGGAGACGGAAGGGGTATGAAAACAAATGTTTCTGTGTGTGTTTTTTTGTGTAATGTTTCAAAAAAATAAAACGTTCGCAAGAGACGCGGCTTAAGAATTAATCCCGCAGAACCCACAAATAACCAAAGCCAAGGTACAACTATATTTTTGAAATATTTGTCATGCCAAAGTGAGGGCACTTCTATTGCCAGTACCTACTCTGCCGGTTCTGTCGCAGGTTTAGCCAATCCTCCGCCCCTCCTCAGCAAGCCCCCGCGATGTGAGTGCTTTCTATTTCCATTATCTCGCCGCCCACTAAAAACGAGATGGAAATTCTTGGAAAAGAGATGCCTTAGTAGCCCGCGGACAAATGGGAAAATGGTATTTATTTATAATAAGATCTATCAATTTTTGCACCGTTAAATTGTTCGATGTTTACGCATCTAGCAAATTATCGTGATTATTAAAATTAAATAAAATACCGAGAAAATTAAAGTGTTAAGTTATGTTCTAAGGGTGTGTAATATTTATTAAAACACAAATAGGTACATATTAAGAATAAAGAAGTAATCGAGGGTTTTTGTCGACTTACCTGTAAATTACTGATAACACATTCCAACTCGTTACTTTTTGAATGCCTTTATTTATGTTGTTAAAATTTTAATTCCAAATCGATTGACTAGGTCAACCATCAGACTCCGTTGTATAATGCTACCAAATGGGTACTTTTACACCTTTTCTTATTGAGACCTCATGAAGTTGGGGAGCTAAAGGCGGGTTATTCGCCCTAAAGCTGTGGTTTAGCTAAATGAATAATTACCATTTAGCCAAAAAATCATATAATCAATCCCGTTAAAAAAATTTCAAGTATTTTAAAAAGCCACATTTTCAATACTTTGTATTCGATATAATATTTATTATTATGTAAAATTTTGTTATTCAATACTAGCTGACGTGTACCCGGCCTTGCTCGGTATTATTTATTTATTTATTTTGGTATAAAGTTGAATGAAATTATATAAAAGCTGAAAAGTTAAAAGTTGAATGAAGTTGTATGTATGTGAATGAAGCAAGAAGTGTATGCCAAGATCGAGTTGTTTGGCGGTCCGTCCGCTCTGCCTACCCCTGCGGGAAAACAGCGTCATGGTTAGTTAGTTAGTTAATAAAGTTGTGAATTCTTGCTTGTCGTTTGGTTGCCATAATTGATTTGACAGCGAAAGAAATAAAGTAGCCTTTTGACGACTATTACTATCTCTAAGACAGAATTTTATTTAATTTCAAAGATTTATTTTTAAAAATTAATCTTAATAATAAAGTTCTTAAGTACGTACATACTTACGTTTTCCATTTTGAAAATATTCTACCAAAGTTAACTTTTTTCTATGTAATATATGGCTAACCGGAGTGGTATATCTATGGGCTAACCTTAATACAATATGGCGGATTCAATGTTTTTCATAATAATTTTAAATCGTTATAGCAACAGTTTTACATATTGGATTTCATTCAAACTACTCTGTAAACATTCCCGGCACTAATAAGAACAAACTGTTATATTTTCAGCGAAACCGGTCAAATAATTTTCGAGAAAATCGAGGACAGATAGACGGGCAAACATCAGTTTTTATACATAGAGATTTTACACGATCGTATCGATTCAAAAGTAATTATTGCTACATTTTCCTTTCACAAAATAAAGTACGTAATATTATGTAGTTACATAAAATTCTTTTCTACTGTCTGTGTAAAAATCTGTTTATAAATATTGTTGTAATTTGTAACTAGGTAGGTACCTACACTATGCAATAGCAAACTATTTGCCGCACACAGAAAAATAACACGTCCCAATATTCTGTCCGAATGTTTTGTCCAACTAATTAGAAAACTCCCACAAAGAATAATGGAGTAAAATTATTCTTACCTGCTGGGAAATTTTGTTACAGACAGAAATAACGAAATCATACGAACATGAACAAGGAATAAAGTCACGATATCTGATGATGACTACAATCGCGCGTTCTTTACATTTATCAGACCAATCAAATTACTTATCCGGATTCAGCTTATTTTGTTGGACAGCATTTTTTTGGTGTAATACTAATATTCAGAGTTTGCCGCGTACAGACGAAAAATGTAGTCTCGGGTGAGGCGCTACTGCCATCTAGCGTTGGAAATATTCAACAGTTTACCAAAGCTTCCTGATAAATTTGTAGATGTCGGTAGCGGTTACTGATGCTGATGAAAGAAAATTTTTTAAAACTATTTTATTTTTAACTAATTATTCCGACATTACATTTCTAGATTAATTGCTGTATAAAATGCCCTTGTGATGATATTTTTATTTTGTATTAATATTAAGACAAAGAACGTTAGCTAGCTGTTTAAATATCATATGTACAGTTAATAAATATAATTTCTTCAAAAGATTGGTATTCGCTTTGTGGCGTCATTATTATAAATTATTAGTCAATTAAATACAATTAATAATCAATCATTTTCTCAAACAGTTTTCTCTTGAAATTTATTTTCATATTAATATTAATAATTAAAAAAAAACCGTATTTTTAATTTCTAATATAAAATTGTTATTTCATGTTCTATAATAGTTTTTTCATTAATTACAACCGACTTTAATAATTTTTTTTAATGTTTATAATTTGTCTATTCGTACATTATTGTGTTCTATGTTTATCATTTGTCTATACTTGACATTATTATTTTTGAGTATTCTGCATTCCTGATAATAACAATAATGATAACAAAGCATTTATATAGCGCAGTTTTGTGTTGTTTCACTTCAAGTGCGCTTTACTATAAATAAACTTAAAAATGATTAAATAACTCCATTCAGTGGTATCCTACAGTGCTACTTTTACATTCTATTTATACATTCTTAACATATTACATACATTCCTGCTTATTCTTAATACTACTCCTACAGTACTCCTTAGGTGCATATTCATAAAAAATTACAAAATTTTATACAGTATACATATAAATGGCTATACAAAAATAACACATTCACAATATTACTTCACAAATAGTAACATTTTAAGACAGGAGTCGGGTTATGTTCAGCAATAACGGACTTCACATAAAAAATTAAAAAATATATATATTACCAGAGGCTTGAGGAAATGACTTTAAATTGAAGAGAAATTAGAGGCAAGCTTCGCTTTCGTAACATGTTTAAGTGTATATATATTGATGAAGTGGCGATTACAAAGTAATTTTTAATTAATTTGCTTAGTAAATAAACATATTATATACCTTACGGTGGTATTAGAAATCCAACACGCTTTAATTTTTTTTTCTTCCCTTTGTCATATTATGCTTTATGTTCTATGTCCCTTATTTCTTTTTTTAATTATTTAGCATCTTTACCTAGTGATAACTCAACCACAAACAAGGTATCTTGTGAATATTTTAAATTGGATGCTTTAATACTTACGCATTTCTTTCAGTGAGATATGTAAATAAACATTAGGATTTGAAATTCAGTGGTGACGTCATTTCCCGCAAATAAATATTAGGATTTGAAATTCGGTGGTGACGTCATTTCCCGCAAATAAATATTAGGATTTGAAATTCGGTGGTGACGGCATATCCCGCAAATAAATATTAGGATTTGAAATTCGGTGGTGACGTCATTTCCCGCAAATAAACATTAGGATTTGAAATTCAGCGGTGACTTCATTTACCGCAAATAAACATTAGGATTTGAAATTCAGTGGTGACGTCATTTCCCGCTAAAATCCGATTTTGCCCAAATGAAAAAAAAAAGTTAATTTTTGTAAGTATGATAATGTTAATAATCTGTAAATGTTCAAAAATAATAAATAATTCGAAGACTTTCGCTAACTGATTGTTTCTATTAGATAATTAAGAAATATTTTTTTATTTTAAAATATTTAATTGTGTTATTGATGTTATATTTTTTATAGAAATAAGTTTGAATAGGTTGTAAATGATTAGTATGCAATATTTATGTTTAAAGATTTGGCACAATAATAATGAATTACATTATAAATCTGCAATGTAATGAATATTTAGACAGATGAAATAAAATACAAAATTCGTACGAAGCGAGTGTCCCACTTCTTCCATACCCAGCCAATATCCTAATGGAGTCGCTCCGAACATAAAAGTCCTTTCCATAAAGCATAAAACTCAAAGAATCTAAAATGCGGGAGTACTCGATTCAGTCTGTGGTACAGATAACTTCTTTATGGCGCATCTTTCTCGTCTCCTGAATCCTAGTATCTAGTACTCGTAAAGTGATGCTCCGAGTCTCTGTTACATCCGTTGGAGATACAAACCGATAGAGGCGTGTCATGGGCGTGTCCAGTGTGACAATTTCCATGTGATTTTATATTAACTCGGTCTTGGAACACACTTCTTTATTCACAATCATACATCGTCTCCTATATATTCTCTTTATTATCTTAGTTATTCTGATTCACTTACTCGTGCCATGTCTTCCTCGGGCGTCCCCGGCTTCTTCCATTCACATTCGCGTCATATATTCTCCTTTCATGTATACTCCTCTTTTTGTTTATTCGCTCTACATACCCAACAATCTAAGCTTCCCTTTCTTAATCTTACTCATTACTCATTAGTCATTACATCATGAAATTATTAATTTCTGAAAATATGAAATTCTTTTAGAAAATTCATTTCGTCGGCTTCAAGGGTTGATAGGTCATATGTTAATTTGGGGGCATCGGTGTACTTTCCAATCGGTGAAATGTGAGGAGGTGAGAATATATCAGATTCAGAGAGTTATAATAGGGCACAGAGCAAATAATACATAGAGAGGCCCTGACACGCAAAGGAAAGAAATCAAAATAAGGGGCCGGAGGCGAGCTAGGCGTGCCGCCAATTTAAGTAAAACGTCAAAAAGTGAAAAGGTTCGGCTTGTTTACAAAAACCTAATATTTTGTTAGTATTTACTCGTAGTTTGATCCCTTTTATAAATGTTTCATGCAGTCGAAATCAAGTGGCAATCGAAATGGACGGCAGTGAACTAGGCTGGTGCCAAAATGGGTGTCACGTAACCTTTGCCTCAAACCGTCGTAATGGTACTTAGGGCAAGTCTATTCATTCTAACGTCAGTGTCGGGCTATGATTGTATAGATTGACAAAAAAATTTATGGCCATCTATACTTTCTGTGCTGGGTACAAAATGTCCAGCCCTATGTTAAGTTTCCTTGGTTGTTTGAGCAAGGTGCTTGTATTCTAACAGGGTTAGCAGGTAGGTGGTACCTGTCGTTACCTTCGGGCATATCGTTGACAAAGCGCCCCCCGCGGTGCATTTGAAATTAATTCCAGGGTGACGTCAGCAGCGAGTATGACGTCACGAAAATACATCGGTCAATTAGGCTTACGAATTACCTCATGCAGGTAGTTACCCAAACAATTCTGTATAGCTGGATGTGAAAGGAAGTACCTTGAAACTAGTAAGCATCTACTAGTCTCTTTCAATTCAATAGAAGAATGGAACTTTCTTATCGCGCGAGTGCTGAATGCGATCATTTATTTATTTAAAGTTTAATTTATTAATAATTACCATTATTAATACACTTTTTTTGGAAAAAAAACTTACTGAATCTTATAAACCTCAATGTAATATATATATTTTTTTAACATTGAAAATAATATTAACAAATCTCAAAATGAAACATGAAACCAAAAAGAGACAGTAAATAAAAAGATAACGGTAGCAATTGCGACTCGAACCTCTATGATCTATCCGGGACCTGGCTTACTAGAGCATGAGGTCCTGGATTCGAGTCCCAGTTGCGAACCATTATCTGTGTTAACATTTACTGTGTCTTTATTGGTTTATGTTTCATTTTGAGAGTTGTTAATATTATTTTAAATGTTTAAAAAAATAAATTATTATTAAATTAAATATAAGTAATTATTATTACGCGTGACCAAAATTAAACCATTTAATATTGTAATCCTTAAGTAGGGAAACTTTACAGTGTAAATAACCATTACAATAACCGCCAATTTACTCATAAAATAATAAGATAATAAACAAGGTAATAAACAAAGTATTGAATTTATTTTTAATAACTTATTGGAGTTCATAAACCTCATGGTAATGTTTATAATATGGAATTTAAAATGGAGGATAATATTGACAAGTCTTGAATTTGAGGTATGATATCGATGAATATGGCGTAAATTGAACTGGTCCCATTAGCTTAGTCGGTAAAGCGGTTGTCCCGGCAAGACAGAGGTGCGACTGATACCTTTTAATTTTCTGTGTTTTTTTTTTCGGTTTCGTGTTTCATTAAGGATATGTTAATATTGTCTTCTTTAATGATTCATTATGAGTACCTACATAGAAATAATGTGGCTTCTTCACAGTTTGATAATACCCTCGGAAGGCAAAACAGCTGACACGCGTAACAATAATTACCCAGCAGAACTTTTAAAATAATAATCCATTTTTTAAATTGAACAATAATATTATTATATATATTTTTTTACAATTTATTAAACCCTATGAACCTCACCTTCTTCTTCTTCTATCTTATTTTATCTTCTGTCTATCTTTTATCTATTTTCTTCTATCTTATAAAGAAGAATGTCTCGGGCGGGCGGTGTGTTTGTTTTGCATACGAATCTACAGTTGCATTCTAAACTGGACGAAGTTTTGCATATTTGATTTTCGAAACAAGAGGAAATTCACTGTCTACATAAGATTTTGAAAAACCACCCCATCCCAAAAACAACCTTTATACTTTGTGAAATTTTGCACAACTTACTTTCAAAATAAAAGGAAAATTACTGAGTAGGGGTAGGGGTAGGGGTGGGGGTTAGGTCACATCACAACCTTAAACTTCACTCCAAACAATTCATAACTCAGGCCAAAGCCAGGCACTTCAGCTATTGTAATTTTTTCCTTCTTTGTCTTATCGGTTTCATGTTTCGATTTGGGGGTTGTTAATTATCTTCAATGATTAAAAATGAATAATAATAGTTATTATTAAATTTAATAACTTTAAAGTAAAAATGGAGAAACAAAAATTTATCGCTTACTTCTGAAAGCTCGAAGATGATTTGAAAGTGACAGAAACACCTGGGAAACATTTATGCAGGTATCCAGCTATATAAAGCGCAGGTATCTCCAATTCATCGACAACTTCATGAAAAATGTTCGTTCATGTAAAATGGGAATGAAAACCATATTGCACACCCAAGTGTAGGTCTACGAAAAGGATCCAAGATGAAGAAGGAAAACCATTCAGTTTGTTTGTTTGTTGTTTAGAATGGCGACATCCAATAAGTACACGATATAGGTAAAATTATATTTTATTTAGGCCCGGTATTTCAGTACATGTTCTTACTCAGAAATGTCATAAGTCGACTTATTTTGTCAGGGTTTCTACCACAGAGCAACTTAAATATCTCTCATAGCGAGCTTAAAAAGCAATTGAGTTAACGGGCCCGAGTGAACGGTGTTTTCAGTCTCAGCGAATGGAAGAAATTAAATTAGGCTATTTAAAAGAGATCACAAATTACTTGGAAAAACTACGTTTCAAATTTCTTACGTTGGTAATGGATGAACATTATCAGAGTTGAAACAATATTATGGTATCTAATTACCTACGGGTACAGTTTTGTGTAGAAACAGTTTTCGCGAGTTTACACTTTCAGGAAGTGAACTTGAACTAACTCGAAACTTGAGAGGAAAAATAACAACCGGAGGCTTTGCTGTAGAAAATCAAGAAAATGGATTAAAAAAACGTGGCGAAATGTTAGCTACTCCTTCACTACATAAACAGACGATGCTTTTAATAAAATCCGTTCCCGCGGCGTCTAGAATTATTTATTCAAATTCTTTAGACATTTACTGAACCAATTTTCTGTGATTTATTTCACAACAACTTAGACACCACGACGGGGTTGCTCAGTCCTTTTATAGGGCGGAAGTAATTTTAAAGTTGATTTTAAACTTTATAGAAAGTTCTCGATATTACAGCGATAAATAAATTACAAAGCAATCCATTAAAGGAAGATGATAATTATAACAAAATTTTATTATGGCTGATGTTATTGAATGATTATTTTTTTCTTTCAATTTTAATACCATAACTTTTTCATGAAGAATTTAGAAAGAACTAAAGATTATTTTTCTCCTCCGTGGAAAAAAATGGTACTGTAAACACGCGTAAAGAGGTAGTACTCTGGGCTAGAGATTCCAAATACCTGATAAACCTGCTTGATTATGTGCAAAGGAGGGCGGTGCATCTGATTGACAATCCGTTGTTAACAGACCGATTGCCATTTTTTTTGCTCAGGCGCAGTGTAGGTATGCTGAGTATGTTCTACAGATATTTCAATGGAGCCTGCTCGAAGGAGCTATCTTAACCCCCTCCGCGCAGATACACGTGCATGTAACTCGACGGATACGAGCGGAACTGGCTTCATGAGAACGAGTCGCTTCGCCCACTGAGTATATGCAACGCGCTACAGGCATCTGTCTTTTTAAGGCCCGCATTGACAAATCCCTTTCGACAGCTCCCTTCTTGAACCGCTTCAAAACCTTGCTCAACCGGGTAGCGATATAGTTTCCTGTATGCGCTCCATGAGGACAGGGGAGATCTTGTGATGTGTCACATAAAAAATATATAATTATTATTTTTATAAACAATAATTATTAATCTAAAACACTCATCCAAATTGAAAAAACCTTCCGAGCAAAGATAAATGTCGCCGGCAGGACTCGAACCCGCACCCTTCTAATGTCCGGTCAGATGCTCTACCGTTGAGCTACGTCGGCTTATCGCAAACCCGCCAAGTTAATCAATATATACTAGTGTTCCATTCAATAATTACTGTTTTTATTATATTTTCACCTGTAAACAACCAACTTTATTAGTATGAAGAGGCTTGTAACGGCTAAATCCCTCAAATAGATGGCGTCGAGACAAATTATGTCTACATTTTATTGGTGAAAATTGCTTTTGACTTGTCAAATATTTATTAATTGATAAACTAAAGTTCTTAAAAACTTAAGACAAGATTTTTGTGCATAGCGCAAAGGGTAACAATTATTTTTATAAACAATAATTATAAGCCTGAAACACTCATCAAATTGAAAAAAAAAACCTTTCCGAGCAAAGATAAATGTCGCCGACAGGACTCGAACCTGCGCCCTTCTGATGTCCGGTCAGATGCTCTACCGTTGAGCTACGTCGGCTTATCGCAAACCCGCCAAATTAATCAATATATATACTAGTGTTTCATTCAATAATTACTGTTTTTATTATATTTCACCTGTAAACAACCAACTTTATTAGTATGAGAAAGGCTTGTAACGGCTAAATCCCTCAATAGATAGCGTCGAGACAAATTATGTCTACATTTTATTGGTGAAAAATGTTTTGACTTGTCAAATATTTATTAATTGATAAACTAAAGTTTTTAAGACAAGATTTTTGTGCATAGCGCAAAAGGGTAACAATTATTTTTATAAACAATAATTATTAGCCTGAAACACTCATCCAAATTGAAAAACCTTCCAAGAAAAGATAAATGTCGCCGACAGGACTCGAACCTGCACCCTTTTTATCTTTTCTCGGGAGGTTTTTTTCAATTTGGATGAGTGTTTCAGGCTAATAATTATTGTTTATAAAAATAATTGTTACCCTTTGCGCTATGCACAAAAATCTTGTCTTAAGTTTTTAAGAACTTTAGTTTATCAATTAATAAATATTTGACAAGTCAAAAGCAATTTTCACCAATAAAATGTAGACATAATTTGTCTCGACGCCATCTATTTGAGGGATTCTTCCTGCAAAGAGATGATTTGAGCAACAAAACTGTGAATGGAGTGTGTTTTGTTTGGTGGCTGATTCTTGTTGAACAAAGGCAGTGTAAATATTTGACACAGGTCAGCTGCAATAGACACTGTGTATTCCTCTTGATTTGAGGTAATAAGAGCTGGTGAGCTCGAATGGAGATTCTTGGCCGGGTACTTTGGTAAACGATATTAGAAGAGTGCGGGATCCCGGCACGCTGAAGGATGACTGGGTAATTATTGTTTATAAAAATAATAATTGTTACCCTTTGCGCTATGCACAAAAATCTTGTCTTAAGTTTTTAAGAACTTTAGTTTATCAATTAATAAATATATAATTATTTAAAAAAAAAAAATTTCTAATAATAATTAAAAGCCATTTTGAAAAAAAATAGTAATTATTACTACTTTTACTTTCTATTGTTTTTTTTAAGAACTTCTTGAGTTTTTTTGTGCTGCATCGTTTCACAGTGCAGTACTATTATTGCTATTCTATTCGGCATTTCCACTGTTCATTGATAGATCGGGAGTTCGATTCTGGCGCAGCGCTGAATATTTTCAATTAATGTAACGTGGGCACATGTGAGTACCGCACGAGAGTCTCAGCTGCTCCCAACCGTCTGGAGCCAATGAGACTATGGCGTCTCCAATTGGAATATGTTGTGAGGCTGAAGGTATCGAGGAGGCGAAGGAGATGAGAAGTACCTGGCTATTAAGATCTGGTTACCAAACACGGTTAAAGCCATTTCAAGCAACGTCTGTTAAAAAAAAGTTGGTTAAGCGGTTACCCCGGATAGGTAGAGGTCCTGGGTTCGAGTCCCAGATGCGACTGAAATCTTTTTAATTTGTTGTTTTTTCGGTTTCGTGGTTCATTTGGGATGTGTTAATATTATCTTCTTCAATGATTAAAAAAAAATATCGTCTATAACCTACTTTAGAAGGGTGGCTTTACAAATACGGTTCCATAGCGGCTTGCTCCAATTAAGTCTGCTAAAGATCGGGTTCTTTTTCCGACCTAGATATCTATAAGCTTCTGTTTACGAGACATCTTTATGGGAACCCACTTAAGTACGGTGTATAGGTACAATACGTACAAACACACACTTGTATATGTTTTGATTTTAAAGAGATTTCAACCGGTCAAAGGAAAGGCAGCAATATTTAGCGGAGCTCTTAGTTTCAGAATATTTGTGATTAAATTTACCATGATACCGTTTTAGTGATTTACGGACCCAAATTCATTGTATTTATTTTGTCAGATAATGCGTTATCATCATTTATATTTGAGGGGCTTGGAATTTCAAAAGATTACCGAGATACCCTGTTACTAGGAATCTAGACAATTTTATTATGAAGGTTATTAATTATTTAGATAAACAGGAATATGTTCATAAAATTCACGCGAAAAACTGTGTGTGCACCACTGTTTAATATATAAATATCAACATGTTTCGGAAGCGAAGCACAGTGTACAAAAAAAAATGTAAAAAAAAGTATAAACAAATAATAAACAGAAAAAATAATAATGAAACAATAGACAAATTACAAACACAATCAAACATTAACAATAAGTGATGATATTAAGTAGGTAATTAATAAAAAAAAAGTTCAAATAATTGAAAAAGAAAAATAAACATTTTTATAAAAAATTTATACTAGAAATTTTAAAATGAAATTATTTATAATATAAATGAAATAAAAAAAAACAAGCTATTAAAAATAAAATAAATGTAGTTATTATTTATAAAATTTATATTAATAATATTCTAAGCATAGGTATTAACACCTCGACTCCGGTGATGGGTCTGATTTGACCCAGTGTTTTTTAAATAAAAGATTTTGCCGCAAATATTTCGTTTAGGCTAATTTCCTCTTGTCTATTCTTTTATCAAATATTTACCCACATCTCGACTCAAAAATGATTAAAATCGGACACGTTTTAAATAAGTTATTAGAATAATTGTCTATAAAAACACACAAAATCTCCATCTCGTCTCAGTTGAATTTGAGCAGCTGACGAAACAGTATATCTCTCGCTCTATCTTTCCGTCTTTGTCTCTCGCAGTCCTTAACACGCAGATGTTGTGAACCATTTGGGCGCATTTCT
Source organism: Halesus radiatus (assembly GCA_022606495.2). NCBI lineage: Eukaryota > Metazoa > Arthropoda > Insecta > Trichoptera > Limnephilidae > Halesus > Halesus radiatus. The sequence goes on along the minus strand of JAHDVE020011568.1, from coordinate 129,078 downwards.
AGTATTGTGATTATATTTTTATAACTTTGTTTTATTTTTTTTTATTTCGTACCGTACTAACGCAATGGCAAGGCAAAATTATTTAGCTGATAATGAGATTGAAAAGCTACTTAACAGTGAGATCAGTGATGATGGCGACTTGGAATTCGAATCATTGAATCCAGAATTTGAAAGTGATTCGGAAGACATATTACTAGAGGAAATATCTGAAAGTGAAAATGGAAGTGATAATGCAGTTAGTGTAGGAAATCTGAGTGAATCCGTTGCAGATCAACTTGTCAAATTCCGGATTCCTTTAATTTTTTTAATGAAAATTGTTCATTTAAATTTGTTTTGTTGAAAAATAAAAGTTTTAGTATTTTTAACTAAAATGTATGTCATTCAATGGTTTTAATTGTGACAAATTAATGTGTCAGTAAATTAAATACTCAAATAAGAACGCCATTATATAATATTTTCTAATATTTGCATAAGCAGTCATCATGTAATATGGCTATAAATTTGATTTATTTTATTTTTACACATCTTTCTATTAGAGGTACAGCAACAAGGAAAAATTAAATAAGTGATTTTATTTCTGGTATTTTAAATAATACATGATATACTTGTAAATGCACACCGTCGATTTCCCGAAAATGTTAATAAATATACAATCAAAAATAATAAAAAATGTTCGCTTCCACTGACTTCCTGGGACGAGTCTTTACCCCCCTCCCGGACTGCCCGGCTGTCTCGAGACACAATTGAGTCAGTCGTCCTTTTGCTGTCGCGTGGGATACCCGCGCTACTGTATATCGACGAACCGCAACATTTACGGAATACTAATTTCTAAAACTTCCATCTTCATACAAGAAACACAAGGGATATGTTATGAGTTTATGAGGAATTACATAATATTATATAAAAGTAAGGATATGAACGAAAAATTCATAAAAAAGTCTTTTAATTTCATCATTTCAGCCGGGTCAATTTGGACCCACCATCGCCGAATGTGTTTTATTTTGAACCTCCGGGTATTACGTGTTAATGTGTAAATAAATTTAGATATTATAAAACAAATATATACGTTATTAATAATATTTAATTGACTATTAACATTTTTTATATTAGAAACATGTTCTTTTAATAACATTAATCGAATTGACGAAGGAATAGCATAGTCTCAAACTGTCGATATCGACTGTGAACGGGTGTTCCGCTTTCGTACGCCAAGGTCTTCAATGCTGTATTATGATTAAAAAAAAAGAAAGACAAATTTCGCCACAACATTCGAAAAAAATCTGCTTCACGACTGCTGGGTGGGAACCCGACGCATTTATCAACTAGGCTACTAATCGGTCTGCTAATGCTGCTAGATCTTCCAAGCAGGTTATATTGTAATATCCATAGAATAGGTTCAGCTACATTCACAGTCCATTGGCCAATTACACAAAATACCGTAACACAAAATGAGCTTAACAAGAGCTACAGAAAAAGAACAGCGCATACAAAATACATGAATGGAGCTGACAAAAATGTGCACTTGAGAGAAGTCAAAGTCCGAACAAGGTTTTGGTAGATTCCATGATTTTAGACATACTAATATATTATTTTCGTTTATTTTCGTAAAGCCTGACGAAAATCATTTAGACTGGCACCAAAAATTTCAAGGCCCTGGATTGAGTTAAAAAGTCTCGACATTCTGGATAGTGGAGAATGGTACCCATAATTAGTAGAGTGTTGATTAAGGAAAAGTAGTTGCGTGCATTGATCTATGACTAAAGGTAGGCTGTGTTTAGTTTTTCAAATCCGGGTATGAATTGTTTATTGAATATTTGAAAATGGCAATTTTTATCACCTTCCAATTGTCGTGGTCAAGAGCGTACAAGTTCCTTATACGCTCTTGTATATATTTATTAGGTTCTGATCAGAAATTTGTAGTATTTTTTATGATTCTTTTTCTCAGCCTTTCAGCCTTTATGAAGTGCACGCCACTGACGGCAAGGAACTTTGAACTGATGAGTTGTAACAAAGGTGAGTTAACAATACTATTAATTATATGGAAGATGAAAATAACATCATCTTTCCTACGTTACGTCCGTACATTAGAGATATCAATAGGATTAACCACCTTCCTTTGTATACACAAGTATTTTGGGGCTCCAGACCAGAGAAGGCTTCTATTTTTAACTGTAGAACGTACCTAATAAGATATGTACAAGTTCAACTATTGAAGAGCCTGTAGTATATTATAATTTGCTTGTCCCGCACAGAATACTCAGCATTTTGTTAGCCAGATTTAATCGGGCTTCAATGGAGCCCCGATACTTCAGCCAGTCTCAAAACTCAATCCGAGCATCTCAATGGATTATTTGTTGGGGAGGGTGCTTCCATCAACAACCCTATAGGGAAGGCTGCGATCAGTGGAGCGGCGCAACGATTGGATCACTTAATTTATTCAGAAACTAAACGTTTTTAAAATCCAAGGTCACCCCAAAAAGTAGGCGTAGTGTGTATTCATTACTTTCATCATTTATTGTTAAATGTATTCGAAAATTTATTTAAGTTTTTTCATATCGATTTTATTTTGAAAGAACACCAGGTTTCGATGATTTGACCGCCGTACTGGTTCAACCATTGTACCGGTCCAATGGTGGAAATGATTTTGTTGCGTTTTCAATATTTTGGAATTTTCTAGGATGGCAAAAAAAAAACACTATTTCGAGTGAAGAAGAATGAGTGGAAGTGAAACCAGCATACGCATGGAATTGCAAGTCTTGCGCCATAACCAATATGTTTTAAATGCAGCAAGTAGAATCTGTGGAGTACCGAAAGCGACACTAAAATGATGACTCAATGGTGGAAACCAAAAAGCTAAAGAGGAGAGGATACTAATCGGATCGGAAGGCGATGTTCCTCCAGAGTCAGAACAACTTTCTCAATAAATACTAGAAATGGAAAACTGTTCATTCGATATAACTCCAAAAGATGCCAGTCCCCTAGCTTTCTACTAGCTGAACGCAATAATCCAATTAATATTTTTGCCCTACCTGTGAGATGTGAAGAACTGATAATTATTCAAAAAACGATTTTAAATTAAAAAAAGTTACAACAAAATATTATTAAAATTTTTCGATGCCTACAAATTAGTGTGTATTGAGTTTCAATATTAGAATCCATAGTGTTTCGGTTTTTGGTGTTCATTGTTTTTTTTAAATGTTGATTTTGTTTCTTTTGACCGCCAAAAGAGGCACAATACCTAAATATGTAGGTATCTTTTCACAACCTGATGCTTAAACTAAGAAGTGTTTTTATTCAAATTGTTTTCACTTTGTTAGTTACATAATTTTAATTGTATTAAACATATAGTTTTAAAAGGGTGCTACCCTGCTTCCATGCTTTGGTTCGGTCATAGCAACCCAGTGATTCAAACAAGGTGACAGTGAACCAAACACGGCATCACTAAATGTTTTTTTTTCACTTTTGTCGTGCTAAGTTCTAAAATTCTGTCGCTCATACTGTTATTATAGGAATAAACGGTGATTCAATGAATCAATTCATTTTATTCTATGTACCAAGCTTAAGGAGCCTATACCTGTACAAACTTAAGTGGTCAAATCATTGCAACCTTCCTCTATACTAGGCATACAATATTTTTTTTTGCCTAGACCAGAGGTGCTTGAGTTTTTGAGACGACGAAATTCTGCACGAAGCTTGTATACAAATATCAGAAAATCTGTCTGTATGTCCCACAAAAATCTTTGGAACGATATGTTACGCTATTGGACCACGAACTTTAGACGGTTTTTTCTGCCTGAAATTTTTTACCTACAACCTGTAAATATTTTTAGCTTGCAACACCTGTCTGCTTCATTGCAAGCTATAGAGATTTGATAATTATTTTTATTTGTTTATTTGTTCTAAGGTAATTTTTTACAACATACGAAAAAATGTAACCTTTTTGGGGTACCCCGTTCTAAGGTCACATTGTATATGGTTTGGTGTAGGAATTATAAATCAGGTCAATTTTTTGTTTTGTTTCAGTACTTAATTTTTACGTATGAAATTAGATATAGTTAATAAGTGACAGTCTTAAATCTAGAAGAAAACTTAATTTGAGCATTAATCTTTGTTAGGTTGCAACATCATCGGTTAAAAATTAATGATTTTTATTGGTGGAGGGAGGATATTAAAAAATTTTAGGAAAAAATTAAATCAAAAAATAATTTATTAAACAAAATAATAGCACCCTGTAAATCACCTTTGTTAATCATGTTTTATTATTATTTAGCCCCCCTCCAAATCACCACTCCCACTACCCTCACCTAAAATAATATTTAATTATTTCTGTACTTGTATAATTTACGTTAGTTTTAAGAACGCTAGTAAATGATACGGATGTGTCGAAACCGGTAGCAAATAAATAAAATTGAGTGACAAATATGCACTTAGAATAAAACTCTTCAAAACAAAACCAATAACCCTTGCCTGTATTTTTTAACATGATTTAATTAATATTGATATTATTTGAATATTTGTATCGTTATTGCGATAATGAACAATAATAAAATCATGAAATCTTCTGGTATCTTAAATGATTGATATGGAATAATCCTAACGCAGACATTATCAAGTGTTTACATAGATTATTTTATATTAATATCCACCAATTTGTCTGAACAGGATGTTATTTCGAATTAATAATTTCATTCATTCTCATTCATTCATTTTAATTTTCATAATTTTGTAATTTTCATTCATTCTTTAGGTCGATCGAGTTTTTAAACCATCAGAATGTATTTTGAATGTAAGTAAGCCTACCTACCAGGCGCGGTCCGTCCATACATGCTGTGGTTGCTCCGCATCCTCGATGTTCTAGGGTCCAAAGGCTTTGAATGTACTTTTACCTTACAGTAACAAAGATATTTTGTAGTCATTCACGGCCCTATTCGACACCTTCCCGTCCTCAGAGACACACACAACGACACGATGCGCGGATCAAATCTAAATACATATACATTCCCAATGCTAGAATATATATTTGCGTGTAAACACACATATGGTACAGTGTGGATGTTGCCTAAATACTTCGTTTTATTCCGAATCCACAAAGCTCGAAAGTTAAAGACTTTGACGCACGCGCATTACGTCCCGCCTTCCAATATCTTCGAACACTGTATACGCATTTGACAATAACATCCAACGTACAAAAAACAACTCTAATACTTATGGGCATAACGTACATAATGGCATACATACTTCGAATCGGGTGGATTGTTTTTGGAACGATTAGACATTTGTTTGGTTAACGTATTTTTAATAGTTTGGCTTGAATAACTGAAGCCGAAATATTGAAACATTGAATATCCTTCGATTGCTCACTGAATTCATTATTTCAATAAATAATTAATACAGAAAATAACATTGATACTTTACCGACGTGTTCCAAAGCTGTCAACGATAATAGTGAATTATTTGGTTGTACAATTGAATCATTACGGCGAAAAAGATTTGTGTCTGGCGTTCGCGGAAAAAAAATCTTGATAGTAGAAAATTGACTCCTATTTTGAACATAACATCAAGAAATAAATAAGAAGGAACGTCGAATCGAGCTTCAAGTTTAATTAAATGAAAACTTAGTACCTAAGTCGTGGATTTTTGTTGTTCATTTTTCAATTATACAGCGTTGAAGAAATTTAGGATCTGTGATTGATGTTGTGGGGCGTTAAGAATTTATATAGCTAATTCGACAGAGTATTTTTGTCAGTAATTAAATCTTGTTCATGGGCTAGTTTATAGATTTTGTTTATTAAATTTGATAGTAGGTATACACAAACCCGCGGCCCACTAGCCTTTTCGTACGGCTAAATCATATATCAAAAAGTTTGCGGTAATTATTTTTAAAGGTTTGTGGTCTGTTTTGTTCGCACTAGCCTTTTCGTATGGCTAAATCATATATCAAAAAGTTTGCGGTAATTATTTTTAGAGGTTTCTGTTCTGTTCTATTGTTACTTATTACTTGTTTACTTATTGTCCAGCAACCCTTCTGCAAAAAGTTGCCGACCGCCAGTGCTACCTACTGGTCTCCTTTTAAGTTTTACCCTTCCGTTACTGTGCTAGAAAATCCCTCGCGCTCCGGTACTGTACAATCAGCGTACATTTAGAGTTTTGTTATTTTTTAGTTGAATAAAAATGAATAATTTACAATTATTACTTTCATTTTTTTAATAGTACATGTACATACATGTAAAAATAAAATGATGTGTATAAGTGCATAAAAAACATCTCCCAGGCGTAAAACGCATTATTCGCCCATTTTCGCCGGCTACTACTGATGACCGCGCATTGTGGCACGACAGACGAACCCGGAAAAAATGACGATATATATGTATGTTGCGACGATTTTTTTCCCGAATTTTCAACAAAAGCTTTTTTCCGTTGAGTTCAGTAAGTACTTATAAATTGTAATTATTTTATCCTATGTATAAATACATTGCAGACGTATCCCTAAAATACGAACTCTCTGTGTAGTAGACTTACAAAGATATTGAAATAGTTAGTGATATGCAAACTCAGTCGACAGCACCGGCAAGGAAAGGTAGACCCTTTATTGCTTCAGGGTTCTTCTTTTCATTTCAAATGAACCAATAAATCAGGGGATACGCATAACAATATGACCGCCATGCTCGACGGCTGGTCACAATAGATCAACAGCTAAAATGGACCAAGATTCGGCGTTTAACGAGGATCGTTCAAATGTCAAAATGCAAAATCGCGCCGAACGCCGATTTGATGGTTTTCAAGTGTGAGTTTTAGAACACTCAGCTTAATTAACTAACGTATGTTATTTAAAAACATGCTAAATTCAAAGGATTCTAATTGAGAATGAAATTGAACCCGTGAGCCTATTCATTTGCAACAAAGCGTTAAGTAAATATTTCATATCGATCATTCATATTTCATGACGTCATGATGAATAGACTTGCTTTAAAGTACCATTTCGACGGCAGGAGGCAAAGGTCACGTGACATCCATTTTTACACCAGCCTAGTTCACTGGTCTCCATGTTTGTTTCTCCTGATTTTGACTTCGGTTAGCAAATAATGAAACATTTAGAAAATAGTAAAACTAAATCCTTTTTGTAAACAAGCCGAACGTTTTTACGCATTTGCAGTTTTACTTAAATTGGCGGCACGCCTAGAACACCCCTCGTCTACCTTATTTCGGTTTTTTCCCCTTGCATGTTAGGGCATCTCTATACATTATTTGCTCTGTGACATCGCTAGTGATTGTGGATGAAACGTTCTATTTTGGGCAGATTCAGTCACAAAGGAATACTCCGGGAATATGGTTTGTACGGATTCAAATATTTCTGTTTAAATTTATTTAGTTTTACTAGCGATAAATAGCGCCTACCTAGTCTTATATTTACATAGTTCATAAACTGGCCGAAGCTACGGGCGATAAAAGATGTTTTAATTAAAATATGAAAAGTTATAATTTGAGTTCTAAAAATACAACGCATTAATAATAATAATAATTGGATGATTTGTATAGCGCCGTTTTTTATGAAAAATCACTTCAAGGGCGCTTATTATTATTAAAAGTGTCATTCGACCATCCTTGAAACAATAAAATCCATTTACACACATAATAACATTGCACGCTTCAGCTAAAGGCAACCAGGGGGGGGGGTGTAATAAGGGGGTGGTAGTCAAACCATTCTCCATGGACTCCGCGGGGTGGTTTTCAAAGGGTGGCTTTTGGATTTCATGGTTTTCGGGCAGCCAAGTGGTGTTATGATGGCCGGCAAACATCCCTTCGAATGGTGTAAGGTTGCTCCCTGATTTATGATGGGAATTAAGGGTGGTCCTGAAAGTTTTTCCGTGTCGCTTCACCCCACACTTAGGGAAACATAATTCGAATGGTTTTATCCTCTTTGTTTTTCCAACAATGCAAACAGATCAAGTTCGGCCAAGTGGATAGATATTGGAAAGGAAAATTACCGTTAATAAGTTTCCAATATTTGGTGCTCGATTGTTGACGAATAAACTTGATAATTCATTTTTTACACTAACAGATGCACACGTGTTTTCATTACATTATAAGATTCTAGCGACGTGGATTAGATCTGAATAGTCATGTATTTTTCAACCGTTTCTTTTCCACCACTTCCTATGGACTTATATCGTTCCCCAAATCGGGAATCGCCCCGGACCGTTGTAACTCCTGGGAGTATATCTAAGATCTGTATATATAAGAGGTACGGTATCTCTTAAAAAAACTATTTTATTAAACTTTTAAGCAGTGGTGTCTCGTGATTTTTTGTACCGTAGTAACTAAAATAAAAGTGATAAATTATGTGTACGGGTACCTACTGTTATGTTAGTTGAAGTACAGTCACACATTTTGTTTCAAAACGCCGTTCTTTATGCGATGATTTGCATGATTAGTACAAAACATGTTTATGAAAATCATAACATATAAACAAAACTTGATTTTCCAAATAAATAAAAAAAAAAAAAAATATTTTCGGCTAAAAAATCTAAACTCCTTTTATTGTATGAACGTACTATCAATAGAAGATTTTTCGTGGTTATATCGACTTGCTCAGTTAGTTGGTTTGGGTTAGGTAAGGTTAGGTTAGGTTAAATTAGGTGAGGTTATGAGGGGCATGTACAATGCGAAAGTGAATATGTCGATATAGCCTGGCGCAAAAACCTTTTTTTATAGCATTTTGCGTTTGTCTATTGTTTATTTATATCTGAAAAATAAAGTATTGTAAAATACGCAGATATAAATAAATTAATCACAATAATATAAAGCCTCTGTTGACGTGTGTTGCCGTCATTTGAGCGATGTGAATAATGTCCATGAATATTGAATATTGACGAGAAAATAGTGAAAATGTATTCATGGGCGAACGTCCCCACTATTTCTGCACCGGATATGGAAATGTGATTAACGGAAACGCCGGGAAGCGGGCGACAGGTACCTACCTATTACCACCCGTACCCACAACCACACATCTAGTTCCTGCTGCCTACCTAATACAGGGGATGTAGCACCGTGACAGGCGAGTATTCACATACATAATAGTATTATGCACGAGGGGAGTTCAATAAGTTCGTGGAATTCAATATAAATACAATGAAGTAATTTTAATTTTATTTCATAAAATAACCGATTTCAAGATCAACACATTTTTTTTATGATGTTCGAGCGTTATTATTTAGATTATGAGTAGTTTTTGATTTCCAAACTCCAGAAAATGATATAATTTAATTGCGGGATCAGATGCATTTTGAAAGAGGTCTAGTCAGTTGACTTTGGGGACGGGAACTAATTGAATGTCAATAAAATTAATTTTGATGGCCGTTGTGTCGATCAATGAGCCGGTGCATTTTCGTATTGAAAAAGGTTTTTTTACGTTGTGTTTTGCGTTGTTTTGTCATTAGCGGGAGGGGGTAAGTTGCCCAAATGGTCAAATTACAATCTTTGATGATTGTTTTAAATAACTACGAAAAAAATACTAGAGCATCCAAAAATCTGAAGCCATGTCTTTACCGGCTGAAAGAGCAGGCTTTAGCTTCATGGGCGGCCTACCGCCTCCATTTGTCCAGTCTTTAGATTGTTATTTTAATTTTGTTTGATAGTAAAGAATTCGATTCATTCGAGGTCACAAATCAATACATTTTTTTTAAGTCCACCGTGGATAACAACTTTTTTGAAATTTTAGAAGGTTTACTTCTTTTTTCAAACTCACCATTTGCGGCACCCATCTTGATGAAATTTTTTACGCGCTTAAATTATCAGTTAGAATTATATGTGTGTCCTGAGTCGTTTATGCACATACTCGTACATCCATTCGCCGGTCACTCAATACCATATCATGCACTTTATGAACATTTTCTAAAATAACTGACCTCAAATTAATGTCTTGGATGTCATCTTCGATGGATATCTGCCCCTTCTAAATTTAGTTGTCCATGTTTTTAAAATATTTGGGCAAGGTGGGGGAAGTCAATGTATAAAATTACTACATTTTTATACAAAAGTAAAAAATCAATATCAGTACGTTTTTCCATTAACTACGTCTCATAGAAAAAGTCAAACACATCCAAATCAAACATCGGTTTGAATTTCGCATTAAAAATTTTGCAGGACGCTAATTAAGGTTTAAATTACAAAATAAAATTACTTTTAATTTCATAAAATATCGCCTTTTTGTCAGTTCTACGAACTTATTGAACTACCACGCATTATGTGGTAGGTGCCCAACTGAATATTACCAGTTGTCAGGTACATCAGGTTTTGTTCAGAAGAACGTGATATACCAGTGATACGATAATAACTCGAGCGCCGGTGGGTAGAGCATTCCCGTTGTTGAATCAAATCGCTACAGATATCGACATATTTTGCATAAGTGCGATTGCATTCACTCGCTAATCAAATATAGCATAAATTCATTGCAAAATTCGGTATGGACCTAATACTACGAAGGGCTGGTAGATATTTGGAAAGATTGTCAGATAATTTGATTTTTTCAATTTTCCTGTATTGTAATTTTATTTTCATTCTCGCTTTTACCTTATATCAAAATATTACATTTAAAAAAAATATTCGTTGCTCTACGTCTTCAATATTGCAATAGAAAATAAATGGCTTTACGCACAAGACAGTGGGAATTCATGGAAATATTCAATACAAAAAAACATCAATAATAAAATAAAAAAACGAGTAAATATATACTCACAGTGTAGCCCTGGTGAAATGCTAGAATCGAAACGTTCCATGAAATTACCATATATGGATAACCAGGTACTTAGAAACCTCCCTTCATTCCGTCTCACCCCCTTTCCCACTCTCCTCGGCGTTTGTTTTTATTTTATTTTGCATTTAAGTTTACAAAATAACTAATTATAACTTACGAGTATATACTATAGGATATTATTACATACAACTAATTATTATAACTTTTATACTATTGGGTACTTTCCATATAACTAATGATAACTTGTATCCTATTGAATTTTATCTTACTTAACTAATGTGGTTTTTACTTAACTATTTTTAATTAATAAATAAATGAATTAAATAATATGCTTTGTATTCACAACTTTATTAATATAAAGAAGAATCAGGAGTAATAATATAATAGTATTTGTTCAATGATTTCACCATCAATTTTAATTTTGCATTCGCTGCATCTCTTCTTATGTCCAATTATATTATATTTTGTCTTGTTTGTATTCAGTTTAGGTTTATTTATTTCTAGCCATCTTGTTACATTTTCCAGTTCATTATTCAAAATATTGATTAATTCCTCATAATTGTCTCCAATTGTGTAAATGAATGTATCAATAAATAATCGTACTTTGCACTGGAAAATATTTTTACCATGTCATTAATATAAAGAATGAACATTAAAGGTCCCAGTACTGATCCCTGCGGTACTCCTAAATTATTCTGTATTGGTTTTGAGAATTTATTATTTACTTTTGTTACTTGTTTACGTTCTTTCATATATTTTTCTATTAATGTCATAGTTACATCTGAGAAACCAATTTCTTTAAGCTTTCTTATCAGTATTTCTAGTTTCAAATATTTGTGATTATTTATCCCCTCCTTTCATTCTTCGAACCATTACGTTTGATGCTGTTTCGGGAGCAGGTGAGACACTTGTATGGTATTCACGTAAGAAAACATAAAGTAAAAACGCTTTTGACTGCCTCCATTCTCACTAAAGTTTCCAATCAGCAACCGAGAGAAACTGATTAAAGATGGATAATTAAAAATAAAAATATTCAAAACGCTTTCCAAAAAGCTTAATGTCTTATGCAATGTGATAAGTAATAACTAAGAACATGTTGTATTCTAGCGTTGTATTTAATATTTGCACCATATAGATTACTAATTTCAAAAGGAAGCCCAACAAACTTTCTACAATGGAACCAGGAAATGCTATGGGGGTTGTAGGGGACGCGTCTAGTACCTAAGTGGTTGGGCCCGGATATTATTCATGGAAGCCCTGATTTAATTTGATTTGGATGAATTTATTTAACTACCCAAAACGGTAGCACACATTTGCATTCCCCTAAATGACTTATTTCTTTATAAGTACCCACTAAAAATTTACTTTCACATTCTGTTCCACTTTTCCTTTTCTTTGTTAATTTATTCATTGAGATGAACAAAAGAAATTGTCACCGCACTTCCCTTTTTCCGAATAACAAGAATTTAATAGTTACTCCATGATTTAAGGCAACTATGTAATTAATATGAGCATATTATCATAAACGGGTGTCTTAAAATTCCTAAATTTCATTTAGTCCTTACAAACAATACATAAAATTCTGGTATTTGGTATAAACGAGGTTGTCATAACAAAGAGAATATTAACATATATTAAAATATTATTTTTAAATAATTAATAATACTCCAAATTTAATAATTTAAAACATCCCAAATACTTTCCAACCAGCTTTTTATACTGATAATAAATTAAAAGTTTATGAAAAATAAAATAACTTTGTTTTAATTCCACCAATAAAGTGGAATTAAAACAAAGTTATTTTATTTTTTATAATTATGTATTCCCACAAAGTGTTTGCTACATGTAAAGATTTAAAAGTTTATTTTTTAAAAAACAATGATATAGATGATATTTTAAATACATCGGTTTATATAAATTAATTTGTAACGATTGCAACTATTTTTACATAAGGGAGACTTCTAAAAAAATTCGTATTTGATTTAAGGAACATCTAAGGTTGTAAATAATAACAATTATTCTGAATTTGCCAATCATATTTTAGATATCAATCATTCTTTTGATATAAATAAAAGTCTAAAATTTTTACATATATATACAACCGGTTTACAATTAGACAAATTTGAAATTTTAGAAATCAGAAGAAGTGTTAGTATTAATATTAACAAAAAAAAATCTTTTTTAATTTCTAATATAAATTTGTAATTCAAAGTTTTATAATATTTTTTATTAACATTTTTCATTAATCACTTACCTACTTTAATCAATTTTTATTTTTATGTTTATAATTTGTCAATTTTTACATTATTGTGTTCTATGTTTATCATTTGTATATACTTAACATTATTATTTTTTTTATTATTCTGTATATTGATGAGGAAAGCATCGCTTTCGAAACATGTTTTTTTTTAAGTCAAATAAGTCAAATATTCCCTGGTTACGAATAAACTGACAATATTTGAAAATCTCCTACTACCATCACAGTAAGCGGAAGATGTTGCTTGTGTCGTAAATGGAGGGCTTAGCCAGCCGAGGAATTGAACTCACGACGCCTGGGTGAGACCCAACCGCGATGACAACTCAGCCACTGACCGGTCAATTTATTTATTTTTATTTATTTATTTATAAAATACATGACATTTAATGGAGACATTTACATGGAGTAGATACATTAGATCGCCATACTAGGCGGTCGCCTGTTTTATGGTGACCAATAAAGTATAGTTACTTTGTATGAAGTCTAGTATAAACGTATGGATTTATTATATTAATTATATTAACATCCTGATAATTGGAAAAATTATAAAAGAAAGCAAAATATACAAAAGATAAAAAGACGTGCGTAAGGCATAGATCACAAAAATATAGTTTTTTTAATATGTGCATATTTGAATGAAGTTTAGTATAAACATATGGATTTATTATATTAATTATATTAACATACTGACAATTGGAAAAATTATAAAAAAAAGTAGAACATAAAAAGAATAAAAAGACATGCGTATGGATTAGATCACAAAAACATACCTTTTTTTATATGTGCAAGCATGTACACATGTACACATAGGTGCATAATTGCTATGTATATATTAATAAAGTGGTGATTACAAAGTAATTTTTAATTCATTCATTAATAATGACGCCACAAAGTGAATACCAATCTCCTGAAGCAATTATAAACAGAGTAATTTTTAATTCATTTAAGAATATTAACAAATATCGTGTTGTAATGCACGTCGGCCGGGAATAATATCAGAAAGCTATATATGGAAGTTACGTCTGTGTTTCCGCCCACATGCTTTATCACCTGTCATAATCATGTGTGTGCGGCTGTACTTACCTTTTATTTATTAATAACAATGACACGCCAAAACAATTCATCGGTAATTTTAGAAGCGCCTGTCCGTACTTTATGTAACTTATGCGAACGCTCAGGTAGATAGGAAAACACAAACAATCTATTTACCAAAAAAACATCAACAATCAACATAATTCTTATATACGAGTATTTGCTGCAAATAAGATGGTTTGAAAACTACCATGGCAGAGAGGTAAGAGCTTTTGGGCGATATCGGGATCTCAACCTAGTAAAATATCAAAATGATTAGGTTTACAAAAGATTCATTCGCATATCGAATCAAGACCGTCTCTAATTTGCCATACAATCGAATTGCTGCACCCTTTCAGATGTCTTTAGCTATATTAATGACCTGTATACAAGGTGTCCGGGGGTAAAGTGCAGTAACTTTGGAAGTGATTCTACATGACAGTACAAGTAAAAAGATAAATACCTTTTTTGTGAAATTATCACGTAGAATGACCTCCTGAAATTACTGCACTTTACCCCCCGATATTCTGTATATTCAGCAATGAAATCTCAGTAGTCTGATGTTTCCTCAATATTTTCATTTACCTTATTCTTGCCCTTTTCCTTTCGCCTCAACACATTCCGTAATTTGGAACGCAATAGTCCCACTAGCTCGGAGCAGTGAAATTTTTGTGTGAAGTCATATAAAAAACTTTTTTTTCCAAAGAGGCTAAATCTATAAGTACAAGAGCCGTACGGCCATCAGAAGACAAAAAGTAAGCTTTGTACCGTGTATTGTTCAATTTACTAACGAGATCTTAACTCCCCCAGGATGACGGACGACAGCATGAGCGACGACGTGTTCGAGGATGACGACCGGCCGTGCGTGCCCTCGCAGGGGGCGGGCAAACCCTCCACCGGCTACAGGGACTACGAGCCCCCGCCCGATCTTCTCAACCACTACGCTGCCAAGCGGGTCGAAGAGGAACAACCGATACATAAGGTACGCATATTTACGGGAGATTATATTATGGCGCTTGTTGAATGTGTATAATAATAAGGTATATCATAATTCAATAGATTAATATATTGGATAAACGATACACGGGTAAGCAGAAACGAAACAAGGGTGAAGAGATGTGGCTCGTCCATGTCGAAAGAAGCGAATGCCATTATTTTTTAAAGACCTGTCCGGGGCGGTTTTCCGTTAGTGGCGCTATGAGTGCTGAGTGTATTGTAAGTGGATACTCGTAGATGTTAGGTATTTATATCTGTGGATATCCAGCGGTGGCTATAATACTTTGGATCACTTATTTACGCCTTTACAGGCTTTTGATTTATTTGTTAACCTTTCATACCATTTATGAATGACTAGTAATCGTGATCTAACACAGTTCCACATTCTTAGTGTGAATAGTCTAATGAGAATCCTTTACTTATTCTCGATCCAATGTTAGAACGACCTGTGGGCGCGCATGTCTCCGCCCCCTTACCCCACCACTTTCTCCGTCTAGACAGTCTACAACTTGCTGAATTGGCGGAGCGTAGCCGTGAGCTGTGCGTGGGGTGATGCAATGAATGCGGGAGGGTGGGGTATGCGCAGTACGAACCTAATTTCGAACCATAGCGGGTTGTTCTTAGGCTGAATCGAGTATAGTTTTATCGATAGGCACAAGTAAACTGTTGCTTTCTTAGACAAAGTGGGATTTGTGTTAAGTATTGTATACATTTCAAATATGTAGGTGTAATAATAGCTGTCGTGTACCCGGCGTTTGTCAGGGTTATGGTTGGTTTGACTAGTAACCTGGGTGCAATATTGAACGGTTGAAGTAAAATTTAGTGGAATAAAAATAAGTTGTACTTTGAATGTGGGCATAAAACTAGTCTCCCTTACAACGTTCTATCCAAAAGATGTAGGTAATCTGGAATGCTGAGTCGTATCCGCGAATATTCTTTATAAAGTGTTTTGATTCCAACGTTGGTCCACAGTAATCCCTTTAAAGGTTCTGGTGGCTCTAGAAATGCGGCAAGACGTATATTTTTTTCCTCTACAATACATTCCCGGATTTCCCCGTTCCACTTTTACATACTTTCAATTGCATTGTCAATCCACCTATTGAAGTGATGTCATGCCTGGCATAATCCAATATACGGTCATATTGCGCATTTTGGCATAATATTCGAATTCAACTCCCCCCAACCGTGTTTTAAGTAAATCAGTTCAGAACCTTAGCATAAATTAAGCATTTTGACAAAATCGAGTTCAGCACACTTCCTAACCCCCCCCCCCCATATCGATTTTAAACCAATTCAATGGAAAACTCTAGATTTGATATAAAACGCATGTGAACCATTCATATACGAGTATACACCCATATCCATATATGTCCTAAATACATAACTAAAATTAGAAATTATTTTATAACATTTTTTATTAATTACTTACCTACTTTAATCAATTTTTATTTATATTTAAAATTTGTCTATTCTTACGTTATTGTGATCTATGTTTATCATTTGTTTATACTTGGCATTAGTATTTTTTAGTATTCTATATATTCCTGATGAAGAAAGCATCGCCTTCGAAACATGCATAGTCGGGAAACACGTCAAACGCACGCCCAACATTTGCACACGGTTGACATTTGTCACATGAGAACGGGTCGCTTCTACGACTCGTTCGTGTATTTAACAGCTCGGCTCTGGAATGATCTGCCGGCCTCTGTGTTTCCTCCATCCTACAACATGGGTCTCTTCAAGACCCAAGTTCACTCCTTCCTATTTTCCAAAAGACCTTCCACACAGCATCCCCAAAGATGATATAGGCCTTGAGGGAAATTATTTCCGATTATTTACGACCTATTTACGAACCGATCCTATTTACGATTACTATCCCTAAACAAAGAAAGAACTTTAGGTTCGTTTTCTGAGGGATCATCAATCCGATTGAAGTGAAATTTTAGATTTGCTTTATTTTCTATGTCCCCATCAGCTTTTCTTCAAAAAATCCAAAAAAATGATTCTTTTTAGAAAAAAATTGTTAATAATTGTTAATCCTTTTGACGGCCTCCATGGTCGAGGGGTAAGGCTCTCGACTACGAATCCGAAGGTTGCGGGTTCAAATCCCGGCGTGCGCAAGTAAATTTTATTTAATTAATTTGTGCTGTTTCACAATTAATTAATTTCAAAATAATATATAGTATATTTGCGCATGTTCCAGAGTGGAAGATACTCTCAGCATCGCCCTGGTGAAAGACCACCATTCAGAATTGAAACGTTGCTTGAAATGGCTTTTAGCCGTGTTTGGTGACCAGGTATTTTCCCAACCTTCCTCTTCCCCTTCTCCTTCCCCTCCCCAATACCTTTAGCCTCACAACATTCCCCAATTGTGAATGCCATAGTCTCACTGGCTCCAGACGGTTGGGAGCAGTTGGGACTCTTGTGAGGTATTCATATAAAAAAAAAAAAATCCTGTGGTGGAATTTCCTAGTTTTGGTCGGAACTTGATAGCCGTTTTCTGGGGCATCATCAGTCCGATTGAAGTGAAATTTTAGATTTAATTTGTTTTCTATGTCCTTATCAGCATTTCTTCAAAAAATAAAAAAAATCGATGTTTTTCGATTTTTTACTAAATTTTTTTTAGTAAAAAATCGAAGAAAAAACAAAACGTGACTAACCTTTCCAGTTGTCAAAAACAAACCACTGATCCAAAATGGCTGATAATGCTAACATATGATAAACATATGTGTACCAACGTAACAAAAAAACGATATTCGAATGTACACAGCCCGCGAAAATTCAAAATTCACCTTTTCTTTTGAACACACCTCGTATGAAGATTGAAATTTTTAATGTTTTCAGTAGACCGCAAATGAATAACGTTATATTTTACTCCTCTTTCTGTCGTCATCCAATTTACGTATTTTATTTTTCAAAATAATCTACATGAGTATTTTTCAGTACCCTACTTCTTCATTTCAATGTAACCAAACTATTTCATATTATTTTTCCCCGATAAGTGAGTATTAAGATAATTGCCATTACGTCTTCATATTTGGCTTTGATTGCATTACGACAGTTAGAAACGCTCCAATAATTTGATTTAAATTGAACGGTTCTGCGAAACTTGTGTTTGCAGCATCGATTGTTTCAATTAAACCTAATTTCCGAAGTTCCACGATCAAACATGTAATATTGTCAATAGCGAAACTAATTAAAATTTATTGAATAATATATTAATGATGACATTGGATTAGGTATTTAAAATACGAATAAAAGTTTCTACTTTGAGCTTTGCTTTGTAGGATCGTCAAACCCAAAAGAACCCCTTCCCCCCATCCCCAATTAACTCTATAATTAATTGGCATACAATTTCTGATGAAATGGAAAATTTGGAAAGGTTTAACTTTAAATTGAATGGTTTCCAGTGAAAGACCGAGCACTGAAAGAAATCATTTCTATTCCAGAAAAGGAAATTATTTTATCCTACAACTTGTTTATACTTTGCGAAAGGGGTGTAATTCCAATATTTCGCCAACCGGTTGAAAATAACGAAATAAGAACATTTCGGTTTGAATTTTATTAATTAAATAAAACAAACACTCTTTTTTAAATCATCATTTCGCTTATCCCAAGTTTCTTCAGGGTAAAATTTAAAACTCACACATAACGTCATTACAATAAAAACTCACTCAACTTCTTTAGAAACATCCCTAATGTCCTCAACATAAACGACATTAAAAAAAATTATTATGCTTTGTGTTAATCACAAATAGGGTACGAAATAACTGGATGGGGATCTTGCCTTGGACACTCGCACAAAACGACTCAACATACCCCAAAAAGGAGATATTAAGACAATTCTAAAAGTTTCGGTAAGAACTCCATCGGACAAAATATTTAAAAACTTTCATATTCAATATACAAAAACTTTTCTGGAAAAATGTCTTCTTTAAACTAAAAAAAAAAATATCTGAATACTCCACTGCCGAACATAAATATTCAACCATGGCAATAAGCCAAAATATACTCTTTATTCCCAAATTTAATACATCTTTTGGAGAAAGGAATATTAAATTTTATGCTGCGAAATTACACAATGCCCTACCAAATCAATAAAAAAGCAGAAATGAATATTTTATAAACTAACGTCCAAATATGGCTGACAGAACTGAGTGACAATATCTTGCAAACATTATAAAGACAATTTAAGATAAATGGATATATAGTAAAAAAGAAGTGCAAGCCGCCTCAGAACAGGAAATCCTAGTGAGGAGGACTCTGAACACTGTGACTTTATACTTATATTATAATAATATCTATAATACATACATACTCTCTATATAGTATGCTTTATACTTACAATTTATTACGTAATTCATATACATGTATAATCTTTAAATAGAAAGAAATTCATATACTTGTATAATCTTTGAATAGAAACAAATTCATATACATGTATAATCTTTAAATAGAAACAAATTCATATACATGTATAATCTTTAAATAGAAACAAATTCATATATATATGTAGAATCTTTAAATAGAAACAAATTCATATACATGTATAATCTTTAAATAGTAATAAATTCATATACATATATAATCTTTAAATAGAAACAAATTCATATACATGAATAATCTTTAAATAGAAACAAATTCATATACATGTACCATATAATCCTTAAATAGAAACAAAAAATTAAAAACGAAAACAAAAATACATTGAGTAAGCGTGTAATATTATGTCGGTGGGATATACAGAATATAATAAGACACAAAATATAAAATGAAACAATGTAACAGTGAGACAGAGATAAATTTTACTTTGTATCCAAAAAATCTCGAAAATGTTCAGTCGAACGTAGCCTTAGAATTTTCGTAAATTTTTTTAAATTTTGAAAATTTTTGATTATTTTGTTTCCTCAAATGAGTGAAAATATTCTTGCTCCCAGAAGGGTTATATTGATTGAAAATTACAATATTTTTTCTGCTTTTCCACAGATACATATATAATGATTTTATTAAGTGAAATAGCTCAAGATTTTGTGATCATGCATTTTAGCTTAGATAGTTCTAATTAGTAAAATGCCATTTAAATTTATTTTACTCGTTTTACGATTTTTTTAATCTGGCGCTCCTGTCAACGCACGCTCATAACAACCGGTTCAACATAAGCTGGTGCGAACAAACCGGTGCGAACCGGTTTAACTACACCACTGCTTTGTGCTCTGCAAAGTATGAAAAGTGGGAGCCTCGGGGAATTGTTCCGCACCATTGCATCTGAATGGGATGATGACTGCGTCACATTATTTGATTCTGTACTTATTTCAAACTTCAAAGACATTATTGAATCCTTCATTTGAAAAGAAGTTTATTATTTATTAAAAAGCTACAAATGCAAAAATATGAAATTGTTATTAGAATAACTTATTAAGAGAAACGGGTGCGCTGCCTGTTTCATACATAACTTAATTTTGGATTTGAGGCCAAAATAACCATCCAAACTGAATGATATATATATTTTTTTTAATTAAAGGTTTAGTAAATATCTAGTACGTATGAGAAGTATTTTATTTATTTTTGTTTTAAATTATGAAGTACAGGCCATGAAAAAAAGAATAATTTTCATAATTTTAGAGGCAACGTAGAAAATTATTTACGGGTTTATTGTGTATTTAAAAAAATACATCATATTTACTATGTAAATACAATTAAGTAAATAAAATTATATTAACTAAACATAAAAAAACCTTTTTCGGGTCGATATTTTAAATTATATACGGCATATTTGTGTTCCAACGTAAAATGGTCGATTTTAATTTAATTTAAAGTCCACCATAATGCTTATTTTAATATACTAATTATATATATATATATATATATATATATACTATAATATATATAGTATATATATATTTTTTAATTTTACATTTGATTATATTTTTAAAGCAGATAGGGTAAAACATTTTTTTTAGATCACCGTTAGCCCCCAAATAATTGTTAAAGATGCCTCTAAAATCGCGAAAAATCAATTTATTTAATGGCCTATACATTTCATAATGTAAAACAAAAACATATAAATTACTTCTAATCCGTACTAGATATTTACTATACTTTTTTGATGAAAAAAAAGATCATTAGGTTTAGGTGAGTATTTTGCCCTCAACTCCTGTATGAAACAGGCCGCGCAGCCGTTCCTCTTAAAGCTTAAAAACCTCATTGTAATATTGTCTTTAATCATTGTAGAAAACATAAACAAATCTCAAATGAAATCTGAAACAGAAAATAAAAAGGTAACGGTCTCATCTGGGACTCGAACCCAGGACCTCTCGGTCTATCCGGGACAAGCGCTCTATCCAACTGAGCTATTGCCACCTTATTGCTTTCCGTCGTTTTTATCGACATCGTACCCCAATTTAAGAAGTGCCAATATCATCCTCAATTAATTCCCGTATATTTATTTATTATCATTTGACTGAAAGAATCCAGACAAATTTATTTCTAATCTAGATAGTGTCTCGGATATACCTATCCGATTTTTATTTATATATGATAACTATTGACTTGAAGTCTAGGGTTATTATTATTTTGTTTATTGGAATAACTTATTGAAGCTTATAAATTTCAATGTAATATTTTTCATCACCCACCGAAGATATTTTTATTTTATTTTCTCCTTCTTTTCTACTTCATTTTTCATTTGAGATTTGAAAATGCACATTATCTTCAATGGTTAAAAAAAAAAACAATAATATGAGTTCTCAATTCATTGTTTGAACATCTCTCCGTGGACAAATACTTTGTTTCATTATTTAAAAAGCAATATTATAATTTTTTTTTCCATTCTTTGAAGAAAATAATTCGTTTTCTAATCCAATAAAGCGTCCCCCCAGCTATACGCGAAAGAGAATCTTGCTAATAAATTAGTTTAACGTCGTGCATCCGGGATACACCGGGAGACTAACACAGAATTCATTATTCTACGTTCACTGAGAAGAAAACATTTTAAAAATCTATTAAAATCCCCAATGGCGACGTAATGTGTATACATTATTTATTTATTTCATAGCGTTTTTCACGTTTTTTAAAAAATATTGAGAATATTGTAAAAGAATTTTTAAAAAACCTATCCTTTTTTTCTTAAACCGCGATCAAATTAAAGACAATGGATAAAACACAAAAGAAAATATGTTTATGCATGTTGTGAGTATACAACGAAAAGTTGCCAAGTCAAAGTTCTTGTTTTTTGGGGGATTAAGATTGAGGATTTCTGCATGGCTGCAGATGCAGGCTCATAGTTTTGCAAGTTACGATATTTTTAAATTAAAGTAAAATTTGTTCTATAAGCTTTAAAAAATCTCTGACTTGCAAAGTTGAGAGTTTGTGTTTATGCAGAGGACTTCTGTCTCGGTCTGCCAACAAAAGGCTTTTACATCATGATATATGCTGATCTTATAGTTAGTTGTACAAAGGAGTATAATAATACAGTACACAAAATAATAATTAGAACATAAAAGAAGTAAGTAGGTACAGAATAAGTATGTGGGTGCAAAATAAAATATGTAGGTATAGTCTAATGAGTAACAGTTTTACATGTGGTTACATTATAACAGCAGGTTCTACAAAGTGTATAGTACGTAATATAAAATAAGTAAGTAGGTAGGTACTATCTATGTAGCTAGTTACAAAGCAATGGATGGATAATAGGTTTATAATTAATATGACTTTGTAAAAAATGAACAGTTGTAAAGCGTCTTTATAATACAGCAAACCTTTATTACGCTCGATACAGTTAAAGTAAACACGTTACTGGATTTTTAAGGTGTTTATTGTCCTCGCACGGTTTCAGAAAACATAAGAGAAAAAAAATGTGTGACTACATTTATATTGCGATAAAAGCACTTCACTTTGAATAACTGAGAGGTTCTCGGCGGGCATAAAGATATCCGTTTCCATGAAGGGTTGTTGTTTGAATGGGGAAACGTGAACTTGGGGAGAATACCAGAGGTCAGCAAATGTATATTGTGGAACTCCATTATGCATGGCATTGTAGGGTAAATAGCAAGAGATGTGTGGATATACAATTTGTTTCATTATCGAATCGATTGACCGGATAAGGGAAGAGAAAAGAACTCCGAAATATTCTGGTTTATTCCGGAGTAATGCCGTCTTACCCCCAGCTACTACAGGGGATGGTTGGGGTAGGTAGTAGGTATATAATAGAACATGGGATTATAGCTATTATCTGTGCGAAGAGATAAGAGGTTGTGATTGTTTATTCTGTCGTTATTCTAGTTCTAAACCTGCAAAAGGTTGTTTTAAGTCTGACAGTCTTTCACGTCCAATTTTAAAGAGGGGGCAGCACATATTTACATTGTCAAAATGATATTGCGTTTTTCTGAATGTTTATTTTTTATAGGAACGTTTACATTTTTTTTTCTTTGAGATCGGATTGGTTGGGAAAGGAAAGGTGGGGAGTTATAGTGGATGTAAGTGGAGTAATAATCTGGTGGAATCATATGTGTT
Organism: Halesus radiatus; assembly: GCA_022606495.2. NCBI lineage: Eukaryota > Metazoa > Arthropoda > Insecta > Trichoptera > Limnephilidae > Halesus > Halesus radiatus. The sequence continues at coordinate 105,490 of JAHDVE020011568.1, read as the reverse complement.
GAAGGTGGTATTTGAGAAGACACTCGCAAATCAGAGGACAGCCAATTCAAAGATCTGGTTCTTGTGTTATGGAAGTAATAGGAAAAATGCACGATTTAGAAAGGTAGGTCAAGATTACAAAGGTGCTCGCATTTTTCATCGAACAAAGAGTTCATATTCTGATACGAGAAAATAAACGTAGCTGAAGCGATTGCACGCATTATGTACGTGGATTTGATGTTTTGGTGGTCATTGCTGGGACAAACAATTTATATAATTTGAATTGTTAGTTCTGTAGCGGCCTGTTCAGTAGGGACGTCTGTTTTATTATAGTTTACCAACACCCGAAAACGATCACCGTTTCCATCATATTATTCCTCAATTCCAGTGAGTATTCTGGACTTAGCACACACCACACAGTCTTTCAATTGATTACAAGAAATTCGTATCCCTTTCGTTAAAGTTTAAAGAAATTCCGCATTTTAGTGAATAAATAGATAATTTCGCATTAAAAGTATTCCACTGCTTTTATCTTGTGAATTCTCAAAAATGTAAGAAGCTATGTTTCTATTTTCTCTTCACCCAAAATCGATTACCAAATTGATATTCCCCGAAATCACGGCTCTGGTACACAAACGATCAATTTTCCGACTGAGGTTTCCCTCCGCTTGACAGCCCACTCAAGAAATTTCATCCCTTCTGTAAAGAGGGGTGGCTGCGATACGGATCGGGTAGAATGAGGAAGGTGACGTGAAGGGCGAGGGTTGAAATAAAGGGGACGAGGTTAGTGGCGTAGCGATTAACTCTCGGGCAGCTAGCCGCTACTCTTTCACCAAAAATATCAGCACAAAAAATAGGAATGTGATTATACCCGAAGTATTAAATCCCTTGAGTCAGCAATATTCAATTGAGTATTTCTCTGGATGATAAGGACCTATGATTCACATAGTCTATCCCTATAACCTACACCAGTTTGGTGGACCTTGTTGAAGAGGCCTCCGTTAATGCTAGAAAATCACAACATTTTTAAATATTACATTTTTTCTTAGCATTACATTCATCTTACACATCCCTCCAGTTAGTTATAAGAAAATATTTCTTGCATTTTTTCGGCATTCACTATATAGCAATTTCTTGACATTTTGTTTGGTCAACAGAAAATTAGATAATTTTCTTACTGTCATTAATAACCTTCATCATAATATTAAATTTACGCTGGAACATAATGATAACAACAATTTAAACTTTTTAGACTTAAATATCAATATAGATAATAATAAGTGTGTCTTTAATATCTATAGAAAACCTACACATACTGACTGTGTTATACCATCTACTTCACTTCATCCTTTGTCTCATAAACTTGCATCCTTCAACTCAATGATACAATGATACATCGAGCCATTAATGTTCCCTTAAGCAATGAAAATTATATTAACGAAATTAACATTATAAAACAAATATCCCTAAACAATGGATATAAACCTGAATTAATCAACCGCTTAGTTAATAAAAAACAAACAAAAATTTTCACAAAAAGGTATATTAACAGCCAACAGCGGAAATAATAACAGCCAATCTAGTTACGACAAAATTTATTAGAAACTTCTTTATACAGGCGACTTATCTTAAAAATATCCCATTTATTAACAGATAACATTTCTCCAGATTTCTACACTAATTCCAAACTAAAAAATTTAATTAACAACAAGGACATTTCTAATAAATGGGTAAAAAGCGGAATGTAATGACTGTGATGCACAGTATGTAGGTATGACTACTAGAAATTTTAAAACTAGAATCAGAGAACATGAACTCTGTTTACGGAATAATAACTATTCCGAGTTTGCTAATCATTTAATAGAGACAGGCCATAGCTTCAATACAGAAAAAACAAAGTTTAAACATTCAAATGTTGATAGATATTTTAAATTGTGCTCCTTAGAAAATCTAAAATTAATTTAGTAAACAAGATAATAGCTCCCTGTAAATCACTTTTGCTAACCATGTTTCCTATTAACTTTGACTCCTCCCACCGACCACCCCCCTCCAAACCATCACTCCTACTACCCTCACCTAATGGTGACTAATTTTGTTTCTCTACTTATTTAATTTAAGTTAGTTTTAAGAACGCTAGTGAATGACACGGTTGTGTCGAAACCGGTAGCGAATTTAATAAATCAAAAATAGCAAAAGTACATAGTAAATAAAACTTCCAAACAAAATAAGAAAATATTTTTGTTTATGATGTAATATTTTTGGGTGCCCGTTGAATGGAAATGAGCCCAGTTCAAATTTCTTGCTTAATGTTCATTTATTTAATTTGGTTAACTTTTTTTTTCCTAATTAACTTTGTGCAAATGATTGTCCATAGGCGGATACCCAGGCTGCACAGGCGGTCGGTACACCACTGTATGAGACGATGAAATAATGATACTGCTCCACAGATATGTTAGGTATATAATATTTGACTTAGGGAACTGTTTCTTGAAGCTTAGAAATTCTCAATACGATTTTGATTTTTCATTTATTTTTAGGTTAATTTCTCAAAAAAAAATTAATAAATCATAAAACGTCCATAAAATAATTATCTGATGCTAAGAAATTTCTTTTTAGCAATTTGATCATATCATAGTTGTGCTGCATCCACAGGCAAATATTTCGAGTGATGAGTGGGGTAAGTTTGAACAGGGTAGCAAGTGGGGTAAAAAAGGACACGGGGGGGGGTAGTCGATCACGTGACAGAAGTACCCCGGGGACAGGGACATGTGCCCCGTTCCATACCAGGAGTGGCGCGTGCTCAATGTATTGTGGATGATAATGATTTAATGACCCACATTAAAGTGACAGCTTGTGACAACCGCAGAGCAATCAAAAGGCTATGGGTTTGTGACTGTTAAATGCGAAAGGGCATGCAAAAAATTGTGTTATTAGTATGGGAATTAATTATTTTATGAAACTTTATAATAACAAGCTGTATTTTGTTTACGTTTACAAAACTTCTTTCGTTACACAGCGCAGTTTGACATCCACAATTAATTAAACTAATAAAAAAATAAATAAACTTTTACACACAATCGTGGGTTTGTCTAGGTTACTTAATAATAATAATGGTTTTTATTCTAGGATGTGAGTAGATTTTTCCAATCCCACACATCCTACAGAGAGTATTTACTTACGTAGTAATATTAAAAAATATAAAGATAAATTAAACATCAATTGAAAAAAAACGTACGATATATACACAAAAATAAGTTTAAAAAAAATTATCATTGAATATAATATTAACAACTCTTAGAATGAAACATGAAATCGAAAAGACACGGAAAAGTAAAGATAACGATAGCAGGTGGAATTCGACCTTATCTTTTCTGTGTCTTTTCGGTTTCATGATTCACTTTAAGACTTAATATTATCTCCAATGATTAAAAAAATATATTACAATGAGATTTATAAGCTTCAATACGTTATTACCAAAAAAAATCACTATTTTTCTGTCACGGTTAAAATTGGTGGGGCCAATATTTTTGTAAAGTGCGCTACGATGCTGAAATCAGGTCTCTGGCGGTATCCTGATTTAAGGATATTTCCGGAGTTAGTGAAATATCTAGGCCTCACTATGGACAACCGCCTAAACTGGAGAGCAAAATGCGAGAAACAAAACGCAGCAGGCGATAGGCGCAATCAGCCCAATCTTCAACAGAAAGAGTCCGCTAGCTGAGAAGAAGAAATTTCTCTTATATCAGAGCCAAATACAACCAGTTCTTAGATATGCTATCTCGGTTTGGAGTAATGTATCAAATTCCACCTACACCAAACTTCAAACACATGCATAAAAGTCACATACGACAAACCCAATTACAGAAACCTTAAACACCCACACGAACAAAAAGAAATTCCAACACTACAACAATACCAATCACCACAAGATTTTACAATACTTTAAACCCAGATAATCCACTCGTGAAAGAACTGGGCGCATATAACTCACCGATGATCTACCGTTCCACTAAATTCACAAGATGCCAAAACACATGATCCTAAAGTTCCATGAGAATGATGTCGACAGCGAAGAAGAATCGGACGGCGGATAAAAACAACAAAAATCCATCGACCGCTAGGCACTAATCCTCTTTCCCTATTTTCTCCCTTAGGAATTTAGGACGACAAATCAAGAGAGGATGCAGCCTATGAATGAAAACTGCTTTTTCCACAGGACTAGGGCAGCAGATTCATGAGAACGCAGCCCACAAATGAAATATTTAACGTCGGTAAAGTAGATAATCAAACAAAAGTAAATAGTTCAGAACTGAATGTTTGTTTGCCTTTTCTCCTTTTCCTTGTTTAGGGTTTTTTATCCAGTTAAGATCTTGAAATGTAAAATTAAACTTAGACAAGTAAATACCATCATCAGATGGTGATAGTAATAATGCCAAAGTGCCGCAGTACTAGTTAGATAGTAAAATGAGGGGTATTGCTATAAGCCCTAGCTAGTTAGAGGATTACGAAAGAATCCGTAAAATCAAAAAAATAAATATATATAGATCCTTGTTCCTATAAAAGAACAGTTGCGTCACTTTTGAATTTTAGACTATCGTTTTCCAGACAGACAGAATTTCATCTCTTTTTGGTATGAATTACACATGTATGTCTGAATTTGGAACTGCTCAGTATTTATAGCAAGATAATAATCATTTCAATTATTAGTATTTTTTATCAAATTTTATTCTTTTTTTCGACCATTTTAGTTATGTGGTTGCACTCTTATAGTAGATCAGTTCTTACTCAGTGCAGCAAAAGAAACCCAAAAATAGACAATTTCATAAAATCAAGTCATTGTACCTTTCTATGGTTTAAACTGTTCAACAACTGCATAATTCATTCTTGTTTTCTCACGAAATTCTCAGTAAATAACAGTCTTCAATAAATTATTGTAGAGAGATTTAAACATCGCTAGACCATTGTATTATACATTATAAATATAATCCGTGTTAAAATCGAGAGTGTTTTTATTTAACGAGTAATAATCACCCATCCACATCAAATTTTTTTCGACAACTTTAATCTATTCTAAAGCCCAAGATTTATAACCTGGGCAGATCGAAGACTTACTGATGTGGACAAGAAGTAACCACAGCAGATAGTAGCATAGACAAGATATCCCCTCATATTCATTTTGAGACTCCAAACTGCAATTTTTTCCAATTAACCATAGATTAACCATGCATTAACCTAGTCACTTGTCTTCCATTATTGACATTTATTGTTTGTGTTTTTCCATACCATTCTATTATGATGCAACAGCGCAATCAAAACGTACCTGATTTTGATAACAGTGACTAAACATTTTCCATCTTTAATGTATCTTTTTTCCTGACCACCCAGTTGGCAGATAGATACGACGTGTTTGCTATTTGAGTTTGAGTTCTCTTCTCTGATTGGTATTGTTTTTTTTTTCAATTTTTTCAGACCATCCTGTTGGGAGACAGTGGCGTAGGCAAGACGTCCCTGCTCGTCCAGTTCGAGACGGGCAAATTCCAGAGCGGCAACTTCTCCGCCACTGTGGGCATCGGCTTCACCGTGAGTTACCCACATCATTGTGACGCCACTGGCTGATAGATCATCCATATGTAAATATTTCGACAAATAGTAGCTTGCTTACGTGTGCGTTTTAAAAACATGTTAAAATGTAGATTCTGCATGCCGCTTTTACCTTTCGTTTTCTTCATTATTTTTCTTTAAATTATGTTCGATTTTGTATCGCCGTTCCTAAACCCATTTCATTTATTTTGTGTAAAACTTAGGTGATAGGTACTCGTATACAGGTTAGTTGATCGAGCAGTTTGAAGCGTCGGGGGTTCAATCCCCCGCCAGCAAAATCCTCCATAATTACATAATTACATAAGCATCATTTTCTTACGATGTCAGTGAGATGAATTCAAATATTATTATGTTATTCAAAACTTTTGAAAGATTGTCTTTCCTTTTAAAATAATGTGAGTAAATATTATAACAATTGCTAACTAATCATTTATTGGCAAAGTAGAGGTTGTTGCAGGCGCTCGTCTAGTAGTCAGACGGATCGAGTTTAAAACTCGCCACGGATACCGACAAACTCGTGTTTTATGTATCTACTGTAAATTCTTTTATACTAAAATTTTTTACAATTCATTTTTTATTTTTTTAATCACAATTTAACTAACGCAATTTAAGAAACGAATAGTCATTTTGGTCGTAGTGAAACTCGTTTGTTTGCAACCTGATTTCTTAGTATCGCTAAAAAACGTGACCAATTTAAATAAAAATAAATTATAAACCTCCTATTATGTAGATATTTTCACAGAAAAAATAAAAGAAAATGTTGAAGGGGAGGATGGAGGATTGCAATGTTCAAAGCTGGAAGAGCTTTTATCATTCGCTTTTCTCTTATAAGCCCAGGGCTTAAAAATGTATTAGGAACGAAAAGATTCAGGGCTTCAGGCCATATACGCACCTACTTGTTGTGTTATATAAATTGAAAATCCTTGCAATGTTCACGGTAAATATCAATTTCAATGTCTCGTTGATACGTGGATAGAATTTTCAATCATATGGACCCAAAAAAAAAAATTGATTTTACCTTTCTCATCTTCTTACTTTTACACAGAAATGGGGCTACTCTAACATCCATATCATTGACGCACTTTAAAAATTCACATTATTTGGCCTATGCGTATTACATGCGCGTTCGTGGTGGATTGTCGGACGTATCGCGCTCATTTCATATTTTCTTCGTGATAAAAAGAGGCAAATAATTTTTTCGTAGCTACCTACTTACTCTATTATGTAGAAAAAAATTCATTTCAAATTATTTTTGTCGGGCACTCGCTTCTTTGTTTTTTTTTATAGTGCACGGGAGACTCTGAAGGAAATAATTTCCCTCAAGGCCTATGCCATCTTTGGGGATGCCGTGTGGAAGATCTTTTATAGGGTAGGAAGGAGTGAACCTGGGTCTTGAAGAAACCGTGTTGTAGGAGGAAGGAAACGCAGAGGCCGGTAGATCATTTGACAGCCGAGCTGTTGAATACAAGAACGAGTCGTAGAAGCGACCCTTTCTCATGTGACAAATCTCAACCGTGTACAAATGTTGGGCGCGCGTTTGGCGTGTTCCCCGACTATGCACAGCTGCCGAAGGGATCAATGACACTTTTTCCTCAGAGCGTCTTCCATTTAAATACCGGCAGAATAAGGACAGTATTCTCATCTGACGTCTGTGCTCCAAATATTGCAATCTGTTTGTTAAGATTGGCGAATCTATCAAACGGACCGCCCGATTCTGCAGTGTGTCAAAAGTTTTTTTCAGATATTTTGAGGATTCCGACCAGAGGTGGCTGCCAAAATCTACAGTGTGGCGCACTTGTGATATGTACAGGGTAAGCAGTTGTATGCTATTAAAGCATCTGTTGAGCTGGGAAACTTCATAAATACTTTTTCGACATTTTACTTATAGACATATCAATGAATTTGTCGAAATCAGTTGATTTATTCCCTACCATTTATTTACCGCTTCCTTTCCAAATTCTAAATCATCACGATTCAAATTACTCTACATATTTTCTAGTCCGCGTTAGTAAAATTGAGACAGACAAAGGTACTAACGATCAGACAAAGGAAAATATTTTCTTCGGTTTCAGTCCAAAGAAGTACGTAGGTACCTACCAGTGGCGTGCATTGCTCTATGACCAAAGGTAGGCTGTGTGAAATTTCGGGTATGAATTCATTGTGCATCGCATACTCGACGCTAGTTGTTGTAACCAACTGAATAGTTGAGCGTACAAGTTCCTAACTAAATTCATAGAATAACACATTTCGATCAGAAATTTATGATATTTTTCATGTTTATGATTCTTTTTTCTTAGGGTAGGCATAGCTTTTCAGCCTTTATGGACTGTATGCCACTGATACTTACCTATAAACAAACAAAAAATTACAAAATCATAATATTATTAATACAAACCGAAATCTTGGAAGAGAAAGAGGTAAGCGAAATTGATTCATTTAATCCAGGAACATTGGAAACATACCACACGCTACGTTTGGGTTACCTCTTCAGTCTATAATATATATGTGTATCAAATTAACAAAAACAAAATATTGAACACATGCAAAGCATCATCAATAATCGAATACAAAATACGAATACCCCCCGTAAAACGTGAATCGCCATCCACGCAAAGGTCGCAGAATACATCGCTGAAGTAATTTGGTCACGAGCTAATTACCGTTGCGTTCCGGGCCATATGTAGGGGATTAAGCTCTCACTGCTCGGGGAGTTGGACCGAGCTTTGAGCTCAACCGATCTGGATATCATACTTCACCAAGTAATAATTCTGCTCGGAAGCCTCGTATAACTACCCACGGCCCTGAGAGCTTATGATGGAGCGCCGAGTGTAGAAGTGTACGAACATCAATACTAGCAAAACAATTTTTGTAACAACTTCACCAACCCGATCGAATTCACGTATTGCGACATCTACTATTCAGTCAAAGATTTTAGCTTTAATTAATAATCCAGATTTGCCGCCCCCACGTAAATACATTATCTATTGATTTCGAAAGTGTAATTTATAAACACTCGGGTACAATAGTTCAGTACAAATTTTAGTAAATATGTTGATTTTTTTTTTATCGTTGAAGATGATATTAGCAACTCTCAAAATGAAACACGAAACCGAAAAGAGACAGAAAAGAAAAAGTTATGGTAGCAGCTGGGACTCGATCCCAGGACCTCGTGGTCTATTCGGGACCTTGCGCTCTAATCCACGGAGCTACAGTTACCCCAATCCGTCATATTATATTATATTCAATGATCAAAAATATATTACAGTGAGGTTTATAAGTTATTCCAAAATTGAATATGTTAATCTTCATCTAATTCAATTGGTTAATAAAAAATCGATAGAGAAATGTTTGTACATCAGGTAAGCAGAGTTGCATCTTTCATTGAATAATTGGGAAAGCACTTTCACGGGAATTTGGTTGCTAGTGCGAAGGGCCATTGAAATTAACACAGCGACACCTGTTGCAATAATTTTTTTTTTAATGGCAAGAGAGTTCTTGCCGGAGGCAATGGAACAACGATTTCTCCGATTTGTGGGATGTTGTGAGATTGAATGAAGTAGGGAGATGATAGAGAAAGGGAAAATGAGGGGTTAGAAAGAATCTTGCCATTCAAATTTATTCACCATCCACATCTAAGGTCATTTACCACCAACGTTTCGGTTCAAAATGGTGGTCGGAGTAGTCAGAGCATGGATAGGTTTAAAGTTAAATGGTTAATTTTCCATATTTATAAACTGCATAGGTAGAAACTTAAACTTGTGTAGTTCTAAAGGATTTTAGACATTACTATGTTAGTTTTTTTTTTTTAAATAGTAGAACCCGCAGTCAAGCTGCGATATGTCAGCTTTGCATGACAACTTTTATTGTTATTGTATAAAATATTGTAACATCTATGTTTTATATTAAAAATCATAAATAAATTAGTCTTCGTTATTATACCAACTGGGTACCTACCTGCTTAATACATTTTTTGTGAAATATCACTACAGGGGTGCTTATATAGACTTGTCTTTTTATGAATGTGTTTTATTAGGATGGGTCGGATGATGATCGGCTAAGCCCTTTATTGAACATTCTCCTAGCGATGAAGGGAACCATAGAAACCTTATCAAGGAAAAACCGTCCTGCCGTATGTTTTCATTTCGTTTCCAATTTGGGTTCACTAAGTAGAACCTACTGATCCGTTCTAATAGCGCTCGGCATTGTGCCAGTATATTTCGGTTATACCTACTTGATTCTGTTGATGAAATTCTTATGACCATTTTAAAATTGCCCGATCCTCTCCCGTGTTATCAGAATTCTGCACATATAATGAATCTCGCTACGCTAACAGTGGTTCAATAAAATCAACAGGTAAAATACATTATATAGTATTTACTAACCCCTATCACTTCTCCTTCTGCCCTCGTTCCTTACTACGTGACGTCGCGCTACGTCACTTAAATTTTCTCTACGCACGCACACGCTGTGAAGCACTAACCACTAACTAAACTGTATCGAACATGTCTACAGAGTAGATTAATTTAAGGTGATAGACATATTTATTTATTACTAAATCTAAATTATTGCACAACACGTTCAATACCGAGTCGAGAGCCGGTTTTGTACAACACGTGAAATAGCGAGCGGGGAGCTGGTATTGCGCGAATTATACAATACCGGCATATAATGTTCGGCCACGCGTCCGTCTGCGCGCGCTATAAATAGCGTATGCACAGCGATATGTGCTTTCTTTTTCACTCCAATCACGGATCGAACAACGTCTCCTCTCTTGGATACCTCGATCTGTCGCTACCAGATAAGGACAGTCTTCTACAGCCAGCAACAGTTGACGTCACCACCCGCTACCTCAGCGACCGACCATACTGGCTGGTACCATAAGTAAAGTACGCTCGGAGCGTAACATCTCCATAGGGAAACTACCAATCGCCTTTCTCAAAGCGATTCGCAAATCACAATAGTCGAGCGTCCCCGCGCGTCGGTACCTAAATATTTACACTCTTTTTGCGGGTCCTAACATCCCGTACACAAATAGTTAATAAACGAACTCTTCGCCAAACAGACATGTTGTCATTTTGTACTCCTCGAGATGGTGAGACGGTAGCCACCAATATCGAAAGTATTTCTAAACGACATACAGCGCACATATTATTTAAATTCCTTTCAACTTCATTTAGAACTCCCATGCGGAAAGAAATACATTGTCATAATAGCGTGTAAATTTCTTCGAGGAAACAAATCATTGACTGATAATATTGCATAGTAGGTTGGTAACTAAGATTCCGGATGAAATATGAAACAGAAGAAGACACAGAAAATTAAAAAAAGTAACGGTCGTAACTGGAACTCGAACCCAGTTCGTCTAATCTTACCGTTACTTGCGTCTCTACCAATTGTGCTATTGCGACCAAATTATTTTCCGTCATTTTTATCCAGCTCATATTTCAATTTAAGAATTATTAATATTATCCCCAATTAATTCCTGTATTTTTAGTTGCTGTCTTTTGTACGATTGCAAAGTTCTACCCGAATATATTTGTAACTTAGATCGTGTCACCGATATGCCTATACGAATTTTATTTGTATAGGATATCTGTTGAGTTGAGTCTAGAAAGAATATTAAATTTATTAGAATAACGTATTGAAACTTATAAACCTCATCTAACTTCGAACCTTATAAACCTTATCTTCTTTTATGATTAAATATTACACTGAGGCTTATCAACTTCAATAACTTATTCAAATAAAGATTCCTCATATGCGCAGCAATGGAACGGTACTAGCAGTACAGAATTATGTCGGATACATGTCTCATAATATTTTCAAAGAAGACGGACAGATATCGAGCAATAAATGAAAATTTTATCCACTCATTCGTGCAAGCACGCTTTCCCGACGTTTATTTCGATGCATATACTAGTGCGGAAGTAAAATGAATGAAGTATATACCATGTATCGATCCTGCCGCGTGCACATGTTGAATATGTAACATAATATTTTAGCTATGGTTTATGTAATATGGAAGTTGTACATATTACGTATGTAAGTATTGCCCACAATAAAATTGGGGGAATACTATATTAACGCATAAAAAATTGACTCCCGCGTTATTGCAGCGCTTCGAAAATGCTTATCGGAGGTTGAATCGATTCGTCACCCTCCTGAAGTACCGCTGCTGGTCTCAAATAAAGCTCAATTAGTGCAACATCCACTTGTATTGGCGACTATTTAGCAAGTGGGGATTTAATGATAAGAAAAGATCATCGTTTCTTTGGAGATAGTGCCTCCCAATATTTAATTACGTATTAACCGGAAAAGAGTCGTCAATGTTTGTAACGCGGAAGTAGTAATTACAAATGCGAATCCCTCCTTATGATCAACCCGCTTTACCTAGGTCCAGATACTCAGAACTGGGGAATTGTTTGGGGAGAGGCTAGTCGCCATGGCAACCGCGCCTGCGTGTCTAAATTTAGTATTTAATCAGGGGAAAATACCGAGTTTCTCAAACCATCGGATGCATTTGACGGCCTCCATGGTCGAGGGGTAAGGCTCTCGACTACGAATCCGAAGGTCGCTGGTTCAAATCCCGGCGTGCGCAAGTACTTTTTATTTAATTAATTTGTGCTCTTTCACAATTAATTAATTTAAAAATAATATATATTATATTTGCGCACGTTCCAGAGTAGAAGATACTCTCAGTATCGCCCTGGTGAAATACCATAATTTAGAATTGAAACGTTGCTTGAAATGGCTTTTAGCTGTGTTTGGACCAGATCTGAATAGCCAGGTATTCCCAACCTTCCTCTTCCCCTTCTCCTTCCCTCTCAATACCTTCAGCCTCACAACATTCCCCAATTGGGAATGCCATAGTCTCACTGGCTCCAGATTTGCGGACTCTTGTGAGGTATTCATATAAAAAAAAAAAAAAAAAAAAATTCAAATAGCAATCAGATTTTTATTATTAATTATTAATTTATGTCATTACTTATTTTTTTAAATTAGCACAACTTCAGGTCCTCTCAATAAGCACAATATGTTCTGAAAGGAATGTTACTGGGGTTAACGAACTCTATCCGCCTGCCTTTTTTTTACAGTAATTCCACACAGGAGACCCTGAGGAAAATAATTTCCCTCAACGCCTATATCATCTTTGGGGATGCTGTGTGGAGGGTCTTTTAGAGGAGAGGAAGGAGTGAACTTGGGACATGAAGAGACCCATGTTATAGGATGGAGGAAACCCAGAGGCCGGCAGATCATTCCACAGCCGAGATGTAGAATACAAGAACGAGTCGAAGCGACCCATTCTCATGTGACAAATGTCAACCGTGTGCAAATGTTGGGCGCGCGTTTGGTGTGTTTCCTGACTATGCACCGGTGTCAAAGGGATCAATGACGCTATTATTCGGAGCGTCTTCCATTTAGAAACCGGTAGAACAAGACAGCATTCCCACCTGACGTCTGTACTCCAAAGATTGCAATCCGTTTGTTAAGATAGATTAATCTATCAAACGGACCGCCCGTTTCTGCACAGAGTCAAGAGTTTTTTTCAGATATTTTGGGGCTCCCGACCAGAGGTGGCTGCCAAATTCTACAGTGGGGCGCACTTGAGATTTGTACAGGGTCAACAGTTGTGTAGTTGTCTGCTAGTCGAGTGTCCTAGACAAATAGTCCAACATGATGTGTGTCTTAATTGGATATTTAAAAATGATTAATAACTACGTAGGTATCTAATGCGATTGATTGATTCAACTAAATAAAAAAACATAATTTTTTCGATTGTCGTAATGTCCTATTATCAAATTGCAAGAAAATTTGCGAAAGACGTTTCTTAGGTAACCTAACCTAACCTAACCTGAAAAATGCGGCAGAGCAAAATCGTTTTTTTTTTTTTTAAGAATGTTTTTTTAATATTCCAACAAAAACTTCGAGGCAAGTGGATGTGTGGTCGGTAGGCACCTATCGAACAAAAATAAAAATTACAGATTTTTGTAATAAATAAAAACAGTAGTCTCTTCAAAAAAAAAAACATGCAAAAATTCTCAATATTCGTATTTTACAACAATCGAACTAGCACATGCCCGTATTGCGCTAGCCGAATTTATTCTGACTAAATTCATTAAACATTTGCCTATGTTTGAGAATTACAGGGCTTTTTGTCTGGGGCGGCACGCGCCAGAGGGATGCAACAGTTTACATTTACCCCAGCTCTGGAATCTTGATTACACCCTCAAACTGTTTCCTAATGATTGTTACAGTACAATTGATGAATACGTAATTTGTTAACTTGTGAAATGTCTGTTAATGCGGTTGCCAATATGTTTTCGCACAAAATGGGAAGCTTGTATAATAAATAATAACACTTTTTAAATGTTTTTGTAAATATGTAGTTAAAATAACTTAGTTGTACGAAACTTTAACGCATTTTAGGTGTTTTATTATACTGGTACTTTCTAATAAACGCTATAACTTCGTATTGAGGTTAGTTTTATTACTAGACTTCGGATTACATCAATTTGCATATTTACGTATTTTTTGGTCATAATTGCATATTTGGGCCCTTTTCCGCCATTAATTCAAATTTTAGTCGGAAAATTCTTCAAAACATGAGCTGTTCAAATAAGAAATTGTCGGTATTCTTGTCTTCCTTAGGGACCTGTATTTCTTGACCTGGATTAAAAAAAACATATTCATTAAAGAGAGATTGTAGTAGGAGATAGTTGAAAAGAGTGATGTACATTTATGAAACCTGTTGTTTTTCTCTAGGATTTCTCTGGCCACTATCGAAAATTTCTTGATGAATGTATTCGAAAAGAAATATTCCTGTTTTTTTCGTATAATTTAAGCATTATTAGTGCATATTTTGACAAGGATAGTGCATGTTTGCAACTATATATTGCCACTTTGATAGTGCATATAATCTGCTGTGTATTTATTACATTTTAGATATTAAAATAAAATTGTGCTATATGGAAGAAAAATATCATTGAGATTTAGTCCATTTCATGATATTTGAAAGTTCTTGCTTGTATCTTCTAAAGTTCCTCAACAAATCTTTTTTTTTTTTACCTTTACAGAGATCGCTCTTCTGTATCAAGAATTCACAATGTTCATGAAAAATCTGATAGTAAATTACTTAAAACTTAAGTCCATTTTAACTAGCATATCGTTTGAAACTTTAACTAGTTTCAAACAGAACCTTATACCTGAAATATAATTTCGTATTATACAGAATCAATGCATATTATAATAACTTTATGCACAGAATAAGGAAAGATTTGTGTTAAAATCATTAATTTGCCTTCAACCAATAACAAAGTACCGCATAGAAAGTTACATGTATTACAAAGTAACCCCTTTCGTAACTCATTGACATTGAATATTGAATTTTCCGAATACGAAGAGTTACCCCGTGTGATTTAAAGTTATTTGTATTTTTAATAATAGCCGTTATTACGAAATTTAAAAAAAGAGTTTATTTATAAAAAAAAGTTTCGTTAGGTAATTATTAACACGCGTGAGACATTTAAGTATATTTCCACTACTTTTCATAAAATTTTAAATGGTTAGTTGTAATGAAACGTGAAATTGATACAAATTGTCTTAAATTACTTTTATCTTCGTAAAGAGGAAGGTACGGAGATGGAAGCCGGGGCCAATGGAGGTCTGGCCCCTCTCAACACTTACCGTACTAAGCGATATGGCGGTTTTCATTGGACGTGGAGGAAATTTAGGGGAAACTAACCCCTCTCTTCCCCAACCCTCTCTGTAACTTCAGTCGTGGGTGAGAGAGAGACGTTTGTGTTAGTGATATTGTGGAGTTTATTTTCAGATTGATTAACGTAACAGTTTTCAGTAAATATTTATTCATTTCATAGATACGAAAAAACACGTTTCTAGGCAACGCTTATGGAGCGTTAAAAAGAACAAAAAGTTCAATACTAAATTACCCTAGATTATGTCTTTGAATCCTACCACTCATTTCTGAATACAGTGTATGTATGCTATAATATGAAAATTATGCACCCGAACCGTAGTACTTTTGAAAAGTTAAATTCCTTTAATTATAATAATAATAATAATTGGATGATTTGTGTAGCGCCGTTTTTGTGAAAAATCACCTCAATGGCGCTGTACAAATATTACTTCCTATTCTTTATCTAATTATCTACAAACAGATGCAACATACTTACCTGGAAGGTCGCTTCAGATTTATTAGAGAATTTAAGAATAGAGATGAAAGTTTTGGTATTTTATCCTCTTTTTGTACTGATGTTACATTTATAGAAGATTGGTGGCACAAGGAGAGTTGGTATTTATTGAAATATTTATAATTTTTAGGACTGGAAAATATTTATAAAATAATCTTAAAAAGTGTTAGAAGCTTTTAATAGACATTAATTTTTTAAATTTATTTTACACTTTTAGTTATTTACAGTGTTGCGGTCTGTGGACGCATTTGCGCACCGATGCGTGAATTTTTAAACTTTTTCTATTTAATGACTTTAGGTAAACATTAACCGGCTAGCCTAGCTAAGCAATTTACGTGTGCATTTCTTCAATTTATGGATACGATTATCTGAAAAGATTAGTTTTTAGTTTAATTCTGAATTCTGTCGAGTTTTTAATAATTCTTAAGTCATGCGGCAGTTCATTCCAGGCTTTATGACTTTAGGTAAACATTAACCGGCTAGCCTAGCTAAGCAATTTACGAGTGCATTTCTTCAATTTATGGATACGATTGTCTGAAAAGATTAGTTTTTAGTTTAATTCTGAATTCTGTCGAGTTTTTAATAATTCTTAAGTCATGCGGCAGTTCATTCCAGGCTTTATGCTAAACGATCGCCGCACCCTAATTATTTTACATTGATTTATCAAATTGTACCCACACATGTAGTGTTTATTCAACTTTTTAGAGAATTTTTTTTTTTTTAAACCTAATATTATATTGACTATTCCAAAGATGAGAATCGTTGGTCTAATTAACATTAAACAGTATCTAACAACTATTTTTTGTGCCTGGAACTCGTATCTATCTTTTAAAGCGCGTTTTTGTGATCACTTCTACCATATTTGTACAGTTTTTAAATAACAAAGCTCAAAAAATATGCGGTTAGTGTTCAAGTTAACGCGCGCTAAAAGACAGAGCTTTAGGCCTTGGAAATTTAAGAGGAAGCTAGATAATAACGTTTTATTGCCTTATAGTACATTCATTCCAAATTTTCGTTTTTCTCTGTTTTGAGGGGTGCTTATAAATACGATATAACCTCGGATGAAAGAGCGTTTTCAAGTATCTACCTAGATAACTATACTAGACTGGGAAACGAGCTAATTTTAACCACGAAAGTTCACTTTAACAAGTGTCTTATTGTGAACTGTCGCTTAGTTACATACGCCGGTTAAAATTTGACCTCGTGAAACAAGAGTTAAAGTTCTACACTTTAGTTTCCCACAAGTTTCCAACAAATAATTTAGCACGGAGAGAGTATTAAATTGTATAACTGCACAGTGAAAAGGGTTCCGGCGACTAAATTGCACGAAGGCCAGAGTCGTGGCGACAAACTTTTGGTCCCCTGGGAAAGCCTGTTAGCGGCTCCACACCACTCAACGATTGTGGTGTCGTTCATGACTATACACCCAATAACGGTATGAAATAACATTTTGGTTTCATTTACCTAGATTGTAACTACTCATCTACCGGCACCGTACAGTGCAGATACGTACATTGGTAGGCACGGAACAGAAGGGAGTATTCACATTATACCGTCCGTGAGTGTGTTCATAGATAATTTAAGCTACTAATTTTGATGTGCCTGCCACTTTACGTGTCTGCACTGCCCTGTGCTGGTAGATGTGCGTCGAACTTTAAAGTTGTGCCATCCACACATTGGTAGTCTTAAAGTTTCCGCCGTATTTTAAAAGAAAAATTGTCATTAATTTTCATTATTGCCACAGCAGTTAAAATTGGGTAGAAAAGATGTTAGAAGCAATTTTATTACTAATTTGAATTTTTTATAGGTGAGATTCGCACCAGAGTCCCAATTGTTCCCAAAAGTCTGGAGCTGGTAAGACTTTGGGATCTCCAATTGGGGTATATTATGAGGTTGAAGGTAGTAGGATGGGAAGGAGACAGGAAAGAGAAAGGTGGGAAAACACCTGTTTATTCTGATCTGGTAAGTGGTCACCACACAAACACGGTTAAAGCCATTTCAAGTAAAGTTTCGATTCTGAATGGTGGTCTTTCACCAGGGCGATACTGAACGTAACTACAACTTTGGAGTATGTTGCAAGTATACTACATATTATTTTTAATTAATAGTTTGTGAAAAAACACATAAATTAATCAAAACAAAATTTACTTGCGCACTCCGGGATTTGAACCTGTGATCTCTGGATTCGTAGCCGAGTATAGTAACCACTCAATCACGGAGGCCGTATAGGGTATAAAACAATGGAGAGAGGTGATTTTACTGCACATTTTCATTTAAGGTTCTTTAGCCAGAGAAGCAGAAGGATGATATAAATATTCGTATCCGTGCAAAACGTTTAAAATGGTTTCTTTATTTTTACTCTTGTGTGAATGTTGTTAAAATCGTTTATTTTAACCAGAACGTAAAAAAAACAACTATTGTATTTTCCAGTATTTCAAATAAATTATTTATATGAGACAGAATTTTTCATAATTAACTTTTAATTATGCTTAAATTACAGTAATACTTACCTACTTAAATAATTAATTTACGGAGAGCCGTTCGGTGAAAAATCACACCTACGGCCGTCGTGTCCTTATGATTAGTAAAAAATCAATACCTCGTATTAATTAAATCTCTTTTTGCTATCTATCTATTAAAATATCTTTTATTTACCTAATTTTACCTGAATGTATAAATTATTACATACAAAATTTGAGATGTAAATCAACAACACATTGTGCAAATTTCCTATTTAATCGCTTATTGATTAACGTGATAATACTGAACGAATTGCCAATTTTGATAAATTACCTCTTTATATTCCAAATTTATTTCCTATGCAAATCTACTCCTAAACGAACTCGCGAAATCAGGTGCAACTGAATTTCCACCAGGTAAAAAAGTCCATACTATAATGCTGAGTGAAATATTTTATGTATGGAAATGTTTCATCCCTTTGATGAGGTTGTACCTTTTTATCAGCTAGGTTATGGGGTAATACCGACGCGGAGACATTGTATCTAGGACTCGCTGCCTAGCGATCCGTTATCCGTCAGTTCAGTTTGAACCTTTGCCGCGTCTGGTCCTTGATTCGAAATTCAAATCTCTCGTTGCACATTATTTTTTGGCGGAAGTTAAAAAGTGATTTTTGTGTGGTAAAAAGGTAATACAAATTAAAGTGATAAGGTTATAAAATATAAATAATTTAATCACACATAATACAGATTATTTTGAGACCAATTTAATGCAATTAGTTATTTTATTATCAGCGAAGTGGTGAAGTTTTATAACAAAAATATTTGTGGTTTGTTTTATAAAAAAAAAAATCAATGTATTTTCAAAATACGTATAAATAATTCCCGAAAGGTAGGTGCGTGTATTTTAAAAGGCAGGGTGCGAGTAAGTACTGTTTTGGATATAAATTTCATTATTGTAGGTTTTTATAATTACTTAGAAAATCTTATTTTAATATATCAAACAGTTTGGTAGTTTAGAAATAAAATAACAGATGCTAGCCTAATTTGTATAATAATACAAATTGACTTCCAGCAGCTTCGTTTATAATATTTAGTAGAGGAAATATTTTAATATCTATCGCGGAAAATCCGTTTTTGAGTCCATTAAAAAAAAGCATAGTCACGAAATTTGCAACGTTTTTTTAAAATGATTTTTTATGGATCAATGTAACTGTTTTCAGCTACCATCAGTATTTCCATTATGGGCTTTCGATCATTCCAACTATAAAGATAATTCGCAAAATTGCTAAATAAAAATTATTTTGCAAAACAGGCGTAACCCAGAATTGAAAGTATTAATTTCATAAATTTAGTAAATAAATATCGACATGTTTCGGAAGCAAAGTTTTCCTTTGATTCTGATTATTTCTGATGAGGGAGGCTTTGCTTTCGAAACATATTTGATATTTATATATTAAAAGCAGTGGTGTAAACAAAGAAATTCTTATTATTTTTTTAAATAATGACGTCTCAAAATAATTATAAATCTAATAAATTTTAATTAATAAAATTATATTTTTAATGACATCATTTAATTGAGGTTTCTGATCTCGTTTATAATTGAATGGAATTAAAATTGAATGGATTTAAATGGCCGACGATGTGTTTTACAGCTATAATATTAAAATTTTTGATTTCTTACTATTCACGGCACACTCACAGGGGCGTGCTACGTATGATCTATACCATAGGTTCCCAAAGTGGTTAACATGGACCCCTGGGGGTCCACGACAGGGAGAGAAGAATGGGGTCCACAGATTGGAGTCCATTTAGACTGAATGCATAGTAACGCGGCGCAGTAAGGTTCGTTAATGAGCCTACTGCTCATTTATAGCGAATCGCCTCCGCGCAGGCACGTTCATGTGTAAGTTTTCATACCACTAACTGAACTGATTGGATTAAGCACAAACGAAGAACTTAAGGCGCAGTTTATAAAGGATTATCAGCGGTTCTAGCTTCAGAAAGATATTACTTTTTTTTCTTTTTTTACAATTGTTTACTCTACAAAAAAAATAACGGCAAGAGGTCCACGGGAAAAAAAGTTTGGGAACCTATGACCTAAATGATTCTTAGCAAGTATTTGTAAGGTGAAACCGGTCCAGTCTGAAATAAACAAGTTTTTCAAAGTTTTTTTAATAACAAAAGAAATCATATAAAAATTGATTTCCACCATAAAATGATAATTAAAAATATATTAATAATTATCATGCTATAATTGAACATTAATGCAAAGGCCCGAAATATTATTTCCATCACATTTGATTTCGTTTATCCTTTTGATTGCAATAATATTTTTTTGGTTGGTCACGTAACTACCCTGAACGCTACGAGCCCGGTGTATGGACATGGACAAGGCTAATGAGCAATGGCGTGTACTCAGTAAAGGTTGAAAAACTGCTCGTACAAATCGTATTTTTTCCATGAATTTGGAAGAAACTTGTACTCTCATTTATACAGTTGGTTAGTTGAGGCTATCCACTACTTTTCCACCCCCGTATAAGTAACTTATGGCTACTCCTTCAGGGTCCTCGTCGAGAACTCTATTTTTTTAATTAAACGAATCTATAATTTTTAAAAGACTCTAAACCCTCAAATGTCCCTGCACAGCTTTCGCATAGAAGGATGTTAGTCACAAACGCACATCAAATTGATTAGTACAGATACTGACGAATAAAATATAGCCCTTAGTGGCTCCTTCTGTCGATAGCCGGAGTAATCCAAGATTTAATGCGGGAGTGCACCAACAAACTGAAGAATAAACAAACAAAAACACAAAAACACATTTTATCTAGAACAGACCGTAGCACGAAACCAGGACAGTCGGTCCAGAACAGTGCAAAGCGGCTTCCTGCTTCAGACACTCTTCCCATTGAAGCATTGCACTAGCCACCCGGAGTATCCCTTAAAAAGAGTGTATCTGGGAGGTGGGGTGAGAAACATCTGAAGACCCTATGGATATAGAGGGAATCCTGATGGCCGAGAGCGTGCCGCTAGGTAGAGGAGACGGAGAGAACAGTAATAGGAGACAATTGCACGGACAAGGGTTAGTTTCCATTCCCTCGAAGGGGGGGGCGAACAATACAGAAAGAGATAAGTTCAATTCTGCCAGACTAGCGGTAACCCGTTTACAAGTACAGCACTTCATAGGAAACAAAGAAATTAAACCAAAAATAATTTAAAAAAAAAACACATCTCTAAAATCACATAAAAAAGATAAAAGTAAAATTAATCAAAACATTCGATTAGTTGCCATCAGCAATTGGTCACAGCAATTAGCGGAAGATGATAATGAAATGAAAATTTTCAAATATCTAATGTACATGTCATACTCAATTTTGAAAACTACGCAAGGCCTACCCTTGGTCATAGAGCAATGCACACTACTGCTAATGAGGCAGAAACAATTACCTCCGTGATTGCTCTGGCTAGACCTAGGTAATTATTGAACTACCAATGCCTCCATGGAGGATGTAAATATAATGCTAATAAATATAGTCCCCCTAAGCCTCCTGACAACGCCCGATCACGATGATATCATTTGCAGAAAAATATGAAAATTATCTTCTAAGTAAAATAATTAATGAGATTAATTAAGCTATCTAGTGACAGACTTACTTTCATAAAAGCTTCTTACCCGGTATATTAAAAACAGAACTCGAGGCGTTCTAATGAAGCTGTACAAGTAAACACGTCAATTTAATTTTCCAATTAGGTGTATAAGATGTAAATTAAATATGAACTTTTCATCTTTAATTATGGTGGAAATTTCGACAAACAAAGATATGAGGATAAAACATTTTTTTATGATGTATTTTTTTTTAAATGATTTTTGCATGCCTTTTATAACAGTAAAATTGTTTAAGTCGAGTTGCTATTCTAGACAGAAAATGTTGTGCAATTTTCATCCAAAGCTGGATTTTGCAACCCGTCGAAAGTATTTAAATTAATTAAAAAATATACTTTGTTTACACCACTTTATAAATATAACTTCTACATGTTTCGACAGCAATGCTGTCATCATCGGGAATATATGAATACTAAAAAATAATTTCAAGTTTAGACAAATGATAAAAATTAAAAATTACGCCACAAAGTAAATACCAATCGTTTGAAGAAATTTAGAAACTATTTTGTTTGTATATTCGCACGTTGTTCATTTAGTGAAAGTTTCTCTCAGTATCGTCCTGGCATTTTGATAAAATCTGATGCAGTTCATAGATAGATGCTGGTAATAAAATTTCCCAAGAAAGGAGGGAAAAAAAAACCAACGAGTTTATTAAAAATCTACACATTTTACAAATATTGCGAAACGTGTACTTCACAGCTTTACTGCATATATTATTTGAACCGCACGGTCCTGCAGTAGTAAGGTTCTTCTCTACGTTCATCTTGCACACCTCCTTACCTTCACTCCAGCCTCCCAACATCCCTCAAATCTAGGATTCCATAGTCACAGGCTCCAGTATGATTGAATTCTTGCGGTTTCTTGTCATATAAAACTAAATGAAAGATAATTGGTTGCTATCACATTCGAGTTAGTCCGAATTATGGTAAAGCTCGAGTTAATACATATTGCATAGTTGCATCACGGTGGTAACTTTATCATGATATATTCTACGGGGTATGGACTTTGTCGGGTTATAGTTATAATTAAATGCACCCCAAAACCACATCACTGTTGTACGCGGTGTGGGTGGGACGAAGTTTCAGCTTGCCTGGCCCTTTGTACTGGAGGCCTGTTTGACTTTATTTCAGTCTCTCTTGTTGTCTATTTTCCTTTTAGCGTCAGCATAGTCAGTTCTGCCGTAGTCTTGAGGTCTACGACTGTCTTTTCAGTGAAATGTTCGTTTTCAATTGTGTTAAATCCGATATTCTTACAATCATCACTAATAATTTACGAATCTATAATACCTATGTCAATTATGAACGATATATATATATATATATTGTTTGAAATACGTTACCATAACGTAGAAAAACAATTTTAAAAAATGTAGACAAAAAAGTCCATACGAATAAACTCACCATGATTTCAGTATATTTGGGTTTGGGCATGTGGAGCGCATGAACGAAGAAAGGAGTGTAAGAAGAATGTATGACGCGAATGTGAATGGAAGAAGAAGCCGGGGAAGCCCGAGGAAGACATGGGACGATCAAGTGAATCAAATACTTGAGTCGGGTCAGAGGTCGGAATAATAGAAGAGAATGTATGAGACGATGTATGAATGTGAATGAAGCAAGAAGTGTATGCCAAGATCGAGTCGTTTGGCGGTCCGTCCTCTCTGCCTACCCCTGCGGAGAAACGGTGTGATGGTTAGTTAGTTAGATAGTTAGTTAGTTAGTTAGTCATCACTCTTTTTCCGTGTTTACCAATTGAAAAAAATGTCAATTACGATGTTTGTCTATTTTTTTTAACGGTTGAAAACGGATTTCAAAGATTAAAGCCATAGCTCTGGAAATAACGTTCTTAGCTGAAAACATTATTTTGGAAACAAATAAGACTCAAAAAACCGATCAAAATTTTATGACTCCATAGCTATTTAATCCGTAATAGAGTTTTTACTTCTTCACGCAAATGTTATTGTAACTAAATAATTTTATAGCGATGCAATGGAAGTAATGCAAAATCATGTGTTTTTGGTTTGAAAATTGGATGTTCTAGAAATATCATAGATGATTTAATTATTTATATATTGTAAATTTTTTTATTATTTATTGTTTTTATTGAGATTTGAAAACCTCATTTTAATATTGAATCATTGTAGAAAATAATATCAACATAACCTTAATGAAACATGAAAACGGTAAAAAAGACAGAAAATAAAAAGATTTTAGTCGCATCTGGGACTCAAACCCAAGACCTCAGCCTATCCTATATTATTTTTTTTAATATGACCATAAAACATTTTAATAATAATGCCTGAGCTTCACAAAATTAAATGAAACGCATATTGGTGATGTTTTTTTAACGTTAATCGAATCCTGCGGCCTGTGTTAAGCGGAAATTCAACCTTTTCGCCACCTGCATAAGGTGCGTGATTTTGTTCGAATTTCAGGAAATGGATCGCCTTAAAGATTAGCCGGCTACACTCAAGAAATGAAAATAAAACTTTTTTCTACCAACATTCTATTTTGTTGAATTGCATAGTCCAGTGGCGTGCATTGCTCTTTGAACAAGGGTAGACTGTAGCTTTGCAGGTATTGATAATCACCATTCATTCAACCCTGAACGTCTTAGATTTGCATCGTTTATTATATTACACGTAAACAATATTAAAACTCCAATGTACGTAGGAAAACACATAATATTAGATTTTCTCATAATGTTTTTGATAGTTTACCAATAATTTTATTGCCATTTAAATTAATCGCCAATGGGCTACCACGTTGACGCGTCGGTTCTCATCTGACCAACGAAGGTAAGCGTCGGGCCCTGTCAGTATTTGGATGGGTGACCGCGTGAGAACGCCGGGTGCTGTTGGTCTCTGTTAATACCCTCCACACAGCATCCATAAAGGTGACATAAGCGCATAATTACATAATTAATAATCTGTGATAAAAAAATAGCGTTACTATTGTTATTAAAACCATAAAAATAATATAAAAACCAAACGTATTCATTACAAACCCCCCCAACTCATAATTAATTTGAGCAAAAAATGGACAATTTACGAAAAAGTATAAAAACAGCGTTGCACTAATGATTTTAAAGTAATTTCAACGTAAAACTTTTTTCTGCAAAAATTACTTGCTACTCCATATAATTCATCTTTTGGAAACGAAAGCAGTCGAAAAGCGTGTAATATTGACCGATGTGGGGTTCATTTTTTAATGATTTACTCTGCTTGCGCAATGTATAAGACGAAGCTACAAAAATACTGTTTTGAGGAAGATAGTTTTTTAATATGAATGGAACCGGGTCAGGTTGCATCCGAAAAGACGAATATAATAGTTAAAATAGAAATATTTTATTATTATTACTGAAAAAAACTTTTGACTTTTCGTGGAATAATTACACTCTCATAAGATTTTATTTCTTTTTGATAAAATTTTTGTTTGTTTTTACCTCCCATGTTTTTAGGGTAGGCACAACTTTTCAGTCTCTATGAACTGCACGCCGCTAGTATGTCAGAAATAGTCAAGTTAAAAAAGCGTAGGTAAAATTTTTCTTCTGTCACCCTGTAAAGTATTTAAAAAATGTAATCTATGCGAAAAGCTTTACGTAAGTACATGTCTTCCGAACCATTGAATTTCATCAGTTTGTTCTACAGCGACAATATATTGTGAATTGTGCCCCGTGGGGAGGTGATCTATTGACAGCCTTAATTAAAATTATCAAAGGGAATACAGCCTCTATGGCGAGATGAAAGCCATATTGAATATCAGGGGTATTGTGTGTGTACAGAGGGCGGTTGGGTAAGCTCCACTGGGCAGTGCAAGGCTGTCAGTCATATTGGAAATTCATTCAATCAATCTAACTCGTTAGGTATTTAACTGAAGTTAACGGTGACTTTGGTAGCAACTAAATACAAAAGAACAAGCTGATAATTTGCAAAGGTGGTAGATTTTTATTAGACTGCATGTTGTACATACAATATTTAAGTGTCGCAGGCAACTATGTGGGCACACAAGCAATATATGAACATCAAACTTGAACGTGTTTCATGTTTTAACTTGTTTGTTCTCTCACAGGATATCTATATACTCGTATGCAAGATGGGACCGTATCTGGTTGTTTTGATATTCTGTTTTATTTTTTTTTATTTGGGCACTATATCGTTTTATTTTGCCACCAACTTGGTGTTGGTTGGACATATATAAAATAGAATAACCAAATAGCCACTAGAATATAAACTATCTGTCATTTCCATTGACATTTCATAGAAAAACACTCAATGAACCATTCGATATAAATTGGTCACTGAATGTAAAACAATTATCATTAATTAAATAACCTTTTGATAGCAGCTCTGTATGACTGGCGGGAGTGGACTGACCACACACTGTGTTTGCGAATGTCGTGATAACATAATCTCATTTACAAAAATAATATTTTAAAAAATCAACTTAATCCACGCCTTTGATATTGCGTTTAGCATTCGTTAGGTACTTGACCACATTTATTCACATCAAAGGTATGAAAACCGCCCTAATTTACCATATTAAAAATCCACTGTACGGCCTGAACTGTTATTTCAATGACAACAAACTATAAACTCTAAATGCGCGACCACAGAGTCCACTGTAACCGGCTTTATATAATCACAGAGAATATAGTTGTGTGCGTCTAAACGAGGACCTAAACTAAAACTTTACGGTAACCCTCACTCACACCAACTAGTAGGTACTTATCATGAGTAACATGTGCTAATGCCAGTCATGATGTTAATGTTATCTGCCTGCGAACCTTTTAATTTGAACTTTTCTAGATCTTTCACAGTTTGGTAGATTTTGTGTAAGCCAAAGCTAAATAGTGATTTGTTCTCAAAATAAATTTAAACTTGTTTCAATTTCGTATCTATTATAAAAGTCGGTAAAATCGTAAGAAAATATTATTTCGTGAAGTTATGTTAAATAATTTTTTTTTTTTTTTTAAAACCCACCGTATTTTGCAGATTTAATGTGCAAAGACTCGCCTTTATTATCAGCAGGGGTAGAATTACAAAGCGGTTGCGATTGAAATTAAATTTTTTGCTCTGTTTGTTGGCGACTCACCACGTAGCATAAAAATATATATATACTGTTAAACTTAAAAGTATTTTAATAACCACCTGAATTATGTCACTTCTGTTTATTCACATTATCCTTTGTATTCAACGTATTTTCTTCAAAGCGATGAAGTTATAAACAGATTGTTCCGTACACTTAATGAAAAAAATGCTTTTAAAACACATTTAATATGTAGAATTTAATTCACTTCATCCTTTGAAGGTCTTTGTCTGCAGAGTATAAAAAGATTTCATATAGTAATAATATTATATTCGATACAGTTTTGAAATAGTTGCATCTTACTTGACTTGCAACAATTTTACAATAAAAACTGATGGTGCTTGCACGTTACTTTTATAGCGACACAGAATACACTGCGACTATTACATTTCAGAAGAATTTTATAAACGGGCTTATGCAGAACACAAGCATATGACAGCAGCTCGTTAAATTCTTTCTTCTCCCGTTCAACTATTACAAGTACATTTACCGGATAAAAATTAAACACAATCATAGCCACAGAGATAATGAAAGCTTTCAAAGAACGCTGCTGAACTGTTCAATAGCCAATTGTTCAAAGAATTATGGACCAGCAATAAAAACATTCAGCAATAGAAACATTCACTTCATAATTTGCTAAGAAATGATTTGTATGGAAATTCTACACAGGTTGTTATGAAAATATATGTCTTCAAAATATAATCTTTGAAATTCTATGAAATACGTAACAAAACGTCTGAAAATAGGTGCAGTTTGTAAACCAGTGAAGGGAATTTTGAATGTAAGTATGTATTTCATATAGAATTTAAAAGATTATAAGTCTGAGGATTTTTACCTTTTGGAACCATATATCTTTTCCTAACTACCAGTATACAATTTACAGATAAATCATTCATAGTATTTTTTTTGCGTCAGCAGATGTCAAAGAGTGTATTTTTGAGTGCTGACTGTTAAGAGAGCTTTTTTGCTAATATTATTACGAAACAAAAGCATACTAGATGAAACACTTGGCATTATTGACTTCAATTATTCGTAAATATTAAAATAATTTTTGTATTATCACGATAAGTAACGATAATACGAAATGGGGTTGTTGGATTGCACCCCATCAGGCTTGCTTTTTGGGGTTGGGGTTGGTCTAATCAAGTTACCTTCACTGTCCAATTAGTTCCGGTACATTAGGGGTTGAAAAAATCCTTTGTTTGTGATGACGCCGACAAGAGAGGGTTGCAAATTCGGTTCGGAGGCCGCTTTGCTTTGACGATATATATTTGGAATCGAGGTATCTACCCCGGTACAGCGGTTACCGCTGGGTACTGGTGTATGATAATTTGGTTAACAATTTTATCTTCGTCATAAAAATTTGGAAATACGCGCAAAATGCGACACGAAAACACAATTAGCAAATTGAAACATTTTGAATGGGAAAAAATGTTTATTTTAATTTTTTATTTATTCATAAGGCCTCCATAATCCTTAGACACCTGGTTCCCACGTGTTGCTCAAACTTTCAGTCTGAAAGTCCTTTATATTGACGGGCAGAACAATTGATGCTTTGTGGTTGGAAGTTGGAGATTCATTCCAAGTTTTGAGGGGACTTAAAGAGTATGGAAATAAATTACGATTTTCGGAAGATCAACTTGAAAAACTTTTTCTTTTATGGTGGTCCAGCTTTGTGTGAATAAAATAATTAATACTAGTTATTCCCCGTCATTTTCGTCGGACTTTCAACAAGAATATATTTGCTTTCTTAAAACTCTATTTCGGTGGCCATTGGTGACTTTTTACACGATGTTTAAATAAATACATATTTATATTATTCTTTAATTGGAAAAATACTTTGTGGAACCACTTAAAAAAAAACAAATGAATAAACACTTAGTTTTAAGCAGTGTCATAGCAGCAACAATAAATTATCAACGTATTTCAGAACCAATAAAACCAGAAGAATACTTTATATCCTGAAGAAGAAACCATTAGTTCTTAAACGTGTCGATAATTTATTATTTAAAGCTGTCGTTAAAACTAATTGTTTATTTTTTATTTCTTATTATTTTTTTTGTTCCAATGATTTAAAGAACTTTGTGGAGTCATATTTATTAAATTAATAATAATTACTTTGTTTAAAACCCCTGTATTGAATGCGTAAGTAATAAATTCAAATATGTTATTATTTTTAATATGTTATTATTATATTATGTTAATAAATATAATAAATATTTTATTATTTTAAATGTGTTATTATTTTATTTTTTATTTCCCGCTATTTTTTTATTTTATTTATATTAATAATAAATATAATTTCGGTTTCAAAATTACACATTTTTTTAAAAATATAATATTTACTTTTTTTTTTTAAATACGTATATTTCGAATTATTTTTACATTTCGATTTATTACTTACCTTCTTTCATCACTAATTTTAAATTTTTTTTTGTGTGTTTTTTTTTTTTTAATTTATTCAATTTTTAATTATTTGTTTATACTTGTCATTACTTTTAGTATGTAAATTGTTTATCCTGAAGAGGAAAGCTTTGCTCCTGAAATCTGTAGATATTTACATATTGAATACAGTGGTTTTAAACAAAGTAATTTTTATTAATTTAACAGATATATTTTTTAATCAAATTATAGTGGTACCAGGGAGTTATCGTACGTGCGTCATCGTCTCCTGTTTTTCGGTTTCATACAAGACGAGTGAGAAGGAAGATGTTCATGCAGGACGATCGTCGACGACACGTACGACCTCTGGACAGGACTAGTATAATTTCCTATACACTATACGGCCTAAGATTTATGGGACAGGCCTTTACACTAAGCATAGCTTGTTCTGACAAGGAAATATGTCAGTAGCTGTTGTGATTAACTTGTAGTAACTTGCAGTAACTTGATTCGTTCGACGGTTAGCTGAGCCCCCTACTTAACGAGCTAACGACCAATTCATTAATGTTCACACGTTCAGCGGTACAGAGAAATTTTCCGGAAAAACAGCAAAAATTACTAATATTGCGAAGATGTAAAACCTTTTAAAATCAGTTTTTATATCGGTGGGCATTAAATTCAACGAGTTTTAATGACCTTCCGAATCTGACGGGGCCCAATACCTACGCTTCATTAGGAAGACAGCCCTATCGAAAGAAAAATATCTAATATCTACCTACGTACCGAGATTTTTCTCCGAGTCCCGCCTCAGATGTTTGGAGTAAATAACCACTTCATCGTTGGCATAAAATTGAGTGACAAGAACGCAAAATTTTCGCGGAAATTAAAATGTCAAGAGCTCTCTCAGAGTTTAATAGCTGCAAACAGAAATTCAGTGCTGGAATCTTAATTCTATTTTGTCGTCAACGTTAAAACGTCAATTACTTATGTGAATCGTCTTTTAACATGAACTTAAAAGCATTATAATTACAGTAAAATTGCAATTAGAAGCGTTACTTAAAAGAAGTCCACAGTGGAGTGCTGACACAAACCCTTATGTACGGCAGTAAGGCATGGCAGAGGAAGGATGAAACTAGACTGAATGCTGCAGAAATGAGATCTCTGAGGCGAATGCGCGGTAAAACCGTGTATGATCGCGTGAAAAATGTTGAGATTCCTAAAGAATACAAGGCTGATTTAAGCGTAATGAGTGAGATTAAGAAAGGTATCTTTAGATGGTTTGGGCATGTAGAGCGAATGAACGAAAAAAATAGTAAAAGGAGAATATATGACGCGAATGTGAATAGAAGACGAAGCCAGGGACGCCTGAGGAAGACATGGCACGACCAAGTTAATCAAATACATAAGTCGGGCCATGTCAGGAGTCGGAGTAACAGAAGAGAATGTATGAGACGATATATTAATGTGATTGAAGCAAGAAGTGTATGCCAAGATCGAGTTGTTTAGCAGTCCGTTCTCCCTGCCTACCCCTGCGGAGAAACGGTGTGATGGTTAGTTAGTTAGTTAAAAGCGTTAATAATGATTGTTAGACTAATTTATTTTACAATAAACCTTTTATTTAAAAAACGGTACATAAGTGAATTTTTATATTGTATTATTTATTTCCGGAAATAGTATTTTTTTTTAAATTTAGTTAAAACAAATACATATTACTTTTAATTAATTTTTAATTAATTTATTACTTCACTTCTTTAATTTAACAACACCTACCATCTAAATCTCCATACAAAAAATTGAAATTTTGAAAAAAATTCAAAATCATTTTCAGCTTCAGCAACATCAATAACGTCGTATTTTTCAATCTTAGCGCTCTAGCTCACTCAAAAGTCACGAGCCGCCACTGAGTCATACTTATTATATTACTTTACTACATACGAGTACTTACATAATTATTCTTATCTTATTTTATTACTTATATTATATATGTCATATTACTTAATATTACATATATTATTAATAAATTAATTAAAAATTACTTTGTAATCACCAATTGTGTATTCTGTATATTCCTGTTGAGGAAAGCTTCGCTTTCGAAACATGTTGATATGTATATATTAATAATGACGTTACAAAGTGAATACCAATCTTTTAATCAAGAAATTATGTATATTATTTATATATCTTACAATATTATTCCGATCTTACATATTACACATTGTTTTTCTTTATAATATAACGTGTTGGAGTGACCTGGTAGGTAAGTATGTTTCTCTATCTGTCTGTACATAATAAATAATAAGATAAACCCTAACAAGCAATTTTTGTACAGCCCCCCTCCCCCGCTGAATTGATTTTTCCCAAATACGGTGCTATACAAATTATCCAATTATTAGTATTGTTATTTTGCTCGCTTATTTTGAGACTGAACAATTTTTTTTAATGTTTTTATTCGATTCTTGATTATTCTTGCATATTTTTCGTGGTTTAGTCTCCTTAGATGGACTATAATAATTGTGGAGTAGGTGTATTGATAGACTTATCTTAAACGATATCTTGTTTATTAGGAGAATAATAAATTAAGGCGTTCACTGGCACTTGTTATTGCTGATTTATTCAAATTTATCAAAACCCGCGCGGTCAGAGATAATGGCGTGGAAACGGTTCCCGGTTATAAGTTGAAGCTCGTTTGTTCGAAGTTCGTAGAAATGGAGAAACTATTGTGTGCTCCGGGGCGGTAATATAACCCGGCCAGCAAACGAGTACTGTAGCATCCTCTACTTGTCTTCTTGCGAAGAGAGTCTAGGGGTTCCCCCTAGTCTGATTCCGTACTTCAAAAACGTTGCTGTGTAGGACGTTGTGGATTTTTGTTCACCTTTGGTATTGACTGAATGAAGTTAGCAAATTTTTATTTACAATGGAGCTGGAAAATTATTGCCCCGACGTGTGATTGAAAGAGACCAAGTTTTATATCAAATGGGAAATGAGAAGTCTGACGATCTACATCAAAAGAGAGGAGTTTAAAAAGATCATTTGACTTCTATGAATTTATAATATTTGACAGTCCAAAAGATGAATACTTTATATTGAAAAAAATAGAGTAAAAAAAGACAAACACTGAAATATAACGCCTATTAAAATTGAGAACAGATCTGAATGAAAAAAATTAAATTATAAAATACGAGTATAGCGCAAATACAAAAGATAGGTTATACCCGAGTTAAAATCTTTAGATTCTTTACACTGGAACCACGGGTGCTTTCAGGTGGTTATTTAAATTCATTCTCCCATATCAAAGACCTGTTATTTTCCGCAATGAACCTTTTTTTGTTTGTAGTTTTAATGATTTCCAAGAGGGTTGTTTTCGAAATAATATTCTTAAATTTTTGGAATGGAATTCACAAAGATTCGCCCTTACGGCGAAAAACGTAAAAACTTATTTGTGTTGGCTCTGCGTTGCGGTTGCGGTTAGTTGTTTCATATTCCGGCTAAGCGCAAATAAAACCTTTTTGGTTATTCTCAGTATCGCCCTGGTATGAGACCACCATTCAGAATATAAACAATGATAAGCCTCGAAATCATGTAGGCAGAGAGTTAATGACACTTGTGTACCTACACATTGGAACTAAGTGTCGGTATCATATATTTTTTTCCACGGGAGGGAATAGAACATCAAACAACTCTGTTTTGTCATACAATCCTTGATCCATTACAATTCATACATCGTCATTTATTTCACTTGATTGTGCCATGTCTTCATCGACTTATTTAGGATACATATTCAATGTAAGGATGTTTATTGGGTAGAATGATCCGCCATGGCTTTATCGGACTTTCTCCTCGACTGCGTGGTGATGAGGGGAACCATAGAAACCTTATCAGGAAAACGATTTGCCGTGTGACCTCCATTCGTTTACGATTTGTGTTCAGTAAGCAGCAAAAAATACAATATTCATTGAACCAATTACTAATGACTATACGTGGGTGCGTTTTAAAACGTTTCAGTATAATAATTAACACATTTATTTCTAAGCCTTAATTTAAAAAAATCCAACAGGAAACTCTTAAATGCGATTCATTATTTTATTCCTGATTTCGAAGTGTGACATCTCTTTTTTGACGAATACCCATTAATTTATGCTTTTTTATGCTCAAATGTTTTGATATTTATGTATTCATATATTTGCGACAAGCAATATCTATCATTAGTTCACGAAACGTTTTCCATGGAAGTGCTGCCAGATTGGAAGGTCGTTAGGAATTTTTCCAAAATTAGCGCTCAAACACCATAAATTAAAACTATTTTTATTTTCTTTAAATACAAGGCTACAGAATTTCGATATTAAATACATATATATTTGCCATTTAACGATCAATAGTATAAACGGGAACATTTGGGATATGGAATAATAATATCATTAATATCTGATTGAACAAAGTTACACAATATTCGTAAATTGAACCGGGCGAAAAAATGTTGTAGTCCTGAATGAGGTAGTTTAAAATTTTGAGTTTTATAATAAGCTGAGATATAAAATACGCGCTAACTAACAGCCGTTCTTCCCAACCCTACTGGTTTGCCTCAACACTATTCAAATGCACAAATACGCTTTTTCCAACGAAATTTTCGATCAAATTTACGATTAAGGATATCGATTTTTGTGGATTAAGTTCCCCCCAACAGAGGTCTAGTTATAAAAAGTGTCAACAGGGTGAACAAATGTCAATGAAATGTCAAACGTCATTATTGGTTGGCGATCTATTTATCGCGATTCAAATATTGAATGACAAAGATTTATTTCCATTTTCGAATGTCAAAACATGTTTTTTGTACGTTTTAAATAAAACTGAAAAGAACCTAACTTATTTTACTTATTATAAGTTATAATCTATGTTTTGTCTTGTTTTTCAAGAAAGATAAATGTCAAATGTCAAATTTACGTCTATGAAAGTAGGTGGTCACTATTTAATTTTCTATAAAAGTGGACGGGCACCTCCATATATAATTTATGATAAAAAGAAACAGGCAAACAGAGCGAATACTCAACACAACACTTGACTGATTGGTGCGTCAGATTGATCATTCGAAAAGTAGGAAAGAACGGTCGTTACATGTCATTAAATTAATAACGTACTAATGTGTGATCAGTAATACTTTGAGTTTGTTGCTGTCCTAAGACTTTTTCGAAAAAAAGTATTTGATACTTTTCGCCCCAAAATATTTGCGAACTCCGTTCCGCTCTTGGCTCAATGCCTCAAATAGGTTTCATTTTTTAAATATCTCGTTCGTGAAACTTTCTCAATTTCGAACGACCTTTATTTGCCTCCCAACTTTAATTGCGTTCATAGTTAAACTCGTACGCTTTTTTACAAGTACAAACACGAAGTTATATTAAATATTGGGAAGTTTACTAATATGCATATTTTTTTTAAATTTTGTACATTTTTCAATGGTGAAATGCTTCGCGAGTGTTGCTGCCTGTGTGTACCTAAATGAAAAGTCAAACTTATTGAAATATTAAACGGTTTACTGTAAGCACCTTTTTGTTCTTAATTCAATGTTATGTAAGATGAAACGTGATGTAATTCTAAGACACATATTAATTAATGAATTAATCGGAACGCGACTGTATGAAGAATGAGCTAATGATGAATGTAAATAAGTCCAAAGTCATGGTGTTTGAAAGAGAGAGTACGAAAACAGTATGCAATATAATTGTGAATGATGAATACTTGGAGCAGGTCAATCAGTGTGTGTATTTGGGAAGTATGTTTACGAGAGATGGAAAGACAGATAGGGATATTGAAAGAAGGGTGAATGCAGGAAACTCCATTAACGGAGGACTGAACGCGGTTGGCGCAAACAAAAAGTTGTCCAAGGAAGCGAAGCTAGCAGTCCACAATGGAGTGCTGATATCAACCTTGATGTATGGCAGTGAGGCATGGAACTGGCAGAGGAAGGATGAAAGTAGACTGAATGCTGTAGAAATGAGATCTCTGAGATGAATGTGTGTTAAAACCATGTATGATCGAGTGAAAAATGTTGAGATTCGTAAAGAATGCAAGGCTGATGTAAGCGTAGTGAGCAAGATTAAGAAAGGGACGCTTAGATGGTTTGGGCATGTAGAGCGAATGAACGAAGAAAGGAGTGTAAGGAGAATATATGACGCGAATGTGAATGGAAGAAGAAGCCGGGGACGCCCGAGGAAGACATGGCACGATCAAGTGAATCAAATACTCGAGTCGGGCCATGTCAGAAGTCGGAATAACAGAAGAGAATGTATGAGGCGTTGTATGAATGTGAATGAAGCAAGAAGTGTATGCCAAGATCGAGTTGTTTGGCGGTCTGTCCTCTCTGCCTACCCCTGCGGGGAAACGGCGTGATGGTTAGTTAGTTAATTAGCGACTAAATTATTAGTTGGTTGAGTTCTTGTCGGCAATTGGTTGTGACTGGGTTTGTTATGGATAAGAACGTTGTTCTTTACAACTATCTCAGGTGACAACAATTTTCTTCTGGATCAATGTGCGGTGGAATATTGCTGACCCGGGTGATTTATCCTCCCATGAATAACTATGCACACCCCAACTTCATTATTCCTCATTTCTTTCCTCACCCCTTTTTTATCCTCACAAAATTCCCCAAAATAAGAATGCCATGATCCAACAAGCTTCGGACAGTTGCGAAGCTTGTGCATGATCATTCAAATGATTAAATTCTTAAGAATATAAGGTTTAATTTCAGTAGAATTTGTCTCACCAATCTTATGATAGTGAAAAATGCACATGGGAGATTTATTCTAAGACCCGTGTTTATTGAGTTTTCCCTTCATGCTGAAGTGATGCCTTCACTTGAATTTGAAATGCAATTTCTCCGTGATGTACGTCAATATAAAGTGAACGAGAATATTGAATATTCAAATAGAGTGTCTTATGACATGACCACCAATATCGTCGATTCCCCCGTGAAACTTATTACATTTGTTTTAGATGGTGTACTTTTGCACTTACACGGGGAATAAAGCCTTTTCTTTAGTATAGGTATACTCAATGTCACCCATGCTTAAAATACTTCCCATAAGTATGGCAGAGTGGTATATTTCAGAGTGGAAGATACTCTCAGTATGGCCCTGGTGAAATACCACCATTCAGAAATGAAACGTTGCTTGAAATGGCTTTTAGCCGTGTTTGGTGACCAGATCTGAATAGCCAGGGATTTCCCCACCTTTCTCTTCCCCTTCTCCTTCCCCTCCCCAATACCTTCAGCCTCACAACATTACCAAATTGGGAATATCATAGTCTCACTGGCTCTAGACGGTTGGGAGCAGTTGGGACTCTTGTGCGGTATTCATATAAAAAAAATGGATAGGATACTTCGGAAACGTTGAATAATATGTAAAAAAATACTGAAATAACGATATTAAAGATAAATCTGTTCATCAATCTTGGCATTAATATATTTTTCAAAGTTAAATTATCTCCTAAAATTTCAATTCAGATACTAGCTTTCATTAGATCTTTTGGAACCTTCAATAACAATTATGTTATTTTTATATTTCAAAACAATTACTTTGCTCGGCTTTACCGTGGTTATCGTGGAATTAGAAAGAATTTCCCACAAGTGTTCTTCGACCCTAATTTTTAAACATATTTGATGTTGATCAATTTTTGTTTCCGCAAAAGCCCACGTTGCGTTATTTACCTCACTAATAAAATGATTCTATATCGCGGATTTACTATCTAAAACCGAGAATAACATATTTCGGAAATATTAGTTTACGTAGACGAGAAGGGTATTATTTATTTATCGTGGACTTGTTATGTTTCTTCCTTCGGTGAGGATATCCTTCTCGGAAACGAAAAAAATTCTTGCCATTTTGACTTTTATGATTTTTATAATTTTGACAGAAAGGTATTGTTTTGCGGAAGCCTTTTATTTCTAATAGCAGAGGCGCCTCGTTGATTTTTTTCTTCAGGTCTTTGAAATATTCGGAAAAAGCCTTCCATATTTAATCATTAACACCTAAACACCTTTCCAAGCAGATTTTTTTATTTTAAAATAGATTGAGTTTCTGTATAAATAATTTTTTTTAAATTTCAGTGTAATCGCGAATTTTTCAATTTCAAAAAAAAATCGTAGTACGCCACAGTCTAATTAATAATGGATTGATAGAACATTCTACGGATATAGACATACTATATTTTGTTAGTAATATTGATGATAAAGGAAAGTGTGCAGAGAGTAAGTAGTAACTGGATATGATAGAAAAACATAACAAAGGGTTTTCAGAATAACACGTTCCTGGAGAAATAATACTCACAACTTCGATATTACAGTGGAATAGAATGTACAAAAATAATAAACCCTGATAAATATGTGCAGAAATATGATTATTTTTAAATCAGTGGCAATATTTTTAGTTCTGACGTCAATAACAAAGTACTGGATACTGAATAATTAATTAAGTTAATAGCTTCGCCCAGATTGGGCCGTTCGACACGTGAGCCGCTCTTAACCTGCAAGTAAGTCAATTAATACCTGAACAATGATGGAAAGGTCCAAATACACTATTTATTTACAGACATTTTTTAGAATATAAGCAATTATTATATAGAATAATGTATGTGTATTAAGAGGAACGGCTGCGCGGCCTGTTTCACACAAAACTTAATTTTGGATTTGAGGCCAAAATACTCACCTAAACCGAATGATTTTTTTTTCATCACAAAGTATATTAAATATCTAGTACGGATTAGAAGTAATTTATTTATTTAAAATTTATTTATTTATTATGAAATATAGGCCGTTAAAGGAATTTTTTTACGCGATTTTAGAGGCACCTTTAACAATTATTTGGGGGCTAACAGTGATTTAAAAAAAAGTTTTACCCCGTCTACTTTGAAAATATCATATAATAAAACATGAAATAAAATTTAAAAAAATAAATAAATAAAATAAACGTTATGGCGGACTTCAAATTAAATTAAAAATGGCCCATTTAGGTTGGAATACAAATTTTCCGTACGTAATTTAAAATATCGACCAGAAAAAACATTTTTTTTAAATGTTTTTATAATTTTATTTACGTAATCATATTTACATAGCAAATGTGATTTTTTTTTTAAATTCCTAAACCCGGAAATAATTTTCTAAATTACCTCTAAAATTGTGTAAAAAAATTTTCATGGCATTTACTTCATAATTTAAAACAGAAATAAATAAAATATTTCTCATCCGTACTAGATATTTACTAAACTATTAATTTAAAAAAACATGAATCATTCAGTTTGGATGGGTATTTTGGCCTCAAATCCTAAATTATGTTATTTATGAAACAGGCAGCGAAGCCGTTCCTCTTGATTTGTAATAGCGTATCGTGAACGCATCACTAGGAGAACATGTACTGAGGTGTTCACGTATATAGTATTTTTGTGAAATGGTAATACAATTATGTTTAACAATAATAAAATAAAAATAATTCACAAAAGACAAAAATGTTAATTAATTATATATATTTAATGTTAATGTTGTTATGTTTGATTGTAATTATACTAAGTAATTATATATTTATACTTAGAATTGATTTCGTACACTTTATTTTGCCGTTTTGACAGTTTAATTATTAATTTGTTAGTTGGTATTGGCTCACTTGTGTTGTGGCCCATCTGTACACTGCCAACGGCCGTTGTCTAAAAAAAGCCAATTAAAGTCCAATTTTAACCCGATATTATCCAATATCGCTTAGAAGTTATTATTTTGTTGAGAGAATCTTCGAAGGACTTACATTAATTGTATAAATGGGAAGAGATTAAATCAATGTTTGAGATATTTCCCCCTCCACTGTATTTAAGCCTCAAACCTTTCTATGAAAATCAACTTCGAGTTCTTATCTTTTCAAGTTTGAGAAACAAAATCGAACTACTCTTTCCGTTCTTGATCGGAGAATGCATTAAGGGGGAGAGGGATTTTTTCGCAATACGATAAAAATAATGTTTTAAAGAGAAAAATATTTACTAGACATGTTTAAAATGTACGTGGGATTATTAGCATTGACCAAAATCTAATAAGAAATATGTTTATTTCTGACCGAAATCTGAAAAAAAAACACGTGAAAAATAATTTTAATCTTTTGCCGGTACGTTTTTTTAATTTTTTTTATTAACTTAACCAAAATTTTGTAATCTGCATTTAAAAAAAAATATTAAAGTTAGTTTAATAACTTATTGAACCTTATAAACCTCATTGTAATATATTTTTAATCATTGAAAATAATATTAACAACAGTCCTATTGAAACACGAAACCGAAAAGACACAGAAACGGTAACAGGTGGGTTTCGTACTCAGGACCCCAAGGTCTATACGTGATATGCGAAGTATGATACCGATAAAAAAGACGGGATGGATTGCGGTAGCCGTAGCTAAGTTGGGTTAGCTCGATTTCCCTTTCTTTTTCTTTTCTGTGTATTTTCGGTTTCGTGTTTCGATTTGGGAGTTGTTAATATTATCTTAAATAATTTTAAAACAAAAATAATATTATTTTTATAGCGTTTAAGAAAAAATAAAACTACAGCCTATTTTTTTTATTATTTATTTATTCTCTGCCTTTTAAAGAAAAACCTTCGAAGAATTTTTTAGGATTTTTTTTTATATGAATACCGCACAAGAGTCCCAACTGCTCCCTACCGTCTGGAGCCAGTGAGACTATGACATTCCCGATTGGGGAATGTTGTGAGGCTGAAGGTATCGGGGAGTGGTTGGAGAAGGGGGAGAGGAAGGTGGGGAAATATCTGGCTATTCAGATCTGGTCACCAAACACGGCTAAAAGCCATTTCAAGCAACGTTTCATTTTTGAATGGTGGTCTTTCACCAGGGCGATACAGAGAGTATCTTCAACTATGGAACGTGCGCAAATATACTATATATTATTTTTAAATGAATTAATTGTGAAACAGCACAAATTAATTAAATAAAAGTTACTTGCGCACGCCGGGATTTGAACCTGCGACCTTTGGATTTGTAGTCGATAGTCTTATCCCTCGACCATGGAGGCCGTCGAGGATATTCTACATATTAAAATATTTTGTAAAACATACGGAGACTGTCAGAAAAGGATCATATTTCCGATTTAATTTTGATAAATGCTAAGGGTATGTAAATTTTAAAAACATATATTAAATACCTTACTCTTTAAAAAT
Organism: Halesus radiatus; assembly: GCA_022606495.2. Taxonomy (NCBI): domain Eukaryota; kingdom Metazoa; phylum Arthropoda; class Insecta; order Trichoptera; family Limnephilidae; genus Halesus; species Halesus radiatus. The sequence goes on along the minus strand of JAHDVE020011568.1, from coordinate 64,922 downwards.
GTTTTGTTTGTGTTATTGGGTAATAATAATTTCATTATTTAGAATTGATAAATAATCCATCTCCGATTTCCCTTTCCTCTTTAACATCTCAACCAGAATAAACAATAGAAAGCAATTAACTATTATCAAATGGTAAAACATTCAGACTTGGAAAACTCACTTGAAGCATTTATACAATCAGTGTAATAATATGATTTGCATAAATCGTTAATATTCACGGTGTATTATTTCAATTTCGTCTAGTTCAAAATACCAGGATATACGTCACAATTCTAAAATTTATATCATATTCCCGATAAAGTTAACCAATATTAACTAACCAGTTAAACCAACAGTAATTGAGCGTAGGTATTTATTATTCAATGGTTTTCTGACCCAATCAAGCGGCTTATGATAATTCTACTAGAAGATAAGGACTTGATAAAGTGTAGTGGTTGTCGTTTATGATAAAGCTAATGAAAGCAAACCCCTTATCGCTCAACTCATAACGAAATGGTTAGAATGGCCATAAGTTATGTGGAATTACAATATTCTGGTTTTGCATGAAACCAGATATTCGTTGTTTCAATTCTTATTATGCAGACGGCAAGATATCTAACCATTGAAGTAGATAATATTAACAAATCTCAAATGAGACGTAAAACAGAAAAAAAGATACAGAAAATAAATAGGCATCAGTCGGCTCTGAGAATCGAACCCAGGATCAAAACTTACCAATATTATCCTCAATTAATTTCCATATTATTGGCTGCCATTTTTTGTATGATTTCAAAGTTCTACCCGAATTTATTTGCAATCTAGATACTGTCTCGGATATACCTATGAGTTTTTTTATTATTTATTATTTATCTTTTATCATCTATTGACTTTTCCACATGTCTAGAAAGAATATTCAATTTATTGAAATAACTTATTGAAGCCCAAAAACTTCATTGTAATATTTAATCATTGAAGAAGATAATATTAGCAAATCTCAAATGAAACATGAAACGGAAAAGGATACAGAAAATAAAAAAAGGTATCGGTCGAATCTGGGTTCAATGACATCTATCGATTACACAAACTTTTGTGACGATTGTTCAAACTTGGATCGTTTTTAATGTTTTTTTCTTCACGGTTGTTTCCACAAATCCGAACCTTTTCATATTATCCACGCGACACTTCTACATATACAACTTTGCGGTAACTTCACGATGCTTCGTCAATGAATATAATGCTTTGATGAAAATTAATTACTGTTTTAATTTACTTTATAAGGCGCTCTTGAAATGTTAAAAAAAACCATCATCGTGGAATTTTCTACTTTTCGGATTATTCCGACTCATTTCCTTGCAGGTTGTAAACACAAATAATTCAAAATTATTCCAGACTGATAAATATTCCAAAGGTAAAGCTGGTCTTGTAATGGTTTGCTATGTACCTGCCTATCTACATAATTCATTAGATTTTTATTCTTTTTTATCGAAATTGTTTGTTATATAAGTACATTTTGAAACAATCTATAAAATATAAGAAAATATGATAAAAATTAAATATGTAAAAAAAAATCCCACAAAGGCAAAGCCTCTGTGTGGGTATTATAAGTTTTTTTATCACATTTCTATGGGTTATGTGAAAGTTTTCATTTTAAACAAAAATGAAGGTAATCGTTTTCTTAAAAGAAATAAGTGCTAGCGAAAATAAGAAAGATAAAATATGACATAAAGTGATAATAAGAAATAAAAAAATAACATTTCATTTTCATTTCAGGAATGGCAGTAAACAGAATTCATTGTTTTTATGACATATACGTACATAAGTATAATAAGATTTTAGTGGGCGTTTTAAAATCACATACAATTACGATACTAATGTTTTGAAAGTAGTTTTTATAAAAAAATGTATATGTATTGTGCTATTGGTGTAATAAAAAATGATAACATAAAATGAGGCATTGAACAGTATAATACATTATTGGTACCAGCAACAGGTGAAAAATTGATTTGAATTTTAAAAGTCTGACATTAAAATTTAAACAAAAGAGGACCAGCTGGAATTCTGTCTAAGGGAAAATACTATAGATGACTGTTAAGTCTTAAAAAAATATCTATTTCGGTGTTTTTTTTTATCCAATATTTAAAATATTTTTCATATTCAATCATCGTAATTTTTGCGTTTTGGTATATACAACCAAGAGCTATTATGATTTCTAACAAAAACGCATTTCTATCCACGCATTTTAGAATTTTTAGTAACATTTTCACTATTTAGTTTTACGTAATCGAAAAATGCGACGGTTACTTATAACAAATTTATTAAAGTGGAAATGCGGTTATGAAATATGGTCAGAACTGATTGAACTGTCCACCTAAACACCTGGACACGGCATGTGTAATCTTTTATTAGTGCAATATGTACGTAAATAGTGCTAATGATTAACTTTGTAAGGATAAATATTAAACATTTTATTTTGAGAAAGTTCAAAAGCATAGCGTAGATATGTAGCCAGTGGCAAGAACAGTGATAAGTGGTAACCGAATCACTGTCCTGAGAAAATTAATAAGTGCCGCCCACACGTACAAATAAGTAAGTGATTTAGCAAACTCTTGTGTTTATAGTTAAACTTGATTATGTGCGTGTCCAAACAGTGCGACAATAGCCCCCACTTAACTACAAGAATGCGCGCGCAGCGTATTAACTGATCGAAAACGTTTAGTTAAAAGACCGGTTGCCATCTCTAATGCACAAACGCAATGTAGGTATGCTGAGTCTGTTCTACAGGTATTTCAATGGAGCCTGCTCGAAGAAACTAGTAGCATTGATCCCCAGTGAACCGGTGCATACACGCGAAACTCGATGGACACGAGCGGAGCACCCGTTTACAGTTGATGTCGGCTTCATGAGAACGTGTTGATCCACCGACTCATTTTTGTGCAAGGCGGCTCGTATGTGGAATGATCTACTGTCATCTGTTTTTCCTGCGTCATATAATCTGGGCCCCTTCAGGACCCGCTTTAAAAAATCCCTCAAAACGCTGCCCAGCCGGGTGGTGATATAATTCCCCTGTCTTTATACCGTACAAACAGGGGCGCCCTTGTGAGATGTAACACAAAAAAAAAAACGAAAAATGGCAAAACATTTCTAATCCAGTAATTTCTACCTAACTTACTGCTTACCACTTAACGCATTGTCCAGACGCGGGCAGTGACTAAAAACTAACTAAACGATGTGGTTGTGACTTATCACTGTCCTTGATACTAGCTGCGTGTGATATGGCCATTAAAATTATTATAAAATTTCACAAAACAAATTAACACATTAATTCGTCGATTGAAAGATTATAAAGAGATCTGGAGGTGTCTGGAGCGTGATTCCGGTTCTTTTTAAGGATAAGGCATTGTCCTTAGGACATTTTGCTTAACTGCGATTCCGATTACATATCAATGACAATACATTTTTAAAGGAGTTCGTGTTTTAATTATCATAGTATCGTTAAAAATAATAGGTGCATCACATACACTTAACACGTGTAGTTTATTATTACTTACTTTAACTTTATAATGTTTAGGATTTAAATCACATTTATCTGACATGAATAGGGACTTTAAAATCATCGTAATTTCGTTAATTCGATTAAATTAATAACATTATTATGACCAATTTTTAATATATATATTTTTTAATATTATAATAATTGATACAAAATGAACATGCAATGGGAATAATATGATACATTATGTATTGATGACTCACTAATAATGTTTAAAGTGACAATACTCATAATAATATAAAGTTTTTATTTTGTTAAAACTACGCAAACATCGATATTCTTGAAGAATGTAATTCGCTGAATGGCAGCTGTCATCCGAGAGAACCGGAACCGCAGTTAAGCAAAAAGCCTTTAAGGTAGTTTTTAAGTATATTAAAACAAATTTTAAGAAAGACAATTCCGGGCTACGAATAGCCTGACACAATTTGGAAAACTCCTACTATAATCAACATTAACGGAGAATATTCGTTGTGCAACGATAGAGGACTTGTCTAGCGGAAGATGGAACACAAGACGACTGGTGGCCAAGTCTGTATCTTTTGCGTTATCTAACACAAATTAAATCGACCGTAAACAACACACTTTGTCAGTTTCGTAGTCCGCATCGCGCTAACAAGTTAAGTTCGCGTTTACCTTACGAGACAAATCAGTAACGCAAACGGAAGAGACCACGCTGCTTTTATGAAAACTGATAAAGTGTGGTGTTAATGGCCGATTTAACTTGCGTTAGCCAACCCAAAATATAAAAAATTGGCCCCCTGAACATTTTCCACCTGGTTACTTACTAACCGATTACAATCAATGCATTTGACTGAAGAATCAGTCAATGTAATTTTCTTTAAATTATTATTCGAGCTTTCCCTACGCAAACTTTGTGGCTATTGGAAAATCAATAAAATTACAAATTTTAAATGCCTTAAGTTAAGTCAAGCATTTTTTTCTAAAACTGTCCTTTTACGTTATTTTATGAAAAGACAACGACAGAGCGTAGATATGAAATTAAGGTAATTTGCATAAGATAACCCCTGCGAAATTATCTACCTTGTTACATTATGTAAATAGCACTCGATCTTTTAAAATTTAATTTGGTTTCATGATTTTCGCTTAAATATATTAATTTTATCTGCGAGGCTCGCGGCTATGAAAATTAATGTTTTACAATTTTTTTTTTTTACATTAACTTTTAGAAAAGTAAGGAAACGTTACCGTGAATATAATAAGAAAAAAATATAACGTACCAGCTCATCCCCGTTCAGAAGACGTTACCAATAATGTTGAACCAAACAGTTATACGAGAATTATTATGTTGTCCACCCATGCATAAATCAAATGAAATAAAAAAAGCAGACTATTAAAAAAATATTTTTTTAATAACGACTGTATAAATAAACACGCGTAATACGAAATAAGGTGTAAGTATAAAAATATTTATACGATAAACATAAGATACAAAATGGTATATATATATATATATATTAGTTATTATATTTTGTAAAATATTTGTTATTTTTTATGTTTTTCTTAGTCCTCCTCACTTGGGGGTCCTGTACTGAGGCGGGCTAGAGTTATTTACTTTGATTTTATGTAATTAGGTGCGTCTTCTGTGTCGTTTTTAGTATTGTTTTTAAGGTTGTTTCATTGACCTTTTCAACCAGACGTTTTTTCTTGACTTGTACTCACAAAAAAATTATATTTGTTTTATATCTGGGGGAAGGATGTTTTGGAATTTTGTTGCAAAATATATGTAGTTTCTTTGTCCGATGGTTTTATAACATGGAATATTATTTTTTTTTGCCATTTTGATTAAATCTAATATCATGAATACCCATAGATAGTACCCATTTCTTTAAACCTTGATTTATATCCCATTTTTGTGTCCACAATGAACTTCTGTGCGTTCAAAATCGTTCGAAGAAAAAACCTTTAATATTCGTCTAACAATGAAACTGAACAACGAACAATTTGAAATAAAACGACGTTATTTGGATTTAGAGTATATTCTGAAGATAAATCTTCTCAATAATGAGCATGTAGGTAGCCATGACAACGCGAGAGCTTTCAAATTAAGGCTTTATCGAGAAATGGTTTCCCTCCGAATTCTCCTGTTTTGTAATTCCGTGTGATTTTATTAGTGATACGAGTGTCGGGAATATTTTGTCAGAATATCTAAATGACAAATATATCCTAGTTAATGAATGATTTGAAATCATTGCATATAATTTCACGGCTTGATGAAAAAATATACCTGCGACGTATATTTGACATTTACAACCATGTTTTATTTTATTTACTTGTTCAGCTTCGTTTGAAGTGAATCTCTTGAAAATTAATGTTTTTCACGCAATAGTTGTGGAGCTGTAATGCAAAACTGCCATTTTCAAAAATCTAACTTTTCAGTAGAGCTGAAAAACAATACCGATTCTCACTAGGATAATACTACAAACATTTTTTTAAAAATAATTGAAATAACTATTTCGAATCACTTGTATGATTTATTAACTTGGTATTGGATAAATAGTATTTTAAATTCATAATTTTAATTATTTTATTTTGCAAATATGACTATGTATTTTTCCTTTATATCCTTGTACCTGTACTTCAAAACATAAAAAAATTGCAAGTACGGAGAAGACTTTATTAGTTTCTCTTCCCGATTTAGTTTCCAGCCAGGAAAACAAACGAAAAATTCATTTCCTTCACACATCCGTCAATCATGGGCAAAATAAATAAAATACATTATTTTTCTCAAATTTATATTGAAAATAGTATGCATTGCCATAACATGAAAAATAGCCACTTTTGCGGAAAAAGATACATATTTTTTTGGTGGAAATAGTACGTTTAGCAAAAAGGGTGTTTTTTTTTTAATAAAAAATTAATACGATTTTGTCATTTTACGGTAAAAATAATAATGTCAGTCGACTCCTTAGTCTCGAATTATCATGACTGCATGCATAATTCAATTTCGCCCATTTTGGAAATGGGCAGTTTTGCATTAAAACTGTAACTAAAAGTTTGTCTCCGCCTTAAGGCCATCCACCGGCTAAAATTTTATCGAAATCACGCGCTCCTTATGCAGGTGGCAACAAGGTTCAAAATTCCGCTGTACATCGGCCGCATGTTTCGATTTCGGCAAAAAAAAAATCACCAAAATTCGTGTTTTATTCTATTCTGTAAAGCTCAGACATAATTATTAAAATGTTTTACGGTCATATTCCAAAAAACTTAATTTATCACAATGAACAATGCGAAAATATGGGAAAAAAGAGTTCATAAGTAGGAGATTTTGCTCTTTAAACATTTTTTTAATGTCTCATACTTTATTTTTTTCTAAGCTTATAAAAATACATATCAGCAAAATTGACGGTTAAATGAAAGGCCAAGGTGTGATCTACTTGCAGTATTTAATTAAATTATCTATGATATTTCCAGGCCAACAAATTCTCAAACCGAAAACACACGATTTTGCATTACTTCCCATTGCATCGCCTAAGTTTTATTTGCAGACGCATTTGAAAAGATAAACTAAATATATCGTATTCTGCCATACTGGTGAACTCTTGATATCTTCTAGAATGTCGATTTATTTTCTACTGAACCTTCCTGTTCTGATCTGGTAATAATGATGTTACAAGCAAACCCGAATGTGCGTCTAATTCTCTCTTTGTATGCAAATTTGAAAGGAAACTGAAATCGACAGTGGAATATCTCTTCAGAGATACAAAGCCGTAAACTTGTATAATACGTCAGTGCCGTGCGGTCCGTAAAAGCTGGAAATCTGTGCCTACCCTAGGAAAAACAACGAACCATAAAGAGAAATTAAAAGACAACGGAAACATTTTAAATTCTGAAATTTTTTTAGAAACAGGTACGCTCATTTATTCAGTTGGCCATGACAACCTATAGAAAGTGATAATTAAATGACCATTATCAAATATTCAATACACAATCCAATCCCCAACTTGAAAATCTGACAAACAGCCTACCTTTGGTCATAGATCAATGCACGCTACGGTAGTACATAATACAGTATTTTGTGTTTTAACCGTAAAGCTACACAATGACTGCTTCCTTATCGGGGTTTGCATCATAGTAGGAATTTAAATAGCAGGATTGAAAAAGTAGGAATAAATGTGGCAGGAATTGACCAGCTGATATATATCAGTAATCATGTGGAAAGTTACTCTTAATATGGTAGACAACATTTATCATATTCGTTTGCCCGTTGACCAGACCTCGGCGATGTTTTAGAGTTCTTGCAGGAAATTACCTTTATTTAGTTTTTCCTTGGGACAGTATTTATTTATTCACGCCTAAAAGGCTTTTACACGTTGATGTATTTATAACATAGTTTTACAAAGGAGAATGATAATATAGTATATACAATAATAATTAGAGTTTAAAAGAAGTAAGTAGGTACAATATAAGTAAGTAGTTAAGAAGCGGAATGAATAACACTTTTACCTGTGGTTACATTTTAACTGCAGGTTGTACAAAATAGTATAAGTGGCTTAGTACATAATATAATAAGGTTTATAATTATAATGATGTTGGAAAACACAAACAGTTGTAAATCGTGTTTATAATACAGCAACCTTTATTACGACCGATTGGATGTTTTATGGAAACACAATATAATAAATACAACAATAAAGACGTGCACATGAAAAAACTTAATAAATTCAATAAAAAGATTCAATAAATTGATGTTTAGCCTAGACACAGTATTGTAACGGTAAATATAAATTGAACTATACTCATTACCAAGTCTGTGCAATCTTTGAAGGGGACAGTTAGAAGCATGGCATTGATAATGGTAAAGATGGAATTAAAATATCACGAATATTATCAACGGGAGAGAAAAACATCGGTCACAGCTACAGAATAACGAATCGTGAAAACTGGAATTTTTTTATGAAGACGTATATCAAATCTATACCCCAGAAGGCAAGTGAAAACGCAAAGACCTAAATACTACCACAAATTGTAGACGTTAAATGGAACTGAAATATGATTCTGTCTTTAAGTAAACTATGTTACCATTAATATATCGAATACCAACATAATATTCAAAACAAACTTTAATGCCACAAGTGTAATAACTCCTTCTTCTCCCATATCTAACGACGAGGTGGTTTTTCCACACCTGTGAAGCTAACCGCAGAATCCGTTCAGTGGTTTATTCGGTACCATGTGTTGATTCCAGTGAACGAGTAAATAATTATTTACATACATGTAAATATCTAAACTTTTGGAATTTCATTGCTAGGTAAGATGGAAATTCAACGTCTCGGGGTAATTTTCAAGTGGTAATGAGATCTCTTAATTAGGGAGTCACAAGCTTGTAATTTTAAATACTTGTGGTTATTGGATATACTGTTAACATTAATTTACATGTAGTAAATTGGATATATAGTTGAAATTCTTTGATATATTGTGGAATATTTATTAAAAAAACTGCCTGCAAACTCTGTTGCAGGTACTCAAAAATCATTTCTCAATACTCCAACCGCAGAGAGATTGCTAATCCTAAAATCAGGAACCAGAATATCTTTATTACAGAAAAAAAAAATAACTTGAATAATTTACCCATCGAATAAAATAATATTAACATAACCTAAATGAAACATGGAACCGGAAAAAACAATAGAAAATAAAAAGATTTCGAAAACCGGTATCGAGACCCTGGCCATGATTCGGGAAGCCTTCGGAAATGAAGCCATATCACAGGCAAGGGTTTACGAGTGGCACAAACAATTCCAAAACGGCCGGGAATCAATTGAAGACGATGTGTGCGTTGAACGACTGTCAACTTCCAAAACTGATGACAACGTCCCAAAAATGAGGGAAGTCTGATCGTCTTCTCAGTGTCCGCCTAATAGCGGAGAAGTGCAACATGACAAAGAAACGGTTGCGCGAAAGGATTCGCCGCGTTTGAAAGGAGATTGCCAACACCTGGATTTTGCATCGCGACAATGCCCCCTCACACTCAGCTCTCGTCGTCCAGGAGTTCCTCGCTAAGCAAGGCTTGGCGACACTGCCGCAACCACCATGCAGTCCCGAGCACCACCGGACTTCTTTTTGTTCCCCCGCATCAAGCGAAGCTTAAAGGCACGCCATTTGGAGACGTTTGATGGGGTGAAAACCTCTTCGACGCAATTCCTTAAGGGGGTTCCGTCTTCTGACTTCCAGGGTGCCTTCCAAGACTGGAAGAAACACTACAAAAAGTGTATTGACGCCCAAGGGGCGTATTTTGAAGAATATTGTGTTTGTACGTTTATTGGCAATAAATTGTCTGAAAAAAAAAATCTTGATACTTTTGCGATAGACCCTGTATTTGAAATAATCTGCTTTTTCTTTCCTATCTCAGAACAGACATCGTCTAGTGAGATAGTACATATAAATGTAATTTTTTTTTTAAATATCTCCACACAGGAGGCCCTGAGGGAAATAATTTCGCTCAAGGCCTATATCATCTTTGGAGATGCTGTGTGGAGGGTCTTTTAGAGGATGGGATAGAGTGAACCTGGGTCTTGAAGAGACCCATGCTGTTGGAGGGAGGAACCACATAGGCCGTCAGATCGTTCCACAGGCGGGCTCTTGAACACAAGCATGAGTCGTAGAAGCGACCCGTTCTCATGGGACAAATGTCAACCGTGTGCAAATGTTTGGCACGCGTTTGGTGTGTTTCCCTATTCAATTATTCAATTATATGCCGATGAACGCCCGGGTACGAAATGAAAAAAAAAATTACGTTAATCTACTACGTTACAATAATTTGTCCACTTTTGTATATAGCCCCGTTTATTGATTCAATCACTACAAGGGTGCTTTACATTGGTTATTGAAGACCTTTCAATTTTGGAGACGAGTATAGGTATCGCCGCCCTGGGAACAATTGATTGGATAACCAACACCTCTGCCATAGGTCACCTCGAGTGGTTCGCTACGAGGGATGACTTAGCAGGGGTGCCCGGGTTCGTGGGGTGAAATTTGTCCAGATCATGGCGGCGGACGCTAGGTGCCTGGTGGGCCGGATCAGAAGAGATCGATTGAGGGAGACCCCTTGACCTCTTCAGCTGGATTCAGTGTAAAATTTAAAAAAAATGTTAACTTACATTAACGAACATTATGTGGGTATTGAGTTTCCATAGAAACTTCCACTCTGTTAGAATTATATATTTCGATTTTAAAATGTTTAACATTTACTCGTACGTTATACAACAAAACAGAAATGACATCTTAAAGTTTTAAATTAAGATTCGTTTAATGTCTCATATTAATAATATATATATATATATATATCATTAGAACTGAAGATAGAGACAAAATATCTATTGTGAATATTGTGATGTGTTTATTCTACGCTATCGCAATTTCAAGTCATGTTTAAATGAGATTTCTTCACTACGCCTGACATTCAGACATAATGTTTAATATACCTAATATAATACCGGCAAGAAGGAGAGCAAAAGTAAGAAGTAATGGAGCATGTTAAGATGTAGCTTTGTGAAGGATTACATTCTCGATCTGGTCGAAACCTCATTCGGCTCGTCCATGTAATTTCCGCAATTAATACCTACATGGATTGAATCCGTTTAAGGGATGTTTTGGGATAGGTTCAAAGGGATTAAAATACTGGCTTCTGTAACGGGCTCTACAGATAAATAATAAAGATTTTTTTTGCTTCTGTATCAGTGTACTGGATGGATAAAAACATAATGATTATTTACCTTTTTAACGCTTGACGTTTGGAAGCAAACAAACCCACACGCTTCACTTAGCACTGTCCGTTAGTTCATTGCTGGTATCATCCTATTCGATTTGTTTTCGTCGGACGATTCGCCTAGGTGAATTATACATTATCTATAGCCACATCACATACTTTATATTTATTTTTCTCCTTCTCTGCATGGGGACATATATTTTCTTATTATTTTATTATAGTGATTGTTGATATTTTATTCTTTGCTAATGTTATTATGCTTTCCATATTAAGTGACACGTTTTTTTTCGAAATATCTTTTTATCACAGACTACATATTTTCAATTGGATGAAGCTCCAGGTGGTAAGGAACTTGGAACTCCAAACATTTTTAAATTAAACGCCAACACGTCCGATATAACCGTGACTTAATAAAATTACAAGGACAATATTCGAAGATTATGACAAACATCACTACGCACCCAGTATACTAGGGCTAAGGCGGGATAAGAGGAGACTGTGGGCGGAAGTTCCAAACTAGTTCGAACCAATTTGAAGCGAGCTCGCGATACTACCGGTTTGCGCCAATACATTCAAACATGCGCTCTTTAAAATGATCTTCTTGTACTATAATTCACCTTTCTTTACTGCAAATCATATTATAACAACACAAATTGCAAATATTCTTACACTGTGTTATTTTAAAAGATACCCTCGTCAATGATTATTTTCTTCCAAATTGATTAATGAAAGAATAAATTAACGTTTAAGAAACAGAATGTTCAGCATAAAATCATATTAAATGAAAATGATTTTAGATTTTTAAGAATTATTTCAGAATAAAAAAAAGCTAATTATGGAAAAAATTTCATCCATACCCATTAAACAACATTGTTCTGAATAAATCTATAAGGGTATTTTTATTATAAAATCAAGCAAATTCCGTGTACCATTAAACAAGGCTTAGGTATCAAAAAGCATTTCGTCGGAGCTTTTCGAATCAAGAATATTTGAAAACGTGTATATTTTTAAATAAAAGTATGAAAGCGGCCTCCCATTTAACGAGCAAATATATTGAAGGTTTTTCGAAAAGGATGCGAAAAACTTGAAATAATAAATTGGATCGTATCGGGCTCCACTTATCGCTGTGTAAAAGCCTCTTAAATGAGAAGGCAGCGGGAGAAATATTAAATACAACAAGACGTCTTAGGTCCATAGAACTCAAGAAGATGAGCATTAAATTTATACGAGCTCCTAGATTTTACTGTTTAAGTTATTGAAGCCTATATTATTCTCAAGGCTTACGCATAACTTGATTGAGGTTCAACCCTGGACTAAAGTATTGTTTACGAAAATAAATTTAATCACTTATATTTTGGAGATAAGTTTTACTTGCATTTATTTTCATTCCACAGAATCAAACGAATTGCATGAATCAAATCTGCAATCTACCAACTCAAAGTGGACCAATATGTTACGGAGGCCGACTTTGGTTGTCGAGTGAATGAAAAAAGCGTATAAGAGAATTTATTAATAAGGAAGGATTGAGTTAATACATTAATTTACCCCCTGTGTGAAGGATAACATTGGAGACTACGGAATAAGCTACGCCAGCACGTGATGAAATTAAATTAACCCTGTACGAAGAAGTGTCCTTTTAATTTTTAATGTTTGTATTAACTCCATACAAGAGGCTCTGAGAGAAATAATGCTGTGTAGAGGATTTTGTACACATTCATTAGTCTAACGCTTTTGTCCAATCTCTTTACTGGTAATTTTATTATACATGGTTTTTAGACACTTTCGCCCCAGGCATAACATTTCTTCCGCTTTACTTTGGTCATTATCCGCTAAATCTATACCTGAGAATCATGCATCAGGATTACAATCAGAGCACCGCACCAATCATACTGTAAATCTTATTTCCCTTTACAACTTTTCTTTTGTAACTGTATTGGCTTCATTCATCATTCTACCATTGAACCTTCTCGAATGTCACATTGGAAGAATGTCCAAAAGCTCTAATGATATATATACACAGATTTCCCTGTGCAATGAGTTTGGACAGATCAATAACAACATCACATTACATATAACCTTCGTTAACCCTAGACACGAGTGTCTGTGGATATTTCAAACTATTAATTAAAAATAAATAACGCATCATGTTAACAAAAAGAAGCCTAGAGGTTTTTCGTTATAATATCAATGATTTTCGAGATGTGTGAGAATGACACACTGTACTAGTATTTATGTTCCTACAGGAGGCTGATATATTTATTTATCTCTTTAAATAAATTGTTAGGGGCGGGAAAAAGAGGGAAAAGAGGGACTCGACGACATCCACGTTGGTCACCAGAGTTAGGATTGTGTCGTCAGTGTGAGGATTGTGAGGAAAAGGGGGAGAAAAGGGTTGGTGAAAAGAAGGCAGTACAAACTCACCCCGATGCCAGATTGGACTCCACTGCGGCATAGCTCAGTTGGTAAAACATGGCGTTTCTCATCTCAAAGTTAATGGGTCGGCCGCAGCCTTAGAATCGGAGTGGGTATCTAGCTACTTAATTAAAGAGAATGTGTGCTTCCAACTCAGGATTTATTTATAACAAAACATGGACATGTAAGTTATATACGGGTTTCACCACGAAGGGTGGTACCTAATCTGTTCTTGACAAAATCTCTCTCTGAAGGTTCTCCAACCGGACATGTTATTGGAAATGGCACAAATATTCATCATATAATAAGAAGGGAAATTTTAGTAGCGGCTTACATGAGTAGGTGGCAATCGGGCGACGCCAACGGTAGGCCGGAGTCCCCATTCGGCCAGCGTCCACGGTTTACAGGTAGATTATACATTCCCACACTGATTTTAACAATTATAGGGAAACCAGACCAGGCGTTTACAAGGTGCTGGTGTTATAACTAACTGATACAGGTCCAAGGCCAACATGCAGTTGATAGTTCCATGTCTGGATTAGGGATGATGCAATAATAAGCGGCTCCGTGCTCAAGGCACACACGCAGCTGATAGTTCTGTGTCTGGAATCGGAATGCGCAATGGCGGGGCTCGCTTAGCGGGTCCACGCTGTTCAGTCGCCAGATATTATCTCAGCGCTGTCTTCTTGTTTGATTATGGTCATGTGATTGCGAGACGTGCTGTTATTGGTTGAAACGTAACGTTTTTCAAACGAGTGGCTAGAAGTAAACCAGTAGCAAGAAGTATTATTCCTTCAACGACTAGAATCTTCTATTCGTTACGTAACAAAAAAAAAGAATGATTCACACTTACGGCTAAACGAAACGCAATGGGAGCTCACATATGGCGCAAATTTAAATATTTAAAAAAAATAAAACGAACAAAAAAACGCTTTTGCATGTAATGCTTATAAATATTGAAATGAATGGTTTGTTAGTAGTTATACGCACATATTAATTTACGACACTTTACAAAAAAAAAAAGAAAAGTCCCAATAAACTACTGTTTTGTAGTTTTTTTAACGGGAGCTTGTTATTAAAAACTTAAGACTAAATTTGTAGTTAAGGTTAGAATATATACATGTATATACATATATATAAAATAAAATAAAACATATGTAACAAACCTAAAGCATAAATATTTCTAGAGAATTTCTCATAACTTAATTTTGGATTTGACGGCAAATATTCATCCAAACTGAATGATTTATTTATTTTTAATTAAAGGTTTATTAAATATCTAGTACGTATAAGAAGTATTTTATCTATTTTCGTTTTAAATTATGAAGTATAGGAAATGAAAAAAAAATATTTTTCATAATTTTAGAGGCGACTTATTATTTGCTGGCTTATTGTATTTTTTTTTCTAATATTGTCATATTTACTATGTAAATAAAAATACAAAAACAAAACATTTAAAAAAACAACATTTTTCGGGTAGACATTTTAAATTATGTACGGAAAAGTTGTGTTCCAACGAAAATTGGTCGTTTTTAATTTAAGTTAGTCTATCAAAATGCTTATTTTAACATTTAAAAAAATTTATATTTCATTATATTTTCAAAGTAGATGGGGTAAAACCTTTTTTTCACATCACCGTTAACCCCAAAATAATTTTAAGTTAGAGTTTTAATATTCTCCTGATGAAGGAAGGGTGCTTCCGAGACCGGTAGAGTTTTAATAAAATAAAAGTGGTCTACAACAAATTTATATGTTTTTTATCCCAAAATAATTGTTAAAGGTGCCTCAAAAACGCTAAAAATCAATTCCTTTAATCTATATTTCATAATGTAAAACAAAAATAAATAAATTACTTCTAATCCGTACTAGATATTTACTATACCTTTTGATGAAAAAAAAGATCATTAGATTTAGGTGATTTATTTTGGCCTCAAATCCAAAATTAAGTTTTCTATAAAACAGGACGCGTAGCCGTTCCTCTTAAGGCGAAACTATCAGTGAAATCACTATTTCGATTATTCTATACTACGAATCGGTTTACATTATAAAAACCAAAAATATGTTTTGGATAAATTTAACCTTTTCCTAGAAATTTCCTAGAAATTCCATTGAAATAAATTTCTTAATTACGTTGAAAAAAATATAAACGTAAACTACAAAATAATATTTTTTTGAATAGAAAAATATAAACGTTTGTCCGAAACAAGTTTTTAAAAATACTGCTTTATAGCCAAGATTATTTCTGAAAGATTCCCTCGAATAATTTATTTTCTTTCTTACAAATTTCTTCGCAAATTAAATAAATACCCGCTTTTTGAGCTTACAACAAACATTTCTAAACTTTACTTGCCAAGCGAATTTTATGCCTATTACCTACATTCGTGGTCACATAAGATGAACAGCCCCTATCAAGTATTTTTGATTGGTATATTCCTCTTAAGCTTTAAATTAACAATAACAATTTATTCCATTTCATATTCTATATGTACACCCGCTGACAAACAATTCATCTCAATATTTAAGAGCATTTTATTTTTTATTTTATGTGATTACCACAGAAGAGTCTCAACCGCTCCCAACCGTCTGGAGTCACTGATACTATGGGATCCCCAATTGGGATATGTTGTGAGGGTGAAGGAATTAATGAGGGGAAGGAGATGGGGAAGAAGGAAGGTGGGGAAGGACTATTCAGATCTGGTCACTAAACACGGTTAAAGCCATTTCAAGCAAATTTTCGATTCTGAATGGTGGTCTTTTACCAGGGCGATACTGACAGTATATATCTCTTTGGAACGTGCCGCAAATATACTACATGTTATTTTTAATGAATAAGCGTTAAGTGCTTAAAGTGTTCTAAAATATTTGAATTAGCGCCATCTGTGGGCCCGTATCCCGTTTCGTTTAACCTTAATATACAAACCTAAAATCAACCGCTTAACCGAACGTCCTCTTTCGACATTCGTTGTTTTATTATTATTGTTTGTATTTACAGAAGCTTTTACCAATGCATTTTCCCCGACCGAGTGCTTTGAAACACTGTTTGAATAGGCTTGTAGCTACCGGATACATTGGAAGCTGTTAAACCATGTTCACGTTTATTTATTGTTTGCTTTCCCCTCGGAAGCTTTTCAAAGCATCGCCGGAAGCAACAACCGGGTATTGAAAACTACCACTCAAGGCTTTAAAGCTTTTAAAAATGGTCAACGCAGACACCGATTCTTTTACGACGTAATTTCGTCGAATATTATCGGAGTTAGTGAAAATTCCATTTGTTCCATAATTTAGGAAATTTGAGTCGAGAAAACGGTAATCGGGAAATCAAAACTTCAAATGTCGCATGGGCGGGTTACCCGTTACGTATCAAAATAGGCTGTTAATTTATGGTGTATTGATTTTCTAAGTGCATTCTATTTTAGTACAATATCACTTACGATAGAAAGTTCCCGTTGTTTTGGCATACTGGGGTAGACCGTTACGCGTCCTCTTTTAGATTTATCGGTTTATTTTTATGGAAAACTCGTTTTGAATGCACTTGTAAATTTATTAACTTATAAACCAGTGGTGATAGAACCTCCTTCGGGCCCGAGATTGCGATGGATTGAAGCAGAAAGAAAAAAAATACCTACGATTTTGCGCTTAGGTACTAAAGGTTAAATAACCAATCGTCCATGGGAAAGCAATACAATTATAACTATAAACAGTGTTGATTTCCTTTGAATAATAATAATAATAATAATCGGATGATTTGTATAGCGCCGTTTTTGTGAAAAATCACCTCAAGGGACGTTTGTTGATATCAATATTAGGTATTTCGGTTCAGTTTCTTGAAGTAATAAAGAAATCTACTCAGATTTAGTTAAATAGTCGCATCGGGTACCGACTTGTTTTATGTTTAGCCTTTTCTTGCCGGTGCTGTCAACTGAGTTGACATTTATCGATTTATTTCAATATCTCTACAAATACAAATAGAATTAACATTTTAGCGATACGTATATATATAAGAAGTTTTGTATATACGTATGTTTGAGTGCGTCGCTAACTTAGCGAGTGGTGAGGTATTGAGCGAAAGGGGTGCGGGGTTGCTCGCCGTGCCATGATGCGTGGTCGCTAGTAATAGCCGGTGGTCTGCCGGCAGTAATGGACGTATCGTGCTTTTAATGCGTGACCGATTTTTTTTTTATCGTTTGTAGCACTTATACACAATATTTACTTATGTGAATATATATATATATATACGTATTAACGCACATAATTATGTACTATTAATAAAATGATTTACATAAGTATTATAACGTTAACTTGTTTTTTGTTCAACTTAAAAATTACAAAACTTTCAATGTGTGTACAGCACCGGAAATCGCTGAGCTTTCTAACACCGTGAGGGAAAGGTTATAACGAGTATTGCTTTGTAAATCAGACTATGCATACTATCAATCTCACATGCATATATTTTTTAACAATTAAAAAAAGACAACGATGTGGCAACCGGTGTTGCCATCGTGACGGATTTTCCTTCATTAATAGAGGATGAGAGTGCCTCCGAAATGGGAGAATTTATGTCTAACGAATTTCAAAGATGACCGATATTCTGGCAGAATCATTCGGCAGTTTGGCCACAAGCATCATCGGCAAGTAAAGTATTTTCAATTGATGTTGCGCCTTTTATTTATAGTTTTAGTGCTCAGCGGAACATCTGACGGAAATCCAAGTCTGGTTTGACGGAATCCGACGGAATTTACTGTACATTCTAGCGGAAATGTAGATTTCAAGAAGGCAATACTGGTGTGGCAACTTATGTTTGAGAGTGAAATGGATACCTTTATCAAATCTCTGTGGGTATGATGAATAAACGAAGTTTGTTTTTTTTACAATATTTCCTGTTTTTAAATAGTATCTACATACATAATATGTTAAAATTGTGTAAGATTACTCTTTAAAAATAAAGTTGTCTGTGAAAACAATACGTCATTATTCCATAATTCCTTCAACTTCCTTTTACGATTTGATAGAGCTCGACGTCATAAACGGAGCAGCCAATTAATATGCAAACCAGGCTCCGTCTCGGTTATAGGAGAATTTAATCAGCCTAGTTATCCACGGGACGATACTCCAGCATTTAACGACTAGAATTTATATTTGCAGACATAAATCCCGTATCTTCTTTACACCCCTCCGACTGCTAACAAGCTCCGGAACGAAAATAAATACTGCATTCATCCGTAACGATAAAACTGCATTTACGAGTTGCATTGCATCGGTGTATAATGCGTACGTAACTGTGTTCTTTTTTACGATGGAACAAAATCAGGAATATCGTGCACTTTACAAAAACTCACAATTTTATTTGTCGTTGTTGTACTAGCCCAATATTGCCTACTCAGCTTTAAAAAAAATAATAATAATAAGAGTAAATTTCTATAGCGCAGTTTTGTGAAGATTCACCTCAAGTGCGCTTTATACTAACTAACCTAACCTAATATAATTGTAAAATAACAGATCTACTACATAGAGTACATAGTATATCTGTTTTAAGTATTGCAGTAGGCGCTAGTTGTTGCGTTTTCAGCTATTTTTCAAATTAAATTTATAAGAAATGTTTCGTATAAACCACTATTTAATATTTAATTATTATATATAAAAATCAATGTAAGTTTGTTTGTTTGTCCTAAATTTTCTCGAAAATCACTGGACCGTAAATAGCACAGTTTGTTTTTATTAGTGCCATGAAGGTTTAGAAAGTAGTTTGAATGAAATCCAATACGTAAAACTGTTGCTATAACGTTTTAAAAGTAGTATGAAAAATATTGAACCTGCCATGTTTTATTTAGGTTAGCCCATAGATACCAGATACCCATAGATACATAGATAGCCCATAGATACATACGAGGTGTGTTCAAAAGAAAAGGTGAATTTTGAATTTTAGCGGGCTGTGTACATTCGATTATCGATTTTTTTTGTTATGTTGGTACACATATGTTTATCATATGTTAGCATTAGCAGCCATTTTGGATCAATGGTTTGTTTTTGACAACTGAAAAGGTTAGTCACGTTTTTGGGTGTTCTTCGATTTTTTATTTAGGTTCGTTTTCTGAGGCATCATCAGTCCGATTGAAGTGAAATTTTAGATTCGCTTTATTTTCTATGTCCTCATTAGCATTTCTTCAAAAAAAAATTTATCCTTTTTAGAAAAAAATTGTTAATAATTGTTAATCATATGGAGGAATTTCCTAGTTTTGGTCGGAACTTGATAGCCGTTTTCTGGGGCATCATCAGTCCGATTAAAGGGAATTTTTAGAGTTGCTTTGTTTTCTATGTCCTTATCAAAATCGATGTTTTTAGATTTTTTACAAAATTTATTTTTATTAAAAAATCGAAGAAAAAACAAAACGTGACTAACCTTTCCAGTTGTCATAAAAAAACCACTGACGCAAAATGGCTGATAATCCTAACATGTAATAAACATATGTGTACCAACATAACGAAAAAAAAACGATAATCGAATGAACATAGCCCGCGGAAATTCAAAATTCACCTTTTCTTTTGAACACACCTCGTAGATACTCTGATTAGCCACAGATTGCATATTCGAAAGAAGAGGTTCATTTGGGTAGAATATTTTCAAAATGGAAAACACGAGTAGGTACGTACGTAAGAACTTTGTGATTGAGATATATTTTGAAAAAAAAAATAAACGTTTAGAATGAAATAAAATATTCAAATGAATGTTTATTTGGAGTTAGTTACTGTCGCTGTCAAATCAATTATGCCACCCTAATGACAAGCAACAATTCACAACTTCATAACATTATTCCTAAAAAAAAAATCCCGAGCAAGGCCGGGTACACATCAGCTGGTATATAAATATAAATATTTTATATTTTAAAAAATATATTACAGGAAGAGAAAATAATTCAAATTGATTATTATTATTTAGCTTCGTAAATATTAATTTCGATTTTATTCTGTTACTTAATTAAGACTTTCTTCGATTTATACGCATAAAACTAAATAATTTGATATATTTTTATTTTTTTATTTATTATCGTTGGTGTAAAAAGCAAGAATTGTGAAGAGCTAATGAATACGTTAAAAATAATATAAAAAACTCGCCAAAATAAACGTAATTTACAAAATAACTTTAAGAAGTGAAATAATAGTGCAGTGAAAAATAATGGCTAAAATTATTGTCATGTGTCTGTCCAAAAAAAAAACGTGAAATCGGATATAGCCGTTTCGTTAAATACGTAATACAAAAGTGAAAACAACTGTTACTAACGTTGATCTTTATCAATTATAACGTTTTGTGTGAGCACGAACTACTCGAGAACCACCCAATTACAGGGCAAGGCTATCGTTGGTAAAGACCACTAAAAGGCGAGTCCATTGAAGGGCCACACTGAAGGGCCAATCCTTTCATTAAACCACCAAATTGAAGACATCATGTGGGAAGGGCGGCGCGATTCGCAGGAGAAGCGGGTGGTGGTGAACCGAGTGAGGCCGATGTGGGCAAACCAAGAGCTGGGCGGGAAGCCGCCACGCCCGCCGCCCTCCGCCGTGGCCGACACACCGCCCCAGCGCCCGCAGGCGGAGATCTATGACATTTTCTGCAAGGTGAGTCCTCAACACTCCTTACTTCTTAACTCCTCTTATACAAGAGTTCGATCACATCTGTACCGATATCTTAGTACTAAGATCTCGGCAAACTAGCTGAACTAAAAGTAAAATTACTTTGATCTTATTTTGAAAGGCAGGAAACAGGGGGAGCATTTTTACCTTGTGGACTACGACTGCCCAGCCCTCCCCTATTGTTATTGATGTGAGAGTGATTACAGTTACTGATAGAATAAGGGATGAAAGGTCAGTGAATCAAATTAGTTTCTTGGAAATTTCAGTAAGCATATATATATATATATATATATAGGTAGGTCGGTTACAAAATCTGACGATGGACGTAATACAAAATTAAAGTTTTCGGGCGATTTACGTACGAGTATTATGGCTTTTTTGCTAAAAAAAATCGGTCCACTCTTTGGTTAAAATTATTTACGGTTACTGTAAATACATTTATAATTTAACTACCCTTTTTTAACCTGCGATGGTTTCAGAAGAACCCTTCCTTCATTAAGACAAAAGTTAAACTAAAAAAAATATATTTGTTTTTCTCCATATTTTTTTTATCAATATATTAAGAATTCTCTTTCAGTTGATTTTTTATAAAAAAAATTAGACATCTATTCTTTTGATTATTTAGTCTGAAAATCGCAGGCTTTATTCCACGATGTATCAAAGCCTCAGAGATAGCATTACGTAGGTAAAACTAAATCACAATAAAGTAAAATAAGCGTGGAATGGAGGGCTAAGATCACAGGGGATTTTAGAGATAGAGATAGATAGTAGTCTGTCTAATTTCTTCCACAAAGAAAGGTTTACATTTAGCAGGATCTTTTTTGTACAACGCAACTTTATTATCAAGAGATTAATAGGGTTTTTCATAAATGGATCACTGCAGAACCAGTTTATAAACTGATAGCAAAGTGTTTTCCCATAATAGGTATATAAAATATATAAAACTATTATTGTTTTTGACAAAACACTGCTAGTCAAAAGACATCAAACAAAATTCTCGTAAAACTTATTATCTTTATTCGCATTCATTCGAGTTGCGTGACTTTAAACGCAAAAGCTGTTTGCAGCTTCAAATTCTCTTTGAAATATTTTTTATCATTAAAATACTTATCAAAGAAGATTAGATTCAAAGAAAATATAAAAGAAGTTTCTCAGTAATATGGAATAAAAATTAAACAGGAAGGGCCGGCTTAGCAGGAGATATGTAGGAAAAGGTCAAGATGCGAATAATATTTACGTACGATATTTTGTTGGCTTTAATTTTAATAGGTAGATATTATTTACCTGCCCGCTGGTATCTCAATTATTTATACAATATAAGAAATTTTGTTGATCTTCAAAATCGATCAATTTATCAGTTTTTAATAATAACCATCAAAATAGAACTATTTATTTTCCCTTAGTATTAATATACTTTTAGGAAAAGTCCTCTATTTACAATGTCATTTCGGTGTGAACCACCAATGTTTAATTAGTTAGTTTGAAAATACCAACGCTGTTAAGGGGCATGGAAAAACATAACAAAACCGTGGGTGAAAATAAGGTATTTTGATAATAATTTTAAATTACAAAATTGTACGCGTAGTTTTAAAAAAAAATTTGCTCTTCAAAAGAATTCATTAAAGCATTATCTTTCTGTCCACAATTTTAAAAAAATTGCATAGCCATAAACTTATTTTATACCGATTCTTGTGGAAAAGAAGAGGAGATTATTAAATATCACTTAAATGCAAAAAAAAAAATAATTTGAAATATCAATCAAATGCTTATCGGTTCACGTCAAGTGACGAAATAATAGAAGAATGTGTATGAGAGTATGGTTTAAGGCGTGTTTGTTATAATGTACGGAGGTCTTATCCTCTTTGTAGTCACGGATCATGTGAAAAATCGAGTATAATCAGAACAACCAATTTGACAGAGTTTTGTGGTCCACAGGTGATGCTGCTCGGTGACTCTGGAGTCGGAAAGACGTGCCTACTCGTCCGGTTCCGGGACGGCATGTTTCTTGGCGGAAACTACATCTCAACAGTCGGCATCGACTTCCGGGTTAGACGGAAATACATCACCTCATTTCCGCCTCCGTCGTTACACACTTTACAACTAACCTTTCTACCAATATCCGTTAACTTGATGACTTTTCTTGAAAAAAAATGTTATAGAAATATGAAGAATAATATTATGAATAATTGTGATTGTTTTTATTACACGTGAGCATATTATATTATATTATAATATTATTTCTGTCGCAGTTTGCTAAAGACATACCGCTAATAGCTTTCTTATATCCTTTCACCCCTTTTCGTTAATGATGTATTTATCAGTGAGAACAGTCGCAACGGAACTCTCATCAGCCCAGCTTAAAAAAACGAAAATAATTTTCCCTTAATACGTACGAGAATAAGTTAAATTGCTTAACGCCTAGGCGCAATATAAGGTTTAAATGTTCGTATAGGTACCTATTATGTTCAAAATATCTAGTGTAGTATGAGAATACCAAGGTTTTAGACTTTATAAAATATCGTTTATACACATGAATGATAATATTAATGTACTTTCAGTGATACTTATATAATTTTGACATATACGTGATACTGGTGGATACCACCTATTGGCACTTCAAAATCATAAAAACTATTTATTGTAAAAAAATATCAAAATTTTAAAAACTTCATGATTCCCATTTCTCGTTTATGAAGGTGGATATATGTAGTTCGAGTGATTTGAATTCATTTCGAAAAACGATGGCAAGAGTGCCAATTTTTACTCGTTCAAAACAGGTGGTATTTAAATTAACATGTTCAACGTTTGTATACTTTATTACATATTGTTGGTCATGAGATATTAAACATTTTCATTAAATTTACTTTCTTATAAATTCCATGAAAAATATGTCGTTAACTTTTTTTTTATAAATGTTCATTTGTTTATTTGCTTTACAAAAAAAAACCCAACAAAACACATTTTTCTTTACAACTTTCTAATGAGAATGTCAGGATAGACAAGACTTGTATCAACAAAGCAAAAACTCTATTATTTATTATATTTTATACCACCCTATGCATGTGCTTGTAGTTTTGCGAATGAGATGCTTTGTGTCCCTGACACGTGGTTTTTTTCTATATTATAAATACTTTTATCACCGCTGGATGAATTTAAAATTTTTGGTGTTTTTTTTATTATTTTGTGTTTACTTTAGTGTGTTTTCATGGGTATTGAAACGTACTTAACTGTTGAACAAAATCTGTATGTAAGTTAAGAAGTCTAATAACTAATTATTGCTTTTTTTTGGGTGTATATTATGACTAATCTTTGTAGTTTATGGAGTTATTATCTAAGGTTGTTGAATAATCTCTCGGTGACCTCAATGGTTAAGCAATAAAAGCTTCTGTTATGGGCTCAAAAATTCCAGATTCAAAACTCGAAGAAGTTAAAAATATACTCGAGGTTGTTCAAAAGATTCGTTCAAAAAATTCGTTGCAGAGGATGTTGGCATATCAATCGGCTCATGCCATGCAATTTTCTCGGATTTTTTGGGCATGAAACGTGTAGCAGCGAAGTTTGTTCCGAAGTTGCTAAATTTTTAGCAAAAGCAACGTCGCATTAGTATCGCTCAGGAGTTGTTGAATGAC